>JAJAQA010000027.1:87907-385465 GCA_021464565.1 Rutilus rutilus | reverse complement strand
GTAAATTTTGTTATAACTTTTGACCACTAGATGGCACTGTCTCGAAATATTTTGGGTACCTTCAGGGGATGGTGCTGATGGCACATTTTGAGTTTCGTAATATTACACCAATGCATTTGTTTAGTATAGCATTTTATTTCACAAAACTGCATTGAAGTCAATGGGAATTTCATGTTTTGTTCTATTATAGCGCCACCAAGAGGCTGAGTCCCACCATCTTTTTTACATGTCCTCAGAGTGAGCTCATACATATGTGTGTCGATTTTGGTGAAAATATCTCAATTCGCTTCGGAGTTATAGACATTTATATGAAAAAAACATGTAAAAAATGACTGACACATGACTTTGTTTGGAATTTACTACCCCTAAACATCAATATTTTCGCATTTGGGCATTGGCGTATAGCTATCGACCTATGTTTCCAAACTTCTGACGGTGGTTTCATCTCGATCGGACTAGCGGTTTCAAAGATATAGCCAAATGTTTTTTAAGCGCTAAATCACAACGCTACACAAACTGTAAGGCGAAACCTAGCATGTTTGGTATCATAGGACTCGGCAACGATTCAGGAGTCTAAAAAGATGAGTTTCGTGAAAATAAGTCGACCACACCCAAAGTTATAAGCATTTGAAAAAAAAAATTCACCACTAGGTGGCGCTGTTTCGAAACTTCTCAGGCTCATTCAGGGCATTGTGCTGATGACCCATACCACGTTTCGTAACAATCTGTTCATGCGTTCTTAAAATACAGCATTTTAGCACAAAATTCAAAATGGCCGACAGTCAAAATGGCCGATATGGTAATATTGGATATCAGTCGACTCGGCATGTTGCCCTGAATCTAACGAGACCAATTTTATGATTTTTGGACAAACTGTTCAGAAGTTATAAGCAAAAATAGCCATTTTTCATATCTCCGGACCAGTAGGTGGCGCTGCGCCGAAACACAGCATGTAGCCTCAGGTCATGCTTGTGATGACATGTACCAAGTTTGGTCTGAATCCGATAAAGCGTTGCGGAGATACGGCCTTACATCTGTTTTCGCAAGCGCTACGTAAAATGTATTCGTGGGTTTATCGAAAACTGTTAAGCGAATTAACTTGAATTCCATAACTTTTGTCAGCATGGTCTGTAGATGATCTGGTTCAATTTTCGTGCAAATCGGACAAACCGTCTAGGACGAGTTCGAAAAAGTAGCTTTTTAGATAAATTCAAAATGGCGGCCATATTGTTATGACAGAAATGATGTCATAGGGTGCAATCGAATTGGCATGAGCTCAGGAATCAGAGAGAAAAAGAATTTTGTTGATTGGCCTTACGGTTCAAAAGTTATTAGCAAAATAAAAGTGAAAATTTGGACAGGTGGTGGCGCTAGAGGGAATGACTTAGACACACCAAAATTGGTGTATTTAATGTTGGGACTGTCCTCTATCAGAATGTCAAACCAAAACAACTTTCCCGCATTCGGTTCTATGGGCTGCCATAGACTCCCAGTTGGAAGAAGGAAGAATAATAATAATAAGAACGGGAACAGATACAATAGGTGCCTACGCACCTTCGGTGCTTGGCCCCTAATAATAATAATAATAAGAACGCGAACAAAAACAATAGGTGCCTCCGCACCTTCGGTGCTTGGCCCCTAATAATAATAATAATAATAAGAACGCGAACGAAAACAATAGGTGCCTCCGCACCTTCGGTGCTTGGCCCCTAATAATAATAATAAGAACGGGAACGAAAACAATAGGTGCCTCCGCACCTTCGGTGCTTGGCCCCTAATAATAAGAACGCGAACGAAAACAATAGGTGCCTCCGCACCTTCGGTGCTTGGCCCCTAATAATAGGAACGGGAACGGATACAATAGGTGCCTACGCACCTTCGGTGCTTGGCCCCTAAATATAGCTGCAAGCAGCAATTATCGGGGCCAAGCGCAAGCAGATGACAGGATATGCCAACATGGCTGAAGGTGTCAGACCATCTGCAACAATGAGCAATTAAATACATTTAAAGAGGATTTTAGGCGAAATGGCTGAAAAATCATATAAAAAGTCATTCAAAATATGATTTAATGGATTATCACTTTCGACCAATAGGTGGCGCAGTTACAAATGTGATGTGATGTGGTCAGAGTGAAGTGACAATGACACATACAAAGTTTGGTGTCAATATGTCAAGGCATTGCAGAGATAAAGCCTGAATAGTGCTTTTAGCATCATGCCTCAAGTTTGCTGCTACGCTATACGAAAACGGTTTCGTCTATAGACACGAAATCCATAACTTTTAGTCAGCACAGTCTGGAGATGATACGATTCGATTTTGGTGAAAATCGGACAAACGGTCTAGGAGGAGTTCGAAAAAGTAGGTTTTGAATGAAAATCAAGATGGCGGACAGGAAGTTTGGCCAAATAAGGAAAACTTGGTATCTATGTTCTCGGCTTGACCCAAGGAATCTATTAACCCTCTGGGGTCTGAGCTGTTTTCTGGGCCCTGGAGGTGTTCTGACATGCTCTGACATTTGTGCTTATTTCTGTTACTTGTGACATTTTCATGGCTAAAGTCTTATTACACTGTATTCAGCACAAACTCTGCTACAATAATATATCAACAGCATGTGTGTAAAAGTTTGTAGTTTTGAGATAATGACATTTATGCGTGGTTTGTGAAAATACAAAAAAAAATTCTCACTGAAGTAAGGTCATGAAACCCATACTGATTATTTCTTCACAAGACTTTTGAAAATTGTATGACGTAGCCTAGAATATTTGCTCTAAAACTATGTGAAAATCACCTTGACTGCTCATTCAGAGAAGACAATATATTGATTTAAAATTTTTACGACGTGTTTTGTGTGAAAAAGCAATATGCGAAGGGGCGGATCATCTCATTAATATGCAAGCTTTCCACACCTGAGAAAGACAAAGACACGCCCTAATGGCCCTATTAGGAGCTTATCAGGGCCCATCATTCTGACCAACCTTGCACAAAGAATGACGAGATTAAAAAAAGAATGGCTTTTAAAATTGTTTGGATTTATTTACAACATAATCCAAAGAAACACAACAAAAAAACACTTATTGATAACAATGATCCAAAGAAAGAGACCTTTGTGCCATTCCTAAAAACATTGTACATACCTTTCATTTCCAAGGTGTTTGATTTTCACTTTACCATGTTCATGTACAGAGACATGTACTGTGAATGTTGAAGTCAGCAGGACTCAGTGGCATCTGGGCCCTGAAAAAAATAAAAAATAAAAAAAGTGAACATACTGATATCAAGAGAAAGGCCTGCACGATTTGGGGAATACATTTTAGATTTTTCTGGTTAAAATTGCTTTTTAAAATTCACAGAATACACACACACACTCACACAAATGTTTCCAACAATATATTATATAATGAACACAGGTTTGTTGTGCCTTGTAGGTATGGGCTATGCGCAGTGCTGCATAAAATAATAACAATATAGCAGCCTATATACATTTTCAAAAAGATTTCAGTAACAACTAAGCTAGAGAAAAATATATTGATGATCATGTTACTTCAAATGTTTCCATTCGTTATGATGATATGAAACTAGATAACAGTAAAAACATGAAGCCGTTTGGAGCGTTTTGCTTTTCCAAAATATGATGCATTCAAACACGATCGCGATCAAAGATATGATACATTCAAACGCGATCGCGCTCAAATATAAAACATTATGGTTAGGCCTACCATATACATATCTACGTTTGAGCAGATATCCACAAACACAGTAACAGTAAACACGGGTCTAAATATTATAATATTCACCTTATATCTAGCAACAGTTCAACTGCAATGTGAAATTTATGCAACAATAACAAACTAATATGTAAGAATTTCTTACCTTATCTTTCTTGTCTTCAAATCGCGTTCTTCTTCTGGGGTAAATCCAATGTAAACTCACGTCTTTCAAACTCGACGAAAAGCAGAGACTGATGAAGTGTTTTGTTTCTGAGGTAATGAGCGCGTTCGCGTTCCATGTGGAGATTTGCATGTGAATATCTTTTGCGCGAGTGGGCGTGGCCAAATTAACTGTAATGAGCAAGCGTTTGAGAAGCTGGACATCTTGTTGGTTTTATACAAATTACTTAAACAGAAAATATTTGTTTTCAGTTTGAATCCGATCATTTAAAAGTACACACTTAAATGTTTATAAAGGTATATGGCTCATAAATGTGTGACAAGTATTCGCTGAGTTTTTGTTTCAGTTTATAGACGTGCTCAAGAAAAAAAAGTTCACGCGACGGAGAGGCAGAACGCACACCCTGTTTATTTTCTTTATTTTTCAAAAGCACAATGTTTTGATTTGATTGTAAGTGGACACATACAAAAGTAGAAATATCACAGATTATTTTTTTATATTTATTTTTTCTGTATGACCATAAATGACGGAGTAATTTAAGTTTAAAGTGCTACAATGTAAAAAAAGTCCAGCAAAACGCGGGGGCGCGTTTTTCGACCTCAGAGGGTTAAGACCAGTGGCATTTCAGTAGCCAGATTTATTCAAAAGTTATTAGCCTTTTTGGAAATGTTGTTATAACTTTTGACCACTAGGTGGCACTGTCTTGAAATATTTTGGGTACCTTCAGGGAATGGTGCTGATGGCACATTTTGAGTTTTGTAATATTACACCAATGCATTTGTTTAGTATAGCATTTTATTTCACAAAACTGTATTGAAGTCAATGGGAATTTCATGTTTTGTTCTATTATAGCGCTACCAAGAGGCTGAGTCCCACCATTTTTTTTACATGTCCTCAGAGTGAGCTCGTACATATGTGTGTCGATTTTGGTGAAAATATCTCAATTCGCTTCGGAGTTATAGACATTTATATGAAAAAACACGTAAAAAATGACTGACACATGACTTTGATTGGAATTTACTACCCCTAAACATCAATATTTTCGCATTTGGGCATTGGCGTATAGATATCGACCTATGTTTCCAAACTTCTGAAGGTGGTTTCGTCTCGATCGGACTAGCGGTTTCGAAGATATAGCCAAATGTTTTTTAAGCGCTAAATCACAACGCTACACAAACCGTAAGGCAAAACCTAGCATGTTTGGTATCGTGGGACTCGGCAACGATTCAGGACTCTAATGAGATGAGTCTCGTGAAAATAAGTCGACCACACCCAAAGTTATAAGCATTTGGAAGCATTTGGGAAAAAAAATTCACCACTAGGTGGCACTGTTTCGAAACTTCTCAGGCTCCTTCAGGGCATCGTGCTGATGATCCATTCCGAGTTTTGTAACGATACGTTCACGCGTTCATAAAATACAGCATTTTAGCACATAATTCAAAATGGCCGACAGCCAAAATGGCTGATCGGGGAAAATTGGATATCAGTCGACTCAGCATGATGCCCTGAATCTAACGAGACCACTTTTATGATTTTTGGACAAACCATTCAGAAGTTATAAGCAAAAATAGCCATTTTTCATATCTCCGGACCAGTAGGTGGCACTGTGCCGAAACGCAGCATGTTGCCTCAGGTCATGCTTGTGATGATATGTGCTTAGTTTGGTCTGAATACGATAAAGCGTTGCGGAGATACAGGCTTGTGTCTGTTTTCGCAAGCGCTACATAAAATTTGTTTGCGCGGTATTCGAGAACGGTTTGACGAATCAACACGAATTGCATAACTTTTTGTCGGCATGGTCTGAAGATGATCTGATTCAATTTTCGTGGAAATTGGAGCAACGGCCTAGGAGGAGTTTGAAAAAGTAGGTTTTTCGGAAAATTCAAAATGGCGGAAAAATTATTATGACGAAAAATGACGTCATAGGGTGCAATCGAATCGCCCTGAGCTCAGAAATCAGAGGAAAAAAGAATTTTGTTTCTAGCCCTTGTGGTTCAAAAGTTATTAGCATAAACATGAGTGAAACTTTGGACAGTTGGTGGCGCTAGAGGGAATGACTTAGACACACCAAAATTGGTGTATTTAATGTTGGGACTGTCCTCTATCAGAATGTCAAACCATTACAACTTTCCCGCGATCGGTTCTATGGGCTGCCATAGACTCCCAGTCGGAAGAAGGAAGAAGAATAATAATAAATATAGCTGCAAGCAGCCATTACCGGGGCCAAGCAGAATAAGACGACAAGACATGGCTGAAGGTGTCAGATCAACTGCAACAATGAGCAATTACAGACATTTAAAGAGGATTTTAGACGAAATGGCTGAAAAATCATAGAAACAGTAATTAAAAATATAATTTAATTGATTATCACTTTCGACAAGTAGGTGGCGCAGTTACAAAACTGATGTGGTCAGAGTGAAGTGACAATGTCACATACAAAGTTTGTTGTCAATATGTCAAGGCATTGCAGAGATAAAGCCTGAATAGTGCTATTGGCATCATGCCTCAACTTTGCTGCTGCGCTATACGAAAATGGTTTCGTCTATCGACAAGAAATCCATAACTTTTAGTCGGCACGGTCTGGAGATGATACGATTAGATTTTGGTGAAAATCGGACAAACGGTCTAGGAGGAGTTTGAAAAAGTAGGTTTTGACTGAAAATCAAGATGGCGGACAGGAAGTTTGGCCAAATAAGGAAAACTTGGTATCTATGTTCTCGGCTTGACCCAAGGAATCTATTAAGCATTTCAATAGCCAGATTTATTCAAAAGTTATTAGACTTTTTGGAAATTTTGTTACAACTTTTGACCACTAGGTGGCGCTGTCTCGAAATATTTTGGGTACCTTCAGGGGATGGTGCTGATGACACAATCTGAGTTTCGTAATATTAAACCAATGCATTTGTTTAGTATAGCATTTTATTTCACAAAATTGTATGGAAGTCAATGGGAATTTCATGTTTTGTTCTATTATAGCGCCACCAAGAGGCTCAGTCCCACCATTTTTTGTATGTGTCCTCAGAGTGAGCCCATACATATGTGTGTCGATTTTGGTGAAAATATCTCAATTATCTTCGGAGTTATAGACATTTATATGAAAAAACACGTAAAAAATGACTGACACATGACTTTAATTGGAATTTACTACCTCTAGACATCAATATTTTCGCATTTGGGCTTTAACGTTTAGTTAACAAGCTATGATTCCAAACTTCTGACGGTGGTTTCGTCTCGATCGGACAAACGGTTTCGAAGATATCGCCTAATGTTTTTTAAGTGCTAAATCACAACGCTACACAAACCGTAAGGTGAAACCTAGCATATTTGGTATCGTTGGACTCGGCAAGGATTCAGGAGTCTAATGAGATGAGTTTGGTGAAAATAAGTCGACCACACCCAAAGTTATAAGCATTTGAAAAATAAAATTCACCACTAGGTGGCGCTGTTTCGAAACTTCTCACGCTCCTTCAGAACATCGTGCTGATGACCCATACCGAGTTTCGTAACAATCCGTTCATGCGTTCTTAAAATACAGCATTTTAGCACAAAATTCAAAATGGCCGAAAGTCAAAATGGCCGATATGGTAAAATTTTATATCAGTCGACTCGGCATGTTGCCCTGAATCTAACGAGACCAATTTTATGATTTTTGGACAAAATGTTCAGAAGTTATAAGCAAAAATAGCCATTTTTCATATCTCCGGACCAGTAGGTGGCGCTGCGCCGAAACGCAGCATGTAGCCTCAGGTCATGCTTGTGATGACATGTACCAATTTTGGTCTGAATCCGATAAAGCGTTGCGGAGATACAGCCCTACGACTGTTTTCGCAAGCGCTACGTAAAATTTGTTCGAGCGTTATTCGAAAACGGTTTGACGAATCAATTTGAATTTCATAACTTTTTGTCAGCACTGCCTGAAGATGATCTGGTTCAATTTTCGTGCAAATCGGACAAACCGTCTAGGACGAGTTTGAAAAAGTAGCTTTTTCAGCTCATTCAAAATGGCGACCATATTTATAAGCCTGAAAATGACGTCATAGGGTGCAATCGAATTAGCATGAGCTCAGGAATCAGAGGAAAAAAGAATTTTGTTGATTGGCCTTACGCTTCAAAAGTTATTAGCAAAATAAAAGTGAAACTTTGGACAGGTGGTGGCGCTAGAGGGATTGGTTTTAAGACACCAAATTTGGTATGGTGACTTTTTGGACTGTCCTCTATCATTGTGCCAAATTTCATAACTTTCCCGCAATCGGTTCTATGGGCTGCCATAGACTCCCATGGCGGAAGAAGAATAATAATAATAATAAATATAGCTGCAAGCAGCAATTATCGGGGCCAAGCGCAAGCAGATGACAGGATATGCCAACATGGCTGAAGGTGTCAGACCATCTGCAACAATGAGCAATTAAATACATTTAAAGAGGATTTTAGGCGAAATGGCTGAAAAATCATATAAAAAGTCATTCAAAATATGATTTGATGGATTATCACTTTCGACCAATAGGTGGCGCAGTTACAAATGTGATGTGATGTGGTCAGAGTGAAGTGACAATGACACATACAAAGTTTGGTGTCAATATGTCAAGGCATTGCAGAGATAAAGCCTGAATAGTGCTTTTAGCATCATGCCTCAAGTTTGCTGCTACGCTATACGAAAATGGTTTCGTCTATAGACACGAAATCCATAACTTTTAGTCAGCACAGTCTGGAGATGATACGATTCGATTTTGGTGAAAATCGGACAAACGGTCTAGGAGGAGTTCGAAAAAGTAGGTTTTGAATGAAAATCAAGATGGCGGACAGGAAGTTTGGCCAAATAAGGAAAACTTGGTATCTATGTTCTCGGCTTGACCCAAGGAATCTATTAAGACCAGTGGCATTTCAGTAGCCAGATTTATTCAAAAGTTATTAGCCTTTTTGGAAATGTTGTTATAACTTTTGACCACTAGGTGGCACTGTCTTGAAATATTTTGGGTACCTTCAGGGAATGGTGCTGATGGCACATTTTGAGTTTTGTAATATTACACCAATGCATTTGTTTAGTATAGCATTTTATTTCACAAAACTGTATTGAAGTCAATGGGAATTTCATGTTTTGTTCTATTATAGCGCTACCAAGAGGCTGAGTCCCACCATTTTTTTTACATGTCCTCAGAGTGAGCTCGTACATATGTGTGTCGATTTTGGTGAAAATATATCAATTCGCTTCGGAGTTATAGACATTTATATGAAAAAAACACGTAAAAAATGACTGACACATGACTTTGATTGGAATTTACTACCCCTAAACATCAATATTTTCGCATTTGGGCATTGGTGTATAGCTATCGACCTATGTTTCCAAACTTCTGGCGGTGGTTTCGTCTAGATCGGACTAGCGGTTTCGAAGATATAGCCAAATGTTTTTTAAGCGCTAAATCACAACGCTACACAAACCGTAAGGCGAAACCTAGCATGTTTGGTATCGTGGGACTCGGCAACGATTCAGGACTCTAATGAGATGAGTCTCGTGAAAATAAGTCGACCACACCCAAAGTTATAAGCATTTGAAAGCATTTGGTGAAAAAAATTCACCACTAGGTGGCACTGTTTCGAAACTTCTCAGGCTCCTTCAGGGCATCGTGCTGATGATCCATTCCAAGTTTTGTAACGATACGTTCACGCGCTCATAAAATACAGCATTTTAGCACATAATTCAAAATGGCCGACAGCCAAAATGGCTGATCGGGGAAAATTGGATATCAGTCGACTCAGCATGACGCCCTGAATCTAACGAGACCACTTTTATGATTTTTGGACAAACCATTCAGAAGTTATAAGCAAAAATAGCCATTTTTCATATCTCCGGACCAGTAGGTGGCACTGCGCCGAAACGCAGCATGTTGCCTCAGGTCATGCTTGTGATGAGATGTACCAAGTTTGGTCTGAATACGATAAACCGTTGCGGAGATACAGCCCTACGACTGTTTTCACAAGCGCTACGTAAAATTTGTTTGCGCGGTATTCGAGAACGGTTTGATGAATCAACACGAATTCCATAACTTTTTTTCGGCATGGTCTGAAGATGATCTGATTCAATTTTCGTGGAAATTGGACCAACGGCCTAGGAGGAGTTCGAAAAAGTAGGTTTTTCGGAAAATTCAAAATGGCGGAAAATTTTTTATGACGAAAAATGACGTCATAGGGTGCATTCGAATCGTCATGAGCTCAGGAATCAGAGGAAAAAAGAATTTTGTTTCTAGCCCTTGTGGTTCAAAAGTTATTAGCATAAACATGAGTGCAACTTTGGACAGTTGGTGGCGCTAGAGGGAAAGACTTAGACACACCAAAATTGGTGTATTTAATGTTGGGACTGTCCTCTATTAGAATGTCAAATCATTACAACTTTCCCGCGATCGGTTCTATGGGCTGCCATAGACTCCCAGTCGGAAGAAGGAAGAATAATAATAATAATAATAAATATAGCTGCAAGCAGCCATTACCGGGGCCAAGCAGAATAAGACGACAAGACATGGCTGAAGGTGTCAGATCAACTGCAACAATGAGCAATTACAGACATTTAAAGAGGATTTTAGACGAAATGGCTGAAAAATCATAGAAACAGTAATTAAAAATATAATTTAATTGATTATCAATTTCGACAAGTAGGTGGCGCAGTTACAAAACTGATGTGGTCAGAGTGAAGTGACAATGTCACATACAAAGTTTGTTGTCAATATGTCAAGGCATTGCAGAGATAAAGCCTGAATAGTGCTATTGGCATCATGCCTCAACTTTGCTGCTGCGCTATACGAAAATGGTTTCGTCTATCGACAAGAAATCCATAACTTTTAGTCGGCACGGTCTGGAGATGATACGATTAGAGTTTGGTGAAAATCGGACAAACGGTCTAGGAGGAGTTTGAAAAAGTAGGTTTTGACTGAAAATCAAGATGGCGGACAGGAAGTTTGGCCAAATAAGGAAAACTTGGTATCTATGTTCTCGGCTTGACCCAAGGAATCTATTAAGCATTTCAATAGCCAGATTTATTCAAAATTGATTAGCCTTTTTGGAAATTTTGTTACAACTTTTGACCACTAGGTGGCGCTGTCTCGAAATATTTTGGGTACCTTCAGGGGATGGTGCTGATGGCACATTCTGAGTTTCGTAATATTAAACTAATGCATTTGTTTAGTATAGCATTTTATTTCACAAAACTGTATTGAAGTCAATGGGAATTTCATGTTTTGTTCTATTATAGCGCCACCAAGAGGCTCAGTCCCACCATTTTTTGTATGTGTCCTCAGAGTGAGCCCATACATATGTGTGTCGATTTTGGTGAAAATATCTCAATTATCTTCGGAGTTATAGACATTTATATGAAAAAACACGTAAAAAATGACTGACACATGACTTTAATTGGAATTTACTACCTCTAGACATCAATATTTTCGCATTTGGGCTTTAACGTTTAGTTAACAAGCTATGATTCCAAACTTCTGACGGTGGTTTCGTCTCGATCGGACAAACGGTTTCGAAGATATCGCCTAATGTTTTTTAAGTGCTAAATCACAACGCTACACAAACCGTAAGGCGAAACCTAGCATATTTGGTATCGTTGGACTCGGCAAGGATTCAGGAGTCTAATGAGATGAGTTTGGTGAAAATAAGTCGACCACACCCAAAGTTATAAGCATTTGAAAAATAAAATTCACCACTAGGTGGCGCTGTTTCGAAACTTCTCACGCTCCTTCAGAACATCGTGCTGATGACCCATACCGAGTTTCGTAACAATCCGTTCATGCGTTCTTAAAATACAGCATTTTAGCACAAAATTCAAAATGGCCGAAAGTCAAAATGGCCGATATGGTAAAATTTTATATCAGTCGACTCGGCATGTTGCCCTGAATCTAACGAGACCAATTTTATGATTTTTGGACAAAATGTTCAGAAGTTATAAGCAAAAATAGCCATTTTTCATATCTCCGGACCAGTAGGTGGCGCTGCGCCGAAACGCAGCATGTAGCCTCAGGTCATGCTTGTGATGAAATGTACCAATTTTGGTCTGAATCCGATAAAGCGTTGCGGAGATACAGCCCTACGACTGTTTTCGCAAGCGCTACGTAAAATGTGTTCGAGCGTTATTCGAAAACGGTTTGACGAATCAATTTGAATTCCATAACTTTTTGTCAGCACTGCCTGAAGATGATCTGGTTCAATTTTCGTGCAAATCGGACAAACCGTCTAGGACGAGTTCGAAAAAGTAGCTTTTTCAGCCCATTAAAATTGGCGGCCATATTTATAAGCCGGAAAATGACGTCATAGGGTGCAATCGAATCGGCATGAGCTCGGGAATCAGAGGAAAAAAGAATTTTGTTGATTGGCCAAACGGTTCAAAAGTTATTAGCAAAATAAAAGTGAAATTTTGGACAGGTGGTGGCGCTAGAGGGATTGGTTTTAAGACACCAAATTTGGTATGGTGACTTTTCGGACTGTCCTCTATCATTGTGCCAAATTTCATAACTTTCCCGCAATCGGTTCTATGGGCTGCCATAGACTCCCATGGCGGAAGAAGAATAATAATAATAATAATAATAATAAGAACGCGAACAAAAACAATAGGTGCCTCCGCACCTTCGGTGCTTGGCCCCTAATAATAATAAGAACGGGAACGAAAACAATAGGTGCCTCCGCACCTTCGGTGCTTGGCCCCTAATAAATATAGCTGCAAGCAGCAATTACCGGGGCCAAGCAGAATAAGACGACAAGACATGCCGACATGTCTGAAAGTGTCAGACCAACTGCAACAATGAGCAATTAAAGACATTTAAAGAGGATTTTAGACGAAATGGCTGAAAAATCATAGAAACAGTAATTAAAAATATGATTTAATGGATTATCACTTTCGACAAATAGGTGGCGCAGTTACAAAACTGATGTGATGTGGTCAGAGTGAAGTGACAATGACACATACAAAGATTGGTGTCAATATATCAAGGCATTGCAGAGATAAAGCCTTAATTATTGCTATTAGCATCATGCCTCAACTTTGCTGCTGCGCTATACGAAAACGGTTTCGTCTATCGACACGAAATCCATAACTTTTAGTCGGCACGGTCTGGAGATGATACGATTCGATTTTGGTGAAAATCGGACAAACGGTCTAGGAGGAGTTCGAAAAAGTAGGTTTTGACAAGTTATTAGCCTTTTTGGAAATTTTGTTATAACTTTTGACCACTAGGTGGCGCTGTCTTGAAATATTTTGGTTGCCTTCAGGGGATGGTGCTGATGACACAATCTGAGTTTCGTAATATTACACCAATGCATTTGTTTAGTATAGCATTTTATTTCACAAAACTGTATTGAAGTCAATGGGAATTTCATATTTTGTTCAATTATAGCGCCACCAAGAGGCTCAGTCCCACAATTTTTTTTACGTGTCCTCAGAGTGAGCCCATACATATGTGTGTCAATTTTGGTGAAAATATCTCAATTCACTTCGGAGTTATAGACATTTATATGAAAAAACACGAAAAAAATGACTGACACATGACTTTGATTGGAAATTAGTACCCCTAAACATCAATATTTTCGCATTTGGGCATTGGCATATAGCTATCGACCTATGTTTCCAAACTTCTGACGGTGGTTTCGTCTCGATCGGACTAGCGGTTTCAAAGATATAGCCAAATGTTTTTTAAGCGCTAAATCACAACGCTACACAAACCGTAAGGCGAAACCTAGCATGTTTGGTATCGTTGGACTCGGCAACGATTCAGGAGTCCAATGAGATGAGTTTCGTGAAAATAAGTCGATCACACCCAAAGTTATAAGCATTTGGAAAAAAAAATTCACCACTAGGTGGCGCTGTTACGAAACTTCTCACACTCCTTCAGGACATCGTGTTGATGACCCATACCAAGTTTCGTAACAATCCGTTCATGCGTTGTTAAAATACAGCATTTTAGCACAAAATTCAAAATGGCCGACAGTCAAAATGGCCGATATGGCAAAATTGGATATCAGTCGACTCGGCATGTCGTCCTGAATCTATCAAGACCAATTTTATGATTTTTGGACAAACTGTTCAGAAGTTATAAGCAAAAATAGCCATTTTTCATATCTCCGGACCAGTAGGTGGCGCTGCGCCGAAACGCAGCATGTAGCCTCAGGTCATGCTTGTGAGTACATGTACCAAGTTTGGTCTGAATACGATAAACCGTTGCGGAGATACAGCCTTATGACTGTTTTTGCAGGCGCTACGTAAAATTAGTTTGAGCGTTTATCGAAAACGGTTTGACGAATCAATTTGAATTCCATAACTTTTGGTCAGCACTACCTGAAGATGATCTGGTTCAATTTTCATGCAAATCGGACAAACCGTCTAGGACGAGTTCGAAAAAGTAGGTTTTACAAAAAATTCAAAATGGCGGACATATTTTTATGACGCAAAATGACGCCATAGGGTGCAATCGAATCGCCATGAGCTCAGGAATCAGAAGAAAAAAGAATTTTGTTGATTGGCCTTACGGTTCAAAAGTTATTAGCAAAATAAAAGTGAAACTTTGGACAGTTGGTGGCGCTAGAGGGAATGACTTAGACACACCAAAATTGGTGAATTTAATGTTGGGACTGTCCTCTATCAGAATGTCAAACCAAAACAACTTTCCCGCAATCGGTTCTATGGGCTGCCATAGACTCCCAGAGCGGAAGAATAATAATAATAATAATAATAATAAATATAGCTGCAAGCAGCAATTATCGGGGCCAAGCGCAAGCAGATGACAGGATATGCCAACATGGCTGAAGGTGTCAGACCAACTGCAACAATGAGCAATTAAAGACATTCAAAGAGGATTTTAGGCGAAATGGCTGAAAAATCATATAAACAGTCATTCAAAATATGATTTAATGGATTATCACTTTCACCAATAGGTGGCGCAGTTACAAAACTGATGTGATGTGGTCAGAGTGAAGTGACAATGACACATACAAAGTTTGGTGTCAATATGTCAAGGCATTGCAGAGATAAAGCCTGAATAGTGCTTTTAGCATCATGCCTCATATTTGCTGCTACGCTATACGAAAACGGTTTCGTCTATAGACACGAAATCCATAACTTTTAGTCAGCACAGTCTGGAGATGATACGATTCGATTTTGGTGAAAATCGGACAAACGGTCTAGGAGGAGTTCGAAAAAGTAGGTTTTGTCTGAAAATCAAGATGGCGGACAGGAAGCTAGGCCAAATAAGGAAACCTTGGTATCTATGTTCTCGGCTTGACCCAAGGAATCTATTAAGACCCGTGGCATTTCAATAGCCAGATTTATTCAAAAGTTATTAGCCTTTTTGGAAATTTTGTTATAACTTTTGACCACTAGGTGGCGCTGTCTTGAAATATTTTGGTTGCCTTCAGGGGATGGTGCTGATGACACAATCTGAGTTTCGTAATATTACACCAATGCATTTGTTTAGTATAGCATTTTATTTCACAAAACTGTATTGAAGTCAATGGGAATTTCATATTTTGTTCAATTATAGCGCCACCAAGAGGCTAAGTCCCACAATTTTTTTTACGTGTACTCAGAGTGAGCCCATACATATGTGTGTCAATTTTGGTGAAAATATCTCAATTCGCTTCGGAGTTATAGACATTTATATGAAAAAACACGAAAAAAATGACTGACACATGACTTTGATTGGAAATTAGTACCCCTAAACATCAATATTTTCGCATTTGGGCATTGGCGTATAGCTATCGACCTATGTTTCCAAACTTCTGACGGTGGTTTCGTCTCGATCGGACTAGTGGTTTCAAAGATATAGCCAAATGTTTTTTAAGCGCTAAATCACAACGCTACACAAACCGTAAGGCGAAACCTAGCATGTTTGGTATCGTAGGACTCGGCAACGATTCAGGAGTCTAAAAAGATGAGTTTCGTGAAAATAAGTCGACCACAACCAAAGTTATAAGCATTTGAAAAAAAAAAATTCACCACTAGGTGGCGCTGTTTCGAAACTTCTCAGGCTCATTCAGGGCATTGTGCTGATGACCCATACCACGTTTCGTAACAATCCGTTCATGCGTTCATAAAATACAGAATTTTAGCACAAAATTCAAAATGGCCGACAGCCAAAATGACCGATATGGTCAAATTGGATATCATTCGACTCGGCATGTTGCCCTGAATCTAACGAGACCAATTTTATGATTTTTGGACAAACTGTTCAGAAGTTATAAGCAAAAATAGCCATTTTTCATATCTCCGGACCAGTAGGTGGCGCTGCGCCGAAACAAAGCATGTAGCCTCAGGTCATGCTTGTAAGTACAAGTACCAAGTTTGGTCTGAATACGATAAACCGTTACGGAGATACGGCCTTACGACTGTTTTTGCTAGCGCTACGTAAAATGTATTCGTGCGTTTATCGAAAACGGTTTGACGAATCAATTTGAATTCCATAACTTTTTGTCAGCACTACCTGAAGATGATCTGGTTCAATTTTCGTGCAAATCGGACAAACCGTCTAGGACGAGTTCGAAAAAGTAGCTTTTTTTGAAAATTCAAAATGGCGGCCATATTTTTATGACGGAAAATGACGTCATAGGGTGCAATCGAATCGCCATGAGCTCAGGAATCAGAGGAAAAAATAATTTTGTTGATTGGCCTTACGGTTCAAAAGTTATTAGCAAAGTAATAGTGAAACTTTGGACAGGTGGTGGCGCTAGAGGGAATGACTTAGAAACACCAAAATTGGTGTATTTAATGTTGGGACTGTCCTCTATCAGAATGTCAAACCAAAACAACTTTCCCGCAATCGGTTCTATGGGCTGCCATAGACTCCCAGTCGGAAGAAGGAAGAATAATAATAAGAACGGGAACAGATACAATAGGTGCCTCCGCACCTTCGGTGCTTGGCCCCTAATAATAAGAAACGGAACGGATACAATAGGTGCCTCCGCACCTTCGGTGCTTGGCCCCTAAATATAGCTGCAAGCAGCCATTACCGGGGCCAAGCAGAATAAGACGACAAGACATGGCTGAAGGTGTCAGATCAACTGCAACAATGAGCAATTACAGACATTTAAAGAGGATTTTAGACGAAATGGCTGAAAAATCATAGAAACAGTAATTAAAAATATAATTTAATTGATTATCACTTTCGACAAGTAGGTGGCGCAGTTACAAAACTGATGTGGTCACAGTGAAGTGACAATGTCACATACAAAGTTTGTTGTCAATATGTCAAGGCATTGCAGAGATAAAGCCTGAATAGTGCTATTGGCATCATGCCTCAACTTTGCTGCTGCGCTATACGAAAATGGTTTCGTCTATCGACAAGAAATCCATAACTTTTAGTCGGCACGGTCTGGAGATGATACGATTAGATTTTGGTGAAAATCGGACAAACGGTCTAGGAGGAGTTTGAAAAAGTAGGTTGTGACTGAAAATCAAGATGGCGGACAGGAAGTTTGGCCAAATAAGGAAAACTTGGTATCTATGTTCTCGGCTTGACCCAAGGAATCTATTAAGCATTTCAATAGCCAGATTTATTCAAAAGTTATTAGCCTTTTTGGAAATTTTGTTACAACTTTTGACCACTAGGTGGCGCTGTCTCGAAATATTTTGGGTACCTTCAGGGGATGGTGCTGATGACACAATCTGAGTTTCGTAATATTAAACCAATGCATTTGTTTAGTATAGCATTTTATTTCACAAAATTGTATGGAAGTCAATGGGAATTTCATGTTTTGTTCTATTATAGCGCCACCAAGAGGCTCAGTCCCACCATTTTTTGTATGTGTCCTCAGAGTGAGCCCATACATTTGTGTGTCGATTTTGGTGAAAATATCTCAATTATCTTCGGAGTTATAGACATTTATATGAAAAAACATGTAAAAAATGACTGACACATGACTTTAATTGGAATTTACTACCTCTAGACATCAATATTTTCGCATTTGGGCTTTCATGTTTAGTTAACAAGCTATGATTCCAAACTTCTGACGGTGGTTTCGTCTCGATCGGACAAACGGTTTCGAAGATATCGCCGAATGTTTTTTAAGTGCTAAATCACAACGCTACACAAACCGTAAGGCGAAACCTAGCATATTTGGTATCGTTGGACTCGGCAAGGATTCAGGAGTCTAATGAGATGAGTTTGGTGAAAATAAGTCGACCACACCCAAAGTTATAAGCATTTGAAAAATAAAATTCACCAGTAGGTGGCGCTGTTTCGAAACTTCTCACGCTCCTTCAGAACATTGTGCTGATGACCCATACCGAGTTTCGTAACAATCCGTTCATGCGTTCTTAAAATACAGCATTTTAGCACAAAATTCAAAATGGCCGAAAGTCAAAATGGCCGATATGGTAAAATTTTATATCAGTCGACTCGGCATGTTGCCCTGAATCTAACGAGACCAATTTTATGATTTTTGGACAAAATGTTCAGAAGTTATAAGCAAAAATAGCCATTTTTCATATCTCCGGACCAGTAGGTGGCGCTGCGCCGAAACGCAGCATGTAGCCTCAGGTCATGCTTGTGATGACATGTACCAATTTTGGTCTGAATCCGATAAAGCGTTGCGGAGATACAGCCCTACGACTGTTTTCGCAAGCGCTACGTAAAATGTGTTGGAGCGTTATTCGAAAACGGTTTGACGAATCAATTTGAATTCCATAACTTTTTGTCAGCACTGCCTGAAGATGATCTGGTTCAAATTTCGTGCAAATCGGACAAACCGTCTAGGACGAGTTCGAAAAAGTAGCTTTTTCAGCCCATTAAAAATGGCGGTCATATTTATAAGCCGGAAAATGACGTCATAGGGTGAAATCGAATCGGCATGAGCTCGGGAATCAGAGGAAAAAAGAATTTTGTTGATTGGCCTTACGCTTCAAAAGTTATTAGCAAAATAAAAGTGAAATTTTGGACAGGTGGTGGCGCTAGAGGGATTGGTTTTAAGACACCAAATTTGGTATGGTGACTTTTTGGACTGTCCTCTATCATTGTGCCAAATTTCATAACTTTCCCGCAATCGGTTCTATGGGCTGCCATAGACTCCAATGGCGGAAGAAGAATAATAATAATAAATATAGCTGCAAGCAGCAATTACCGGGGCCAAGCAGAATAAGACGACAAGACATGCCGACATGTCTGAAAGTGTCAGACCAACTGCAACAATGAGCAATTAAAGACATTTAAAGAGGATTTTAGACGAAATGGCTGAAAAATCATAGAAACAGTAATTAAAAATATGATTTAATGGATTATCACTTTCGACAAATAGGTGGCGCAGTTACAAAACTGATGTGATGTGGTCAGAGTGAGGAGACAATGACACATACAAAGTTTGGTGTCAATATGTCAAGGCATTGCAGAGATAAAGCCTGAATAGTGCTATTAGCATCATGCCTCAAATTTGCTGCTGCGCTATACGAAAACGGTTTCGTCAATTGACACGAAATCCATAACTTTTAGTCGGCACAGTCTGGGGATGATACGATTCGATTTTGGTGAAAATCGGACAAACGGTGTGGGAGGAGTTCGAAAAAGTAGGTTTTGAATGAAAATAGCATTTTATCTCACAAAACTGTATTGAAGTCAATGGGAATTTCATGTTTTGTTCTATTATAGCGCCACCAAGAGGCTCAGTCCCACAATTTTTTTTACGTGTCCTCAGAGTGAGCCCATACATATGTGTGTCAGTTTTGGTGAAAATATCTCAATTTGCTTTAGAGTTATAAACATTTATATGAAAAAACACGTAAAAAATGACTGACACATGACTTTGTTTGAATTTTACTACCCCTAAACATCAATATTTTCGCATTTGGGCATTAGCGTATAGCTATCGACCTATGTTTCCAAACTTCTGACGGTGGTTTCGTCTCGATCGGACAAGCGGTTTCGAAGATATAGCCTAATGTTTTTTAAGCGCTAAATCACAACGCTACACAAACCGTAAGGCGAAACCTAGCATGTTTGGTATCGTAGGACTCGGCAAGGTTTCAGGAGTCTAATTAGATGAGTCTCGTGAAAATAAGTCGACCGCACCCAAAGTTATAAGCATTTGAAAAAAAAAATTCCCCACTAGGTGGCGCTGTTTCGAAACTTCTCACACTCCTTCAGGACATCGTGCTGATGACCCATGCCAAGTTTCGTAACAATCCGTTCATGCGTTCATAAAATACAGCATTTTAGCACATAATTCAAAATGGCCGACAGTCAAAATGGCCGATATGGTAAAATTGGATATCAGTCGACTCGGCATGTCGCCCTGAATCTAACGAGACCAATTTTATGATTTTTGGACAAACTGTTCAGAAGTTATAAGCAAAAATAGCCATTTTTCATATCTCCGGACCAGTAGGTGGCGCTGCGCCGAAACGCAGCATGTAGCCTCAGGTCATGCTTGTGATGACATGTACCAAGTTTGGTCTGAATACGATAAACCGTTGCAGAGATACAGCCTTACGACTGTTTTTGCAGGCGCTACGTAAAATTTGTTCGTGCGTTTATTGAAAACGGTTTGACGAATCAATTTGAATTCCATAACTTTTGGTCAGCACTGCCTGAAGATGATCTGGTTCAATTTTCGTGCAAATCGGACAAACCGTCTAGGACGAGTTCGAAAAAGTAGGTTTTTCGAATGAATCAAAATGGCGGCCATATTTTTATTACAGAAAATGAAGTCATAGGATGCAATCGAATCGGCATGAGCTCAGGAATCAGAGGAAAAAATAATTTTGTTGATTGGCCTTACAGTTCAAAAGTTATTAGCAAAATAAAAGTGAAACTTTGGACAGGTGGTGGCGCTAGAGGGAATGACTTAGAAACACCAAAATTGGTGTATTTAATGTTGGGACTGTGCTCTATCAGAATGTCAAACCAAAACAACTTTCCCGCAATCGGTTCTATGGGCTGCCATAGACTCCAAGAGCGGAAGAAGAAGAAGAAGAAGAAATATAGCTGCAAGCAGCAATTACCGGGGCCAAGCAGAATAAGACGACAAGACATTTCGACATGTTTGAAAGTGTCAGACCAACTGCAACAATGAGCAATTAAAGACATTTAAAGAGGATTTTAGGCAAAATGGCTGAAAAATCATAGAAACAATAATTAAAAATATGATGTAATGGATTATCACTTTCGACCAATAGGTGGTGCAGTTACAAAACTGATGTGATGTGGTCAGAGTGAAGTGACAATGACACATGCAAAGTTTGGTGTCAATATGTCAAGGCATTGCAGACATAAAGCCTGAATAATGCTTTTAGCATCATGCCTCAAATTTGCTGCTGCGCTATACGAAAACGGTTTCGTCAATCGACACGAAATCCATAACTTTCAGTCGGCACGGTCTGGAGATGATATGATTCGATTTTGGTGAAAATCGGACAAACGGTGTAGGAGGAGTTCGAAAAAGTAGGTTTTTAATGAAAATAGCATTTTATTTCACAAAACTGTATTGAAGTCAATGGGAATTTTATGTTTTGTTCTATTATAGCGCCACCAAGAGGCTCAGTCTCACAATTTTTTTTACGTGTCCTCAGAGTGAGCCCATACATATGTGTGTCAGTTTTGGTGAAAAAATCTCAATTTGCTTCAGAGTTATAGGCATTTATATGAAAAAACACGTAAAAAATGACTGACACATGACTTTGTTTGGAATTTACTACCCCTAAACATCAATATTTTCGCATTTGGGCATTGGCGTATAGCTATCGACCTATGTTTCCAAACTTCTGACGGTGGTTTCGTCTCGATCGGACTAGCGGTTTCGAAGATATAGCCAAATGTTTTTTAAGCGCTAAATCACAACGCTACACAAACCGTAAGGCAAAACCTAGCATGTTTGGTATCGTAGGACTCGGCAAGGTTTCAGGAGTCTAATTAGATGAGTCTCGTGAAAATAAGTTGACCACACCCAAAGTTATAAGCATTTGAAAAAAAAAATTCACCACTAGGTGGCGCTGTTTCGAAACTTCTCACGCTCCTTCAGGACAACGTGCTGATGACCCATACCAAGTTTCGTAACAATTCGTTCATGCATTCTTAAAATACAGTATTTTAGCACAAAATTCAAAATGGCCGACAGTCAAAAGGGCCGATATGGTAAAACTGGATATCATACGAATCGGCATATTGCCCTGAATGTAACGATACCAATTTTATGATTTTTGGACAAACTGTTCAGAAGTTATAAGCAAAAATAGCCATTTTTCATATCTCCGGACCAGTAGGTGGCGCTGCGCCGAAACGCAGCATGTAGCCTCAGGTCATGCTTGTGAGTACATGTACCAAGTTTGGTCTGAATACGATAAACCGTTGCGGAGATACAGCCTTACGACTGTTTTTGCTAGAGCTACGTAAAATGTATTCGTGCGTTTATCGAAAACGGTTTGACGAATCAATTTGAATTCCATAACTTTTGGTCAACACTGCCTGAAGATGATCTGGTTCAATTTTCGTGCAAATCGGACAAACCGTCTAGGACGAGTTCGAAAAAGTAGCTTTTTCAGAAAATTAAAAATGGCGGCCATATTTATATGACGGAAAATGACATCATAGGGTGCAATCGAATCGGCATGAGCTCAGAAATAAGAGGAAAAAAGAATTTTGTTGATTGGCCTTACGGTTCAAAAGTTATTAGCAAAATAAAAGTGAAACTTTGGACAGGTGGTGGCGCTAGAGGGAATGACTTAGAAACACAAAAATTGGTGTATTTAATGTTGGGACTGTCCTCTATCAGAATGTCAAACCAAAACAACTTTCCCGCAATCGGTTCTATGGGCTGCCATAGACGCCCAGTCGGAAGAAGAATAATAATAAATATAGCTGCAAGCAGCAATTACCGGGGCCAAGCAGAATAAGACGACAAGACATTTCGACATGTTTGAAAGTGTCAGACCAACTGCAACAATGAGCAATTAAAGACATTTAAAGAGGATTTTAGGCAAAATGGCTGAAAAATCATAGAAACAATAATTAAAAATATGATGTAATGGATTATCACTTTCGACCAATAGGTGGTGCAGTTACAAAACTAATGTGATGTGGTCAGAGTGAAGTGACAATGACACATGCAAAGTTTGGTGTCAATATGTCAAGGCATTGCAGACATAAAGCCTGAATAATGCTTTTAGCATCATGCCTCAAATTTGCTGCTGCGCTATACGAAAACGGTTTCGTCAATCGACACGAAATCCATAACTTTCAGTCGGCACGGTCTGGAGATGATATGATTCGATTTTGGTGAAAATCGGACAAACGGTGTAGGAGGAGTTCGAAAAAGTAGGTTTTTAATGAAAATAGCATTTTATTTCACAAAACTGTATTGAAGTCAATGGGAATTTTATGTTTTGTTCTATTATAGCGCCACCAAGAGGCTCAGTCTCACAATTTTTTTTACGTGTCCTCAGAGTGAGCCCATACATATGTGTGTCAGTTTTGGTGAAAAAATCTCAATTTGCTTCAGAGTTATAGGCATTTATATGAAAAAACACGTAAAAAATGACTGACACATGACTTTGTTTGGAATTTACTACCCCTAAACATCAATATTTTCGCATTTGGGCATTGGCGTATAGCTATCGACCTATGTTTCCAAACTTCTGACGGTGGTTTCGTCTCGATCGGACTAGCGGTTTCGAAGATATAGCCAAATGTTTTTTAAGCGCTAAATCACAACGCTACACAAACCGTAAGGCAAAACCTAGCATGTTTGGTATCGTAGGACTCGGCAAGGTTTCAGGAGTCTAATTAGATGAGTCTCGTGAAAATAAGTTGACCACACCCAAAGTTATAAGCATTTGAAAAAAAAAATTCACCACTAGGTGGCGCTGTTTCGAAACTTCTCACGCTCCTTCAGGACAACGTGCTGATGACCCATACCAAGTTTCGTAACAATTCGTTCATGCATTCTTAAAATACAGTATTTTAGCACAAAATTCAAAATGGCCGACAGTCAAAAGGGCCGATATGGTAAAACTGGATATCATACGAATCGGCATATTGCCCTGAATGTAACGATACCAATTTTATGATTTTTGGACAAACTGTTCAGAAGTTATAAGCAAAAATAGCCATTTTTCATATCTCCGGACCAGTAGGTGGCGCTGCGCCGAAACGCAGCATGTAGCCTCAGGTCATGCTTGTGAGTACATGTACCAAGTTTGGTCTGAATACGATAAACCGTTGCGGAGATACAGCCTTACGACTGTTTTTGCTAGAGCTACGTAAAATGTATTCGTGCGTTTATCGAAAACGGTTTGACGAATCAATTTGAATTCCATAACTTTTGGTCAACACTGCCTGAAGATGATCTGGTTAAATTTTCGTGCAAATCGGACAAACCGTCTAGGACGAGTTCGAAAAAGTAGCTTTTTCAGAAAATTAAAAATGGCGGCCATATTTATATGACGGAAAATGACATCATAGGGTGCAATCGAATCGGCATGAGCTCAGAAATAAGAGGAAAAAAGAATTTTGTTGATTGGCCTTACGGTTCAAAAGTTATTAGCAAAATAAAAGTGAAACTTTGGACAGGTGGTGGCGCTAGAGGGAATGACTTAGAAACACAAAAATTGGTGTATTTAATGTTGGGACTGTCCTCTATCAGAATGTCAAACCAAAACAACTTTCCCGCAATCGGTTCTATGGGCTGCCATAGACGCCCAGTCGGAAGAAGAATAATAATAATAATAATAAGAACCGGAACAAACACAATAGGTGCCTCCGCACCTTCGGTGCTTGGCCCCTAATAACTAGAATGTACATTTCCTGAAGAAAATGTTAAGTGGTGCTTGCAGTGGCAAAATTCGGCACGGTTGCTAGGGTTTTACTAGGTGGTTGCTATGGTGTTCTGGGAGGTTTCCAAGGTATTCTGGGTGGTTGCTAGGGCGTTGCTAAGTGGTTGCTAGGGTATTCAGTGTGGTTGCTAGGCAGTTGCTAAGGTGTTTACCATAGTTTACCATGATTTACCACGATTTACTATAGTTTACCATGATTTACTATAGTATGCCATGATTTACCATGTTCAAGTATGATTTACTGATTCAAGCATGATTTACCATAGTTTACCATGATTTACCACAATTTACCATAGTTTACCATAATTTACTATAGTATACCAGGATTTACCATGTTCAAGTATGATTTACTGATTCTAGCATGATTTATCATAGTTTACCATGATTTACCACGATTTACCATAGTTTACCATGTTCAAGTATGATTTACTGATTCTAGCATGATTTATCATAGTTTACCATGATTTACCACGATTTACCATAGTTTACCATGATTTATTATAGTATACCATGATTTACCATGTTCAAGTATGATTTACTGATTCTAGCATGATTTACCATAGTTTACCATGATTTACTATAGTATACCACAATTTACCATGTTCTAGTATAATTTACTGATTCTAGCATGATTTATCATAGTTACCCTGATTTACCATGATTTACCATAGTTTACCATGATTTACTATAGTATACCATGATTTACCATGTTGAAGTATGATTTACTGATTCTAGCATGATTTACCATAGTTTACCATGATTTACCATAGTTTACCATGATTTACCACGATTTACCATAGTTTACCATGATTTACTATAGTTTACCATGATTTACCACGATTTACCATAGTTTACCATGATTTACTATAGTATACCATGATATACCATGTTCAAGTATGATTTACTGATTCTAGCATGATTTATCATAGTTTACCATGATTTACCATAGTTTACCATGATTTACTATAGTATACCATGATTTACCATGTTGAAGTATGATTTACTGATTCTAGCATGATTTACCATAGTTTACCATGATTTACCATAGTTTACCATGATTTACCACGATTTACCATAGTTTACCATGATTTACTATAGTATACCATGATATACCACGTTCAAGTATGATTTACTGATTTTAGCATTATTTATCATAGTTTACCATGATTTACCATAGTTTACCATGATTTACCATAGTTTACCATGATTTACCATACTTTACCATGATTTACCATAGTTTACCATGATTTACTATAGTATACCATAATTTACCATGTTGAAGTATGATTTACTGATTCTAGCATGATTTACCATAGTTTACCATGATTTACCATAGTTTACCATGATTTACCACAATTTACCATGATTTACCATAATTTACCATAGTTTACCATGATTTACCATAGTTTACCATGATTTACTATAGTATACCATGATTTACCATGTTGAAGTATGATTTACTGATTCTAGCATGATTTACCATAGTTTACCATGATTTACCATACTTTACCATGATTTACCATAGTTTACCATGATTTACTATAGTATACCATAATTTACCATGTTGAAGTATGATTTACTGATTCTAGCATGATTTACCATAGTTTACCATGATTTACCATAGTTTACCATGATTTACCACAATTTACCATAGTTTACCATGATTTACCATAATTTACCATAGTTTACCATAATTTACCATAGTTTACCATGATTTACCATAGTTTACCATGATTTACCACGATTTACCATAGTTTACCATGATTTACTATAGTATACCATGATATACCATGTTCAAGTATGATTTACTGATTCTAGCATGATTTATCATAGTTTACCATGATTTACCATAGTTTACCATGATTTACCATAGTTTACCATGATTTACTATAGTATACCATGATTTACCATGTTGAAGTATGATTTACTGATTCTAGCATGATTTACCATAGTTTACCATGATTTACCATAGTTTACCATTATTTACCACGATTTACCATAGTTTACCATGATTTACCATAGTTTACCATGATTTACCATGATTTACCATAGTTTACTATGATTTACTATAGTATACCATGATTTACCATGTTTTAGTATGATTTACTATGATTCTAGGATGATTTACCATAGTTTACCATGATTTACCACGATTTACCATAGTTTACTATGATTTACCATAGTTTACCATGATTTACCATAGTTTACCATGATTTACCATGATTTACCATAGTTTACTATGATTTACTATAGTATACCATGATTTACCATGTTTTAGTATGATTTACTATGATTCTAGGATGATTTACCATAGTTTACCATGATTTAGTCAAAAGAGCCAAGTTCCATCTCTATACTATGTTTTGATGCAGAGATATACGTTTTGCTAAACGGTTGCTAGGGTACTCTTTTTGGTTGCTATGGAGTTACTTGGCAGCTGCCAATGATGAAATTCCAAAGGCTTCTTGTCACTATGAATGATATAAACCAACTCCCATGCCTCTGTGACATTCAGAATGGAAGATATCCCTCTTTGGATTTTGGTTGCTAGGGTACTCTGTTTGGTTGCTAGGGAGTGGCTTGTCAGCTGCCAATCATGAAACTCCAAAGGCTGCTTGTCAGTATGAATGATATAAACCAACTCCCATGCCTCTGCGACATTCAGAATGGAAGATAACCCTCTTTGGATTTTGGTTGCTAGGGTACTCTGTTTGGTTGCTAGGGAGTGGCTTGTCAGCTGCCAATCATGAAACTCCAAAGGCTTCTTGTCAGTATGAATGATATAAACCAACTCCCATGCCTCTGTGACATTCAGAATGGAAGATATCCCTCTTTGGATTTTGGTTGCTAAGGTGCTCGACAATGGTTGCTAGGGAGGGGCTTGGAAGTGTTTAGGTGATTCATGATTGGCTGTTTGCTGCCCCGAGTCAAATGAGACCACCCCCATGTTTCTATGACAATTCAGTCTGGAGATATCTCTTTGAACTCTTTCAATGGAAGTCTATGGAACTTGTTGCTAAGGGGCTCTAAATGGTTGCTAGGGCGTGGCTTGATAGCTTCACAATGATCCTGAGAGACTGATTGGTCGTCTGAGTAAAATGAGCCCTCCCCCTTGTCTCTATGACACTGTGATCCAGAGCTACGTTCAATACAAAGTCCCTATGCAATTTACCATAGTAGGAAAAGCATGTGTGTTTCACGGGACGTTCCTTCCCCATAGTAAGTCAAAGGGGCAACTTTGGGCATCTCCTGCCCCCCAGGGGTGCAACTTTTACCCCATTGAGAGGTATGTTCTTACAGAGCCTGTCAGCCTCTTCAAATGTGGCAAATCACACGTTTCTGCGAAATCGTCGCTCAGAGTTATGACTCGTCAAAGTTTGTCGCAATGTTAAGTCTATGGGATTTTTCGGACGCTTTTTCGCCCCTGGGGCGAACACCGCACCCCCGATCGCTTATAAAAGTCATAGCACACCTCTCCTTAATGAGCCGGTCGATTTGACACCTCATTCATGGATCTGTGACAAACGGTGCGGGACAAGTTACGCGCCAAACTTTGTGTGGAATAATAAAAAGAAGAATAATAATAATAATAAGTATGAGCAATAACAATAGTGATGCCTTGCTTTCAGCAAGCACCACTAATAATAAGAACCGGAACAAACACAATAGGTGCCTCCGCACCTTCGGTGCTTGGCCCCTAAATATAGCTGCAAGCAGCAATTACCGGGGCCAAGCAGAATAAGACGACAAGACATGCCGACATGTCTGAAAGTGTCAGACCAACTGCAACAATGAGCAATTAAAGACATTTAAAGAGGATTTTAGACGAAATGGCTGAAAAATCATAGAAACAGTAATTAAAAATATGATTTAATGGATTATCACTTTCGACAAATAGGTGGCGCAGTTACAAAACTGATGTGATGTGGTCAGAGTGAGGAGACAATGACACATACAAAGTTTGGTGTCAATATGTCAAGGCATTGCAGAGATAAAGCCTGAATAGTGCTATTAGCATCATGCCTCAAATTTGCTGCTGCGCTATACGAAAACGGTTTCGTCAATTGACACGAAATCCATAACTTTTAGTCGGCACAGTCTGGGGATGATACGATTCGATTTTGGTGAAAATCGGACAAACGGTGTGGGAGGAGTTCGAAAAAGTAGGTTTTGAATGAAAATAGGATTTTATCTCACAAAACTGTATTGAAGTCAATGGGAATTTCATGTTTTGTTCTATTATAGCGCCACCAAGAGGCTCAGTCCCACAATTTTTTTTACGTGTCCTCAGAGTGAGCCCATACATATGTGTGTCAGTTTTGGTGAAAATATCTCAATTTGCTTTAGAGTTATAAACATTTATATGAAAAAACACGTAAAAAATGACTGACACATGACTTTGTTTGAATTTTACTACCCCTAAACATCAATATTTTCGCATTTGGGCATTGGCGAATAGCTATCGACCTATGTTTCCAAACTTCTGACGGTGGTTTCGTCTCGATCGGACAAGCGGTTTCGAAGATATAGCCTAATGTTTTTTAAGCGCTAAATCACAACGCTACACAAACCGTAAGGCGAAACCTAGCATGTTTGGTATCGTAGGACTCGGCAAGGTTTCAGGAGTCTAATTAGATGAGTCTCGTGAAAATAAGTCGACCGCACCCAAAGTTATAAGCATTTGAAAAAAAAAATTCCCCACTAGGTGGCGCTGTTTCGAAACTTCTCACACTCCTTCAGGACATCGTGCTGATGACCCATGCCAAGTTTCGTAACAATCCGTTCATGCGTTCATAAAATACAGCATTTTAGCACATAATTCAAAATGGCCGACAGTCAAAATGGCCGATATGGTAAAATTGGATATCAGTCGACTCGGCATGTCGCCCTGAATCTAACGAGACCAATTTTATGATTTTTGGACAAACTGTTCAGAAGTTATAAGCAAAAATAGCCATTTTTCATATCTCCGGACCAGTAGGTGGCGCTGCGCCGAAACGCAGCATGTAGCCTCAGGTCATGCTTGTGATGACATGTACCAAGTTTGGTCTGAATACGATAAACCGTTGCAGAGATACAGCCTTACGACTGTTTTTGCAGGCGCTACGTAAAATTTGTTCGTGCGTTTATTGAAAACGGTTTGACGAATCAATTTGAATTCCATAACTTTTGGTCAGCACTGCCTGAAGATGATCTGGTTCAATTTTCGTGCAAATCGGACAAACCGTCTAGGACGAGTTCGAAAAAGTAGGTTTTTCGAATGAATCAAAATGGCGGCCATATTTTTATTACAGAAAATGAAGTCATAGGATGCAATCGAATCGGCATGAGCTCAGGAATCAGAGGAAAAAATAATTTTGTTGATTGGCCTTACAGTTCAAAAGTTATTAGCAAAATAAAAGTGAAACTTTGGACAGGTGGTGGCGCTAGAGGGAATGACTTAGAAACACCAAAATTGGTGTATTTAATGTTGGGACTGTGCTCTATCAGAATGTCAAACCAAAACAACTTTCCCGCAATCGGTTCTATGGGCTGCCATAGACTCCAAGAGCGGAAGAAGAAGAAGAAGAAGAATAATAATAATAAGAACGCGAACGGATACAATAGGTGCCTCCGCACCTTCGGTGCTTGGCCCCTAATAATAATAATAAGAACGCGAACGGATACAATAGGTGCCTCCGCACCTTCGGTGCTTGGCCCCTAATAATAATAAGAACGCGAACAAAAACAATAGGTGCCTCCGCACCTTCGGTGCTTGGCCCCTAAATATAGCTGCAAGCAGCAATTATCGGGGCCAAGCACAATCAGACGACAAGACATGCCAACATGTCTGAAAGTGTCAGACCAACTGCAACAATGAGCAATTAAAGACATTTAAAGAGGATTTTAGACGAAATGGCTGAAAAATCATAGAAACAGTCAATAAAAATATGATTTAATGCATTATCACTTTCGACCAATAGGTGGCGCAGTTACAAAACTGATGTGATGTGGTCAGAGTGAAGTGACAATGACACATACAAAGTTTGGTGTCAATATGTCAAGGCATTGCAGAGATAAAGCCTGAATAGTGCTATTAGCATCATGCCTCAACTTTGCTGCTGCGCTATACGAAAACGGTTTGGTCTATCCACACGAAATCCATAACTTTTAGTCGGCACGGTCCTGAGATGATACGATTCGATTTTGGTGAAAATCGGACAAACGGTCTAGGAGGAGTTCGAAAAAGTAGGTTTTGAATGAAAATCAAGATGGCGGACAGGAAGTTTGGCCAAATAAGGTCAACTTGGTATCTATGTTCTCGGCTTGACCCAAGGAATCTATTAAGACCAGTGGCATTTCAGTAGCCAGATGTATTCAAAAGTTATTAGCCTTTTTGGAAATGTATTATAAGTTTTGACCACTAGGTGGCGCTGTTTCGAAATATTTTGAATACCTTTAGGGGATGGTGCTGATGGCATAATCTGAGTTTTGTAATATTACACCAATGCATTTGTTTAGTATAGCATTTTATTTCACAAAACTGTATTGAAGTCAATGGGAATTTCATGTTTTGTTCTATTATAGCGCCACCAAGAGGCTCAGTCCCACCATTTTTTTTATGTGTCCTCAGAGTGAGCCCATACATATGTGTGTCGATTTTGGTGAAAATATCTCAATTCGCTTCAGAGTTATAGACATTTATATGAAAAAACACGTAAAAAATGACTGACACATGACTTTGATTGGAATTTACTACCCCTAAACATCAATATTTTCACATTTGGGCATTGGCGTATAGCTATCGACCTATGTTTCCAAACTTCTGACGGTGGTTTCGTCTCGATCGGACAAACGGTTTCGAAGATATAGCCAAATGTTTTTTAAGCGCTAAATCACAACGCTACACAAACCATAAGGCGAAACCTAGCATGTTTGGTATCGTTGGACTCGGCAAGGATTCAGGAGTCTAATGAGATGAGTTTGGTGAAAATAAGTCGACCACACCCAAAGTTATAAGCATTTGAAAAAAAAAATCTCCACTAGGTGGCGCTGTTTCGAAACTTCTCACGCTCCTTCAGAACATCGTGCTGATGACCCATACCAAGTTTCGTAACAATCCGTTCATGCGTTCTTAAAATACAGTATTTTAGCACAAAATTCAAAATGGCCGACAGTCAAAATGGCCGATATGGTAAAATTTGATATCAGTCGACTCGGCATGTTGCCCTGAATCTAACGAGACCAATTTTATGATTTTTGGACAAACTGTTCAGAAGTTATAAGCAAAAATAGCCATTTTTCATATCTCCGGACCAGTAGGTGGCGCTGCGCCGAAACGCAGCATGTTGCCTCAGGTCATGCTTGTGATGACATGTACCAAGTTTGGTCTGAATCCGATAAAGCGTTGCGGAGATACAGCCCTACGACTGTTTTCGCAAGCGCTACGTAAAATTTGTTCGTGCGCTTATTGAAAACGGTTTGACGAATCAATTTGAATTCCATAACTTTTTGTCAGCACTGCCTGAAGATGATCTGGTTCAATTTTCGTGCAAATCGGACAAACCGTCTAGGACGAGTTCGAAAAAGTAGCTTTTTCAGCACATTCAAAATGGCGGCCATATTTTTAAGCCGGAAAATGACGTCATAGGGTGCAGTCGAATCGGCATGAGCTCAGGAATCAGAGGAAAAAAGAATTTTGTTGATTGGCCTTACGCTTCAAAAGTTATTAGCAAAATAAAAGTGAAACTTTGGACAGGTGGTGGCGCTAGAGGGAATGACTTAGAAACACCAAAATTGGTGTATTTAATGTTGGGAGAGTCCTCTATCAGAATGTCAAACCAAAACAACTTTCCCGCAATCGGTTCTATGGGCTGCCATAGACACCCTAGTCGGAAGAATAATAATAATAAATATAGCTGCAAGCAGCAATTATCGGGGCCAAGCGCAAGCAGATGACAGGATATGCCAACATGGCTTAAGGTGTCAGACCATCTGCAACAATGAGCAATTAAATACATTTAAAGAGGATTTTAGGCGAAATGGCTGAAAAATCATATAAAAAGTCATTCAAAATATGATTTAATGGATTATCACTTTCGACCAATAGGTGGCGCAGTTACAAATGTGATGTGATGTGGTCAGAGTGAAGTGACAATGACACATACAAAGTTTGGTGTCAATATGTCAAGGCATTGCAGAGATAAAGCCTGAATAGTGCTTTTAGCATCATGCCTCAAGTTTGCTGCTACGCTATACGAAAACGGTTTCGTCTATAGACACGAAATCCATAACTTTTAGTCAGCACAGTCTGGAGATGATACGATTCGATTTTGGTGAAAATCGGACAAACGGTCTAGGAGGAGTTCGAAAAAGTAGGTTTTGAATGAAAATCAAGATGGCGGACAGGAAGTTTGGCCAAATAAGGAAAACTTGGTATCTATGTTCTCGGCTTGACCCAAGGAATCTATTAAGACCAGTGGCATTTCAGTAGCCAGATTTATTCAAAAGTTATTAGCCTTTTTGGAAATGTTGTTATAACTTTTGACCACTAGGTGGCACTGTCTTGAAATATTTTGGGTACCTTCAGGGAATGGTGCTGATGGCACATTTTGAGTTTTGTAATATTACACCAATGCATTTGTTTAGTATAGCATTTTATTTCACAAAACTGTATTGAAGTCAATGGGAATTTCATGTTTTGTTCTATTATAGCGCTACCAAGAGGCTGAGTCCCACCATTTTTTTTACATGTCCTCAGAGTGAGCTCGTACATATGTGTGTCGATTTTGGTGAAAATATATCAATTCGCTTCGGAGTTATAGACATTTATATGAAAAAACACGTAAAAAATGACTGACACATGACTTTGATTGGAATTTACTACCCCTAAACATCAATATTTTCGCATTTGGGCATTGGCGTTTAGCTATCGACCTATGTTTCCAAACTTCTGAAGGTGGTTTCGTCTCGATCGGACTAGCGGTTTCGAAGATATAGCCAAATGTTTTTTAAGCGCTAAATCACAACGCTACACAAACCGTAAGGCAAAACCTAGCATGTTTGGTATCGTGGGACTCGGCAACGATTCAGGACTCTAATGAGATGAGTCTCGTGAAAATAAGTCGACCACACCCAAAGTTATAAGCATTTGGAAGCATTTGGGAAAAAAAATTCACCACTAGGTGGCACTGTTTCGAAACTTCTCAGGCTCCTTCAGGACATCGTGCTGATGATCCATTCCGAGTTTTGTAACGATACGTTCACGCTTTCATAAAATACAGCATTTTAGCACATAATTCAAAATGGCCGACAGCCAAAATGGCTGATCGGGGAAAATTGGATATCAGTCGACTCAGCATGATGCCCTGAATCTAACGAGACCACTTTTATGATTTTTGGACAAACCATTCAGAAGTTATAAGTAAAAATAGCCATTTTTCATATCTCCGGACCAGTAGGTGGCACTGTGCCGAAACGCAGCATGTTGCCTCAGGTCATGCTTGTGATGAGATGTACCAAGTTTGGTCTTAATATGATAAAGTGTTGAGGAGATACTGGCTTGTGTCTGTTTTCGCAAGCGCTACGTAAAATTTGTTTGCGCGGTATTCGAGAACGGTTTGATGAATCAACACGAATTCCATAACTTTTTGTCGGCATGGTCTGAAGATGATCTGATTCAATTTTCGTGGAAATTGGAGCAACGGCCTAGGAGGAGTTTGAAAAAGTAGGTTTTTCGGAAAATTCAAAATGGCGGAAAAATTATTATGACGAAAAATGACGTCATAGGGTGCAATCGAATCGCCCTGAGCTCAGAAATCAGAGGAAAAAAGAATTTTGTTTCTAGCCCTTGTGGTTCAAAAGTTATTAGCATAAACATGAGTGAAACTTTGGACAGTTGGTGGCGCTAGAGGGAATGACTTAGACACACCAAAATTGGTGTATTTAATGTTGGGACTGTCCTCTATCAGAATGTCAAACCATTACAACTTTCCCGCGATCGGTTCTATGGGCTGCCATAGACTCCCAGTCGGAAGAAGGAAGAATAATAATAATAAATATAGCTGCAAGCAGCAATTACCGGGGCCAAGCAGAATAAGACGACAAGACATTTCGACATGTTTGAAAGTGTCAGACCAACTGCAACAATGAGCAATTAAAGACATTTAAAGAGGATTTTAGGCAAAATGGCTGAAAAATCATAGAAACAATAATTAAAAATATGATGTAATGGATTATCACTTTCGACCAATAGGTGGTGCAGTTACAAAACTGATGTGATGTGGTCAGAGTGAAGTGACAATGACACATGCAAAGTTTGGTGTCAATATGTCAAGGCATTGCAGACATAAAGCCTGAATAATGCTTTTAGCATCATGCCTCAAATTTGCTGCTGCGCTATACGAAAACGGTTTCGTCAATCGACACGAAATCCATAACTTTCAGTCGGCACGGTCTGGAGATGATATGATTCGATTTTGGTGAAAATCGGACAAACGGTGTAGGAGGAGTTCGAAAAAGTAGGTTTTTAATGAAAATAGCATTTTATTTCACAAAACTGTATTGAAGTCAATGGGAATTTTATGTTTTGTTCTATTATAGCGCCACCAAGAGGCTCAGTCTCACAATTTTTTTTACGTGTCCTCAGAGTGAGCCCATACATATGTGTGTCAGTTTTGGTGAAAAAATCTCAATTTGCTTCAGAGTTATAGGCATTTATATGAAAAAACACGTAAAAAATGACTGACACATGACTTTGTTTGGAATTTACTACCCCTAAACATCAATATTTTCGCATTTGGGCATTGGCGTATAGCTATCGACCTATGTTTCCAAACTTCTGACGGTAGTTTCGTCTCGATCGGACTAGCAGTTTCGAAGATATAGCCAAATGTTTTTTAAGCGCTAAATCACAACGCTACACAAACCGTAAGGCAAAACCTAGCATGTTTGGTATCGTAGGACTCGGCAAGGTTTCAGGAGTCTAATTAGAAGAGTCTCGTGAAAATAAGTTGACCACACCCAAAGTTATAAGCATTTGAAAAAAAAAATTCACCACTAGGTGGCGCTGTTTCGAAACTTCTCACGCTCCTTCAGGACAACGTGCTGATGACCCATACCAAGTTTCGTAACAATTCGTTCATGCATTCTTAAAATACAGTATTTTAGCACAAAATTCAAAATGGCCGACAGTCAAAAGGGCCGATATGGTAAAACTGGATATCATACGAATCGGCATATTGCCCTGAATGTAACGATACCAATTTTATGATTTTTGGACAAACTGTTCAGAAGTTATAAGCAAAAATAGCCATTTTTCATATCTCCGGACCAGTAGGTGGCGCTGCGCCGAAACGCAGCATGTAGCCTCAGGTCATGCTTGTGAGTACATGTACCAAGTTTGGTCTGAATACGATAAACCGTTGCGGAGATACAGCCTTACGACTGTTTTTGCTAGAGCTACGTAAAATGTATTCGTGCGTTTATCGAAAACGGTTTGACGAATCAATTTGAATTCCATAACTTTTGGTCAACACTGCCTGAAGATGATCTGGTTCAATTTTCGTGCAAATCGGACAAACCGTCTAGGACGAGTTCGAAAAAGTAGCTTTTTCAGAAAATTAAAAATGGCGGCCATATTTATATGACGGAAAATGACATCATAGGGTGCAATCGAATCGGCATGAGCTCAGAAATAAGAGGAAAAAAGAATTTTGTTGATTGGCCTTACGGTTCAAAAGTTATTAGCAAAATAAAAGTGAAACTTTGGACAGGTGGTGGCGCTAGAGGGAATGACTTAGAAACACAAAAATTGGTGTATTTAATGTTGGGACTGTCCTCTATCAGAATGTCAAACCAAAACAACTTTCCCGCAATCGGTTCTATGGGCTGCCATAGACGCCCAGTCGGAAGAAGAATAATAATAATAAATATAGCTGCAAGCAGCAATTATCGGGGCCAAGCGCAAGCAGACGACAGGATATGCCAACATGGCTGAAGGTGTCAGACCAACTGCGACAATGAGCAATTAAATACATTTAAAGAGGATTTTAGGCGAAATGGCTGAAAAATCATATAAAAAGTCATTCAAAATATGATTTAATGTATTATCACTTTCAACCAATAGGTGAAGCAGTTACAAAACTGATGTGATGTGGTCAGAGTGAAGTGACAATGACACATACAAAGTTTGGTGTCAATATGTCAAGGCATTGCAGAGATAAAGCCTGAATAATGCTTTTAGCATCATGCCTCAAATTTGCTGCTGCGCTATACGAAAACGGTTTCGTCAATCGACACGAAATCCATAACTTTCAGTCGGCACAGTCTGGAGATGATATGATTCGATTTTGGTGAAAATCGGACAAACGGTGTAGGAGGAGTTCGAAAAAGTAGGTTTTGAATGAAAATAGCATTTTATTTCACAAAACTGTATTGAAGTCAATGGGAATTTCATGTTTTGTTCTATTATAGCGCCACCAAGAGGCTGAGTCCCACCATTTTTTTTTACGTGTCCTCAGAGTGAGCCCATACATATGTGTGTCAGTTTTGGTGAAAATATCTCAATTCGCTTCAGAGTTATAGGCATTTATATGAAAAAACACGTAAAAAATGACTGACACATGACTTTGTTTGGAATTTACTACCCCTAAACATCAATATTTTCGCATTTGGGCATTGGCGTATAGCTATCGACCTATGTTTCCAAACTTCTGACGGTGGTTTCGTCTCGATCGGACTAGCGGTTTCGAAGATATAGCCAAATGTTTTTTAAGCGCTAAATCACAACGCTACACAAACCGTAAGGCGAAACCTAGCATGTTTGGTATCATAGGACTCGGCAACGATTCAGGAGTCTAATTAGATGAGTTTCGTGAAAATAAGTCGACCACACCCAAAGTTATAAGCATTTGAAAAAAAAAATTCACCACTAGGTGGCGCTGTTTCGAAACTTCTCAGGCTCATTCAGGGCATTGTGCTGATGACCCATACCACGTTTCGTAACAATCCGTTCATGCGTTCTTAAAATACAGCATTTTAGCACATAATTCAAAATGGCCGACAGCCAAAATGGCCGATATGGTAAAATTTGATATCAGTCGACTCGGCATGTTGCCCTGAATCTAACAAGACCAATTTTATGATTTTTGGACAAACTGTTCAGAAGTTATAAGCAAAAATAGCCATTTTTCATATCTCCGGACCAGTAGGTGGCGCTGCGCCGAAACGCAGCATGTAGCCTCAGGTCATGCTTGTGATGACATGTACCAATTTTGGTCTGAATCCGATAAAGCATTGCGGAGATACAGCCCTACGACTGTTTTCGCAAGCGCTACGTAAAATTTGTTCGAGCGTTATTCGAAAACGGTTTGACGAATCAATTTGAATTCCATAACTTTTTGTCAGCACTACCTGAAGATGATCTGGTTCAATTTTCGTGCAAATCGGACAAACCGTCTAGGACGAGTTCGAAAAAGTAGCTTTTTCAGCACATTCAAAATGGCGGCCATATTTATATGCCGTAAAATGACGTCATACGTGCAATCGAATCGGCATGAGCTCAGGAATCAGAGAAAAAAAGATTTTTGTTGATTGGCCTTACGCTTCAAAAGTTATTAGCAAAATAAAAGTGAAAGTTTGGACAGGTGGTGGCGCTAGAGGGAATGACTTAGAAACACCAAAATTGGTGTATTTAATGTTGGGACTGTCCTCTATCAGAATGTCAAACCAAAACAACTTTCCCGCAATCGGTTCTATGGGCTGCCATAGACTCCCAGTTGGAAGAAGGAAGAATAATAATAAATATAGCTGCAAGCAGCCATTACCGGGGCCAAGCAGAATAAGACGACAAGACATGGCTGAAGGTGTCAGATCAACTGCAACAATGAGCAATTACAGACATTTAAAGAGGATTTTAGACGAAATGGCTGAAAAATCATAGAAACAGTAATTAAAAATATAATTTAATTGATTATCACTTTCGACAAGTAGGTGGCGCAGTTACAAAACTGATGTGGTCAGAGTGAAGTGACACTGTCACATACAAAGTTTGTTGTCAATATGTCAAGGCATTGCAGAGATAAAGCCTGAATAGTGCTATTGGCATCATGCCTCAACTTTGCTGCTGCGCTATACGAAAATGGTTTCGTCTATCGACAAGAAATCCATAACTTTTAGTCGGCACGGTCTGGAGATGATACGATTAGATTTTGGTGAAAATCGGACAAACGGTCTAGGAGGAGTTTGAAAAAGTAGGTTTTGACTGAAAATCAAGATGGCGGACAGGAAGTTTGGCCAAATAAGGAAAACTTGGTATCTATGTTCTCGGCTTGACCCAAGGAATCTATTAAGCATTTCAATAGCCAGATTTATTCAAAAGTTATTAGCCTTTTTGGAAATTGTTAGAACTTTTGACCACTAGGTGGCGCTGTCTCGAAATATTTTGGGTACCTTCAGGGGATGGTGCTGATGACACAATCTGAGTTTCGTAATATTAAACCAATGCATTTGTTTAGTATAGCATTTTATTTCACAAAATTGTATGGAAGTCAATGGGAATTTCATGTTTTGTTCTATTATAGCGCCACCAAGAGGCTCAGTCCCACCATTTTTTGTATGTGTCCTCAGAGTGAGCCCATACATATGTGTGTCGATTTTGGTGAAAATATCTCAATTATCTTCGGAGTTATAGACATTTATATGAAAAAACACGTAAAAAATGACTGACACATGACTTTAATTGGAATTTACTACCTCTAGACATCAATATTTTCGCATTTGGGCTTTAACGTTTAGTTAACAAGCTATGATTCCAAACTTCTGACGGTGGTTTCGTCTCGATCGGACAAACGGTTTCGAAGATATCGCCTAATGTTTTTTAAGTGCTAAATCACAACGCTACACAAACCGTAAGGCGAAACCTAGCATATTTGGTATCATTGGACTCGGCAAGGATTCAGGAGTCTAATGAGATGAGTTTGGTGAAAATAAGTCGACCACACCCAAAGTTATAAGCATTTGAAAAATAAAATTCACCACTAGGTGGCGCTGTTTCGAAACTTCTCACGCTCCTTCAGAACATCGTGCTGATGACCCATACCGAGTTTCGTAACAATCCATTCATGCGTTCTTAAAATACAGCATTTTAGCACAAAATTCAAAATGGCCGAAAGTCAAAATGGCCGATATGGTAAAATTTTATATCAGTCGACTCGGCATGTTGCCCTGAATCTAACGAGACCAATTTTATGATTTTTGGACAAAATGTTCAGAAGTTATAAGCAAAAATAGCCATTTTTCATATCTCCGGACCACTAGGTGGCGCTGCGCCGAAACGCAGCATGTAGCCTCAGGTCATGCTTGTGATGACATGTACCAATTTTGGTCTGAATCCGATAAAGCGTTGCGGAGATACAGCCCTACGACTGTTTTCGCAAGCGCTACGTAAAATGTGTTCGAGCGTTATTCGAAAACGGTTTGACGAATCAATTTGAATTCCATAACTTTTTGTCAGCACTGCCTGAAGATGATCTGGTTCAATTTTCGTGCAAATCGGACAAACCGTCTAGGACGAGTTCGAAAAAGTAGCTTTTTCAGCCCATTCAAAATGGCGGCCATATTTATAAGCCGGAAAATGACGTCATAGGGTGCAATCGAATCGGCATGAGCTCGGGAATCAGAGGAAAAAAGAATTTTGTTGATTGGCCAAACGGTTCAAAAGTTATTAGCAAAATAAAAGTGAAATTTTGGACAGGTGGTGGCGCTAGAGGGATTGGTTTTAAGACACCAAATTTGGTATGGTGACTTTTCGGACTGTCCTCTATCATTGTGCCAAATTTCATAACTTTCCCGCAATCGGTTCTATGGGCTGCCATAGACTCCCATGGCGGAAGAAGAATAATAATAAATATAGCTGCAAGCAGCCATTACCGGGGCCAAGCAGAATAAGACGACAAGACATGCCAACATGTCTGAAAGTGTCAGACCAACTGCAACAATGAGCAATTAAAGACATTTAAAGAGGATTTTAGGCAAAATGCCTGAAAAATCATAGAAACAATAATTAAAAATATGATTTGATGGATTATCACTTTCGACCAATAGGTGGCGCAGTTACAAAACTGATGTGATGTGGTCAGAGTGAAGTGACAATGACACATACAAAGATTGGTGTCAATATATCAAGGCATTGCAGAGATAAAGCCTTAATTATTGCTATTAGCATCATGCCTCAACTTTGCTGCTGCGCTATACGAAAACGGTTTCGTCTATCGACACGAAATCCATAACTTTTAGTCGGCACGGTCTGGAGATGATACGATTCGATTTTGGTGAAAATCGGACAAACGGTCTAGGAGGAGTTCGAAAAAGTAGGTTTTGACTGAAAATCAAGATGGCGGACAGGAAGTTTGGCCAAATAAGGAAAACTTGGTATCTATGTTCTCGGCTTGACCCAAGGAATCTATTAAGACCCGTGGCATTTCAATAGCCAGATTTATTCAAAAGTTATTAGCCTTTTTGGAAATTTTGTTATAACTTTTGACCACTAGGTGGCGCTGTCTTGAAATATTTTGGTTGCCTTCAGGGGATGGTGCTGATGACACAATCTGAGTTTCGTAATATTACACCAATGCATTTGTTTAGTATAGCATTTTATTTCACAAAACTGTATTGAAGTCAATGGGAATTTCATATTTTGTTCAATTATAGCGCCACCAAGAGGCTCAGTCCCACAATTTTTTTTACGTGTCCTCAGAGTGAGCCCATACATATGTGTGTCAATTTTGGTGAAAATATCTCAATTCACTTCGGAGTTATAGACATTTATATGAAAAAACACGAAAAAAATGACTGACACATGACTTTGATTGGAAATTAGTACCCCTAAACATCAATATTTTCGCATTTGGGCATTGGCGTATAGCTATCGACCTATGTTTCCAAACTTCTGACGGTGGTTTCGTCTCGATCGGACTAGCGGTTTCAAAGATATAGCCAAATGTTTTTTAAGCGCTAAATCACAACGCTACACAAACCGTAAGGCGAAACCTAGCATGTTTGGTATCGTAGGACTCGGCAACGATTCAGGAGTCTAAAAAGATGAGTTTCGTGAAAATAAGTTGACCACACCCAAAGTTATAAGCATTTGAAAAAAAAAATTCACCACTAGGTGGCGCTGTTTCGAAACTTCTCAGGCTCATTCAGGGCATTGTGCTGATGACCCATACCACGTTTCGTAACAATCCGTTCATGCGGTCATAAAATACAGAATTTTAGCACAAAATTCAAAATGGCCGACAGCCAAAATGACCGATATGGTCAAATTGGACATCAGTCGACTCGGCATGTTGCCCTGAATCTAACGAGACCAATTTTATGATTTTTGGACAAACTGTTCAGAAGTTATAAGCAAAAATAGCCATTTTTCATATCTCCGGACCAGTAGGTGGCGCTGCGCCGAAACGCAGCATGTAGCCTCAGGTCATGCTTGTGAGTACATGTACCAAGTTTGGTCTGAATACGATAAACCGTTGCGGAGATACAGCCTTACGACTGTTTTTGCTAGAGCTACGTAAAATGTATTCGTGCGTTTATCGAAAACGGTTTGACGAATCAATTTGAATTCCATAACTTTTGGTCAACACTGCCTGAAGATGATCTGGTTCAATTTTCGTGCAAATCGGACAAACCGTCTAGGACGAGTTCGAAAAAGTAGCTTTTTCAGAAAATTAAAAATGGCGGCCATATTTATATGACGGAAAATGACATCATAGGGTGCAATCGAATCGGCATGAGCTCAGAAATAAGAGGAAAAAAGAATTTTGTTGATTGGCCTTACGGTTCAAAAGTTATTAGCAAAATAAAAGTGAAACTTTGGACAGGTGGTGGCGCTAGAGGGAATGACTTAGAAACACAAAAATTGGTGTATTTAATGTTGGGACTGTCCTCTATCAGAATGTCAAACCAAAACAACTTTCCCGCAATCGGTTCTATGGGCTGCCATAGACGCCCAGTCGGAAGAAGAATAATAATAATAAATATAGCTGCAAGCAGCAATTACCGGGGCCAAGCAGAATAAGACGACAAGACATGCCGACATGTCTGAAAGTGTCAGACCAACTGCAACAATGAGCAATTAAAGACATTTAAAGAGGATTTTAGACGAAATGGCTGAAAAATCATAGAAACAGTAATTAAAAATATGATTTAATGGATTATCACTTTCGACAAATAGGTGGCGCAGTTACAAAACTGATGTGATGTGGTCAGAGTGAGGAGACAATGACACATACAAAGTTTGGTGTCAATATGTCAAGGCATTGCAGAGATAAAGCCTGAATAGTGCTATTAGCATCATGCCTCAAATTTGCTGCTGCGCTATACGAAAACGGTTTCGTCAATTGACACGAAATCCATAACTTTTAGTCGGCACAGTCTGGGGATGATACGATTCGATTTTGGTGAAAATCGGACAAACGGTGTGGGAGGAGTTCGAAAAAGTAGGTTTTGAATGAAAATAGCATTTTATCTCACAAAACTGTATTGAAGTCAATGGGAATTTCATGTTTTGTTCTATTATAGCGCCACCAAGAGGCTCAGTCCCACAATTTTTTTTACGTGTCCTCAGAGTGAGCCCATACATATGTGTGTCAGTTTTGGTGAAAATATCTCAATTTGCTTTAGAGTTATAAACATTTATATGAAAAAACACGTAAAAAATGACTGACACATGACTTTGTTTGAATTTTACTACCCCTAAACATCAATATTTTCGCATTTGGGCATTGGCGTATAGCTATCGACCTATGTTTCCAAACTTCTGACGGTGGTTTCGTCTCGATCGGACAAGCGGTTTCGAAGATATAGCCTAATGTTTTTTAAGCGCTAAATCACAACGCTACACAAACCGTAAGGCGAAACCTAGCATGTTTGGTATCGTAGGACTCGGCAAGGTTTCAGGAGTCTAATTAGATGAGTCTCGTGAAAATAAGTCGACCGCACCCAAAGTTATAAGCATTTGAAAAAAAAAATTCCCCACTAGGTGGCGCTGTTTCGAAACTTCTCACACTCCTTCAGGACATCGTGCTGATGACCCATGCCAAGTTTCGTAACAATCCGTTCATGCGTTCATAAAATACAGCATTTTAGCACATAATTCAAAATGGCCGACAGTCAAAATGGCCGATATGGTAAAATTGGATATCAGTCGACTCGGCATGTCGCCCTGAATCTAACGAGACCAATTTTATGATTTTTGGACAAACTGTTCAGAAGTTATAAGCAAAAATAGCCATTTTTCATATCTCCGGACCAGTAGGTGGCGCTGCGCCGAAACGCAGCATGTAGCCTCAGGTCATGCTTGTGATGACATGTACCAAGTTTGGTCTGAATACGATAAACCGTTGCAGAGATACAGCCTTACGACTGTTTTTGCAGGCGCTACGTAAAATTTGTTCGTGCGTTTATTGAAAACGGTTTGACGAATCAATTTGAATTCCATAACTTTTGGTCAGCACTGCCTGAAGATGATCTGGTTCAATTTTCGTGCAAATCGGACAAACCGTCTAGGACGAGTTCGAAAAAGTAGGTTTTTCGAATGAATCAAAATGGCGGCCATATTTTTATTACAGAAAATGAAGTCATAGGATGCAATCGAATCGGCATGAGCTCAGGAATCAGAGGAAAAAATAATTTTGTTGATTGGCCTTACAGTTCAAAAGTTATTAGCAAAATAAAAGTGAAACTTTGGACAGGTGGTGGCGCTAGAGGGAATGACTTAGAAACACCAAAATTGGTGTATTTAATGTTGGGACTGTGCTCTATCAGAATGTCAAACCAAAACAACTTTCCCGCAATCGGTTCTATGGGCTGCCATAGACTCCAAGAGCGGAAGAAGAAGAAGAAGAAGAATAATAATAATAAGAACGCGAACGGATACAATAGGTGCCTCCGCACCTTCGGTGCTTGGCCCCTAATAATAAGAACCGGAACAAACACAATAGGTGCCTCCGCACCTTCGGTGCTTGGCCCCTAATAATAAGAACGGGAACAGATACAATAGGTGCCTCCGCACCTTCGGTGCTTGGCCCCTAATAATAGGAACGGGAACGGATACAATAGGTGCCTACGCACCTTCGGTGCTTGGCCCCTAATAATAATAAGAACCGGAACAAACACAATAGGTGCCTCCGCACCTTCGGTGCTTGGCCCCTAAATATAGCTGCAAGCAGCCATTACCGGGGCCAAGCACAACCAGACGACAAGACATGCCAACATGTCTGAAAGTGTCAGACCAACTGCAACAATGAGCAATTAAAGACATTTAAAGAGGATTTTAGACGAAATGGCTGAAAAATCATAAAAACAGTCAATAAAAATATGATTTAATGCATTATCACTTTCGACCAATAGGTGGCGCAGTTACAAAACTGATGTGATGTGGTCAGAGTGAAGTGACAATGACACATACAAAGTTTGGTGTCAATATGTCAAGGCATTGCAGAGATAAAGCCTGAATAGTGCTATTAGCATCATGCCTCAACTTTGCTGCTGCGCTATACGAAAACGGTTCGGTCTATCCACACGAAATCCATAACTTTTAGTCGGCACGGTCTGGAGATGATACGATTCGATTTTGGTGAAAATCGGACAAACGGTCTAGGAGGAGTTCGAAAAAGTAGGTTTTGAATGAAAATCAAGATGGCGGACAGGAAGTTTGGCCAAATAAGGAAAACTTGGTATCTATGTTCTCGGCTTGACCCAAGGAATCTATTAAGACCCGTGGCATTTCAATAGCCAGATTTATTCAAAAGTTATTAGCCTTTTTGGAAATTTTGTTATAACTTTTGACCACTAGGTGGCGCTGTCTTGGAATATTTTGGTTGCCTTCAGGGGATGGTGCTGATGACACAATCTGAGTTTCGTAATATTACACCAATGCATTTGTTTAGTATAGCATTTTATTTCACAAAACTGTATTGAAGTCAATGGGAATTTCATATTTTGTTCAATTATAGCGCCACCAAGAGGCTCAGTCCCACAATTTTTTTTACATTTCCTCAGAGTGAGCCCATACATATGTGTGTCAATTTTGGTGAAGATATCTCAATTCGCTTCGGAGTTATAGACATTCATATGAAAAAACACGTAAAAAATGACTGACACATGACTTTGATTGGAATTTACTACCCCTAAACATCAATATTTTTGCATTTGGGCATTGGCGTATAGCTATCGACCTATGTTTCCAAACTTCTGACGGTGGTTTCGTCTCGATCGGACTAGCGGTTTCGAAGATATAGCCAAATGTTTTTTAAGCGCTAAATCACAACGCTACACAAACCGTAAGACGAAACCTAGCATGTTTGGTATCGTGGGACTCGGCAACGATTCAGGACTCTAATGAGATGAGTCTCGTGAAAATAAGTCGACCACACCCAAAGTTATAAGCATTTGGGAAAAAAAAATTCACCACTAGGTGGCGCTGTTTCGAAACTTCTCAGGTTCCTTCAGGACATCGTGATGATGACCAATACCAAGTTTCGTAACAATTCGTTCATGCGTTCATAAAATACAGCATTTTAGCACAAAATTCAAAATGGCTGACAGTCAAAATGGCCGATATGGTCAAATTGGATATCAGTCGAATCGGCATGTTGCCCTGAATCTAACGAGACCAATTTTATGATTTTTGGACAAACTGTTCAAAAGCTATAAGCAAAAATAGCCATTTTCCATATCTCCGGACCAGTAGGTGGCGCTACGCCGAAACACAGCATGTAGCCTCAGGTCATGCCTGTGATGACATGTACCAAGTTTGGTCTGAATACGATAAACTGTTGCAGAGATAGAGCCCTACGACTGTTTTTGCAGGCGCTACGTAAAATTTGTTTGAGTGTTTTTCGAAAACGGTTTAACGAATCAATTTGAATTCCATAACTTTTGGTCAGCACTGCCTGAAGATGATCTGGTTCAATTTTCGTGCAAATCGGACAAACCATCTAGGACGAGTTCGAAAAAGTAGCTTTTAAGGACAATTCAAAATGGCGGCCATATTGTAATGAGGAAAATGACGTCATAGGGTGCAATCGAATTGGCATGAGCTCAGGAATAAGAGAAAAAAAGAATTTTGTTGATTGGACTTACGGTTCAAAAGTTATTAGCAAAATAAAAGTGAAACTTTGGACAGGTGGTGGCGCTAGAGGGAATGACTTAGACACACCAAAATTGGTGTATTTAATGTTGGGACTGTCCTCTATCAGAATGTCAAACCATTACAACTTTCCCGCAATCGGTTCTATGGGCTGCCATAGACTCCCAGTCGGAAGAAACGGAAGAATAATAATAATAATAGGAACGGGAACAGATACAATAGGTGCCTACGCACCTTCGGTGCTTGGCCCCTAAATATAGCTGCAAGCAGCAATTATCGGGGCCAAGCGCAAGCAGATGACAGGATATGCCAACATGGCTGAAGGTGTCAGACCAACTGGAACAATGAGCAATTAAATACATTTAAAGTGGATTTTAGATGAAATGGCTGAAAAATCATATAAAAAGTCATTTAAAATATGATTTAATGGATTATCACTTTTGACCAAAAAAGCCTGAATAGTGCTTTTAGCATCATGCCTCAAATTTGCTGCTGCGCTATACAAAAACGGTTTCGTCAATCGACACGAAATCCATAACTTTCAGTCGGCACAGTCTGGAGATGATATGATTCGATTTTGGTGAAAATCAGACAAACGGTGTAGGAGGAGTTCGAAAAAGTAGGTTTTGAATGAAAATAGCATTTTATTTCACAAAACTGTATTGAAGTCAATGGGAATTTCATGTTTTGTTCTATTATAGCGCCACCAAGAGGCTCAGTCCCACAATTTTTTTTACGTGTCCTCAGAGTGAGCCCATACATATGTGTGTCAGTTTTGGTGAAAATATCTCAATTCGCTTCAGAGTTATAGGCATTTATTTGAAAAAACACGTAAAAAATGACTGACACATGACTTTGTTTGGAATTTACTACCCCTAAACATCAATATTTTCGCATTTGGGCATTGGCGTTTAGCTATCGACCTATGTTTCCAAACTTCTGACGGTGGTTTCGTCTCGATCGGACAAGCGGTTTCGAAGATATAGCCAAATGTTTTTTAAGCGCTAAATCACAACGCTACACAAACCGTAAGGCGAAACCTAGCATGTTTGGTATCGTAGGACTCGGCAAGGTTTCAGGAGTCTAATTTGATGAGTCTCGTGAAAATAAGTAGACCAAACCCAAAGTTATAAGCATTTGAAAAAAAAAAATTCACCACTAGGTGGCGCTGTTCCGAAACTTCTCACACTCCTTCAGGACATCGTGCTGATGACCCATACCAAGTTTCGTAACAATCCGTTCATGAGTTCTTAAAATACAGCATTTTAGCACATAATTCAAAATGGCCGACAGCCAAAATGGCCGATATGGTAAAATTGGATATCAGTCGACTCGGCATGTTGCCCTGAATCTAACAAGACCAATTTTATGATTTTTGGACAAAGTGTTCAGAAGTTATAAGCAAAAATAGCCATTTTTCATATCTCCGGACCAGTAGGTGGCGCTGCGCCGAAACGCAGCATGTAGCCTCAGGTCATGTTTGTGATGACATGTACCAATTTTGGTCTGAATCCGATAAAGCGTTGCGGAGATACAGCCCTACGACTGTTTTTGCAAGAGCTACGTAAAATTTGTTCGAGCGTTATTCGAAAACGGTTTGACGAATCAATTTGAATTCCATAACTTTTTCTCAGCACTACCTGAAGATGATCCGGTTCAATTTTCGTGCAAATCGGACAAACCGTCTAGGACGAGTTCGAAAAAGTAGCTTTTTCAGCACATTCAAAATGGCGGCCATATTTATATGCCGGAAAATGACGTCATACGGTGCAATCGAATCGGCATGAGCTCAGGAATCAGAGGAAAAAATCATTTCGCTGATTGGCCTTACGGTTCAAAAGTTATTAGCAAAATAAAAGTGAAATTTTGGACAGGTGGTGGCGCTAGAGGGAATGACTTAGACACACCAAAATTGGTGTATTTAATGATGGGACTGTCCTCTATCAGAATGTCAAACCATTACAACTTTCCCGCAATCGGTTCTATGGGCTGCCATAGACACCCAGTCGGAAGAAGGAAGAATAATAATAAGAACGGGAACAGATACAATAGGTGCCTACGCACCTTCGGTGCTTGGCCCCTAAATATAGCTGCAAGCAGCAATTATCGGGGCCAAGCGCAAGCAGATGACAGGATATGCCAACATGGCTGAAGGTGTCAGACCAACTGCAACAATGAGCAATTAAATACATTTAAAGAGGATTTTAGGCGAAATGGCTGAAAAATCATATAAAAAGTCATTCAAAATATGATTTAATGGATTATCACTTTCGACCAATAGGTGGCGCAGTTACAAACTGATGTGATGTGGTCAGAGTGAAGTAACAATGACACATACAAAGTTTGGTGTCAATATGTCAAGCCATTGCAGAGATAAAGCCTGAATAGTGCTTTTAGCATCATGCTTCAACTTTGCTGCTACGCTATACGAAAACGGTTTCGTCTATAGACACGAAATCCATAACTTTTAGTCAGCACACTCTGGAGATGATACGATTCGATTTTGGTGAAAATCGGACAAACGGTCTAGGAGGAGTTCGAAAAAGTAGGTTTTAACTGAAAATCAAGATGGCGGACAGGAAGCTAGGCCAAATAAGGAAACCTTGGTATCTATGTTCTCGGCTTGACCCAAGGAATCTATTAAGACCAGTTGCATTACAATAGGCCAATTTATTCAAAAGTTATTAGCAGTTTTGTAAATTTTGTTACAACTTTTGACCACTAGGTGGCACTGTCTCAAAATATTTTGGGTACCTTCAGGGGATGGTGCTGATGGCACATTTTGAGTTTCGAAATATTAAACTAATGCATTTGTTTAGTATAGCATTTTATTTCACAAAACTGTATTGAAGTCAATGGGGATTTCATGTTTTGTTCTATTATAGCGCCACCAAGAGGCTGAGTCCCACCATTTTTTTTACATGTCCTCAGAGTGAGCCCATACATATGTGTGTCGATTTTGGTGAAGATATCTCAATTCGCTTCGGAGTTATAGACATTTATATGAAAAAACACGTAAAAAATGACTGACACATGACTTTGATTGGAATTTACTACCCCTAAACATCAATATTTTTGCAATTGGGCATTGGCGTTTAGCTATCGACCTATGTTTCCAAACTTCTGACGGTGGTTTCGTCTCGATCGGACTAGCGGTTTCGAAGATATAGCCAAATGTTTTTTAAGCGCTAAATCAACACGCTACACAAATCTTAAGGCGAAACCTAGCATGTTTGGTATCGTGGGACTCGGCAACGATTCAGGACTCTAATGAGATGAGTCTCGTGAAAATAAGTCGACCACACCCAAAGTTATAAGCATTTGGAAGCATTTGGGGAAAAAAATTCACCACTAGGTGGCACTGTTTCGAAACTTCTCAGGCTCCTTCAGGGCATCGTGCTGATGATCCATTCCGAGTTTTGTAACGATACGTTCACGCATTCATAAAATACAGCATTTTAGCACATAATTCAAAATGGCCGACAGCCAAAATGGCTGATCTGGGAAAATTGGATATCATTCGACTCAGCATGACGCCCTGAATCTAACGAGACCACTTTTATGATTTTTGGACAAACCATTCAGAAGTTATAAGCAAAAACAGCCATTTTTCATATCTCCGGACCAGTAGGTGGCGCTGAGCGGAAACGCAGCATGTTGCCTCAGGTCATGCTTGTGATGACATGTACCAAGTTTGGTCTGAATATGATAAAGTGTTGAGGAGATACTGGCTTGTGTCTGTTTTCGCAAGCACTGCGTAAAATTTGTTTTCGCGGAATTCGTGAACGGATTGATGAATCAACACGACTTCCATAACTTTTTGTCGACATGGCCTGAAGATGATCTGATTCAATTTTCGTGGAAATTGGAGCAATGGCCTAGGAGGAGTTCGAAAAAGTAGGTTTTTATGAAAATTCAAAATGGCGGAATAATTATTATGACGAAAAATGACGTCATATGGTGCAATCGAATCGCCATGAGCTCTGGAATCAGAGGAAAAGGGAATTTTGTTTCTAGCCCTTGTGGTTCAAAAGTTATTAGCATAAACATGAGTGAAACTTTGGACAGTTGGTGGCGCTAGAGGGAATGACTTAGACACACCAAAATTGGTGTATTTAATGTTGGGACTGTCCTCTATCAGAATGTCAAACCATTACAACTTTCCCGCAATCGGTTCTATGGGCTGCCATAGACTCCCAGTCGGAACAATGAAGAATAATAATAATAATAATAATAATAATAAGAACGCGAACGAAAACAATAGGTGCCTCCGCACCTTCGGTGCTTGGCCCCTAATAATAATAATAATAATAAGAAACGGAACGGATACAATAGGTGCCTCCGCACCTTCGGTGCTTGGCCCCTAATAAATATAGCTGCAAGCAGCAATTATCGGGGCCAAGCGCAAGCAGATGACAGGATATGCCAACATGGCTGAAGGTGTCAGACCATCTGCAACAATGAGCAATTAAATACATTTTAAGAGGATTTTAGGCGAAATGGCTGAAAAATCATATAAAAAGTCATTCAAAATATGATTTAATGGATTATCACTTTCGACCAATAGGTGGCGCAGTTACAAATGTGATGTGATGTGGTCAGAGTGAAGTGACAATGAGACATACAAAGTTTGGTGTCAATATGTCAAGGCATTGCAGAGATAAAGCCTGAATAGTGCTTTTAGCATCATGCCTCAACTTTGCTGCTACGCTATATGAAAACGGTTTCGTCTATTGACACGAAATCCATAACTTTTATTCAGCATAGTCTGGAGATGATACGATTCGATTTTGGTGAAAATCGGACAAACGGTCTAGGAGGAGTTCGAAAAAGTAGGTTTTGAATGAAAATCAAGATGGCGGACAGGAAGTTTGGCCAAATAAGGAAAACTTGGTATCTATGTTCTCGGCTTGACCCAAGGAATCTATTAAGACCAGTGGCATTTCAGTAGCCAGATTTATTCAAAAGTTATTAGCCTTTTTGGAAATGTTGTTATAACTTTTGACCACTAGGTGGCACTGTCTTGAAATATTTTGGGTACCTTCAGGGAATGGTGCTGATGGCACATTTTGAGTTTTGTAATATTACACCAATGCATTTGTTTAGTATAGCATTTTATTTCACAAAACTGTATTGAAGTCAATGGGAATTTCATGTTTTGTTCTATTATAGCGCTACCAAGAGGCTGAGTCCCACCATTTTTTTTACATGTCCTCAGAGTGAGCTCGTACATATGTGTGTCGATTTTGGTGAAAATATATCAATTCGCTTCGGAGTTATAGACATTTATATGAAAAAACACGTAAAAAATGACTTACACATGACTTTGATTGGAATTTACTACCCCTAAACATCAATATTTTCGCATTTGGGCATTGGCATATAGCTATCGACCTATGTTTCCAAACTTCTGAAGGTGGTTTCGTCTCGATCGGACTAGCGGTTTCGAAGATATAGCCAAATGTTTTTTAAGCGCTAAATCACAACGCTACACAAACCGTAAGGCAAAACCTAGCATGTTTGGTATCGTGGGACTCGGCAACGATTCAAGACTCTAATGAGATGAGTCTCGTAAAAATAAGTCGACCACACCCAAAGTTATAAGCATTTGGAAGCATTTGGGGAAAAAAATTCACCACTAGGTGGCACTGTTTCGAAACTTCTCAGGCTCCTTCAGGGCATCGTGCTGATGATCCATTCCGAGTTTTGTAACGATACGTTCACGAGTTCATAAAATACAGCATTTTAGCACATAATTCAAAATGGCCGACAGCCAAAATGGCTGATCGGGGAAAATTGGATATCAGTCGACTCAGCATGATGCCCTGAATCTAACGAGACCACTTTTATGATTTTTGGACAAACCATTCAGAAGTTATAAGCAAAAATAGCCATTTTTCATATCTCCGGACCAGTAGGTGGCACTGTGCCGAAACGCAGCATGTTGCCTCAGGTCATGCTTGTGATGAGATGTACCAAGTTTGGTCTTAATATGATAAAGTGTTGAGGAGATACTGGCTTGTGTCTGTTTTCGCAAGCGCTACGTAAAATTTGTTTGCGCGGTATTCGAGAACGGTTTGATGAATCAACACGAATTCCATAACTTTTTGTCGGCATGGTCTGAAGATGATCTGATTCAATTTTCGTGGAAATTGGAGCAACAGCCTAGGAGGAGTTTGAAAAAGTAGGTTTTTCGGAAAATTCAAAATGGCGGAAAAATTATTATGACGAAAAATGACGTCATAGGGTGCAATCGAATCGCCCTGAGCTCAGAAATCAGAGGAAAAAAGAATTTTGTTTCTAGCCCTTGTGGTTCAAAAGTTATTAGCATAAACATGAGTGAAACTTTGGACAGTTGGTGGCGCTAGAGGGAATGACTTAGACACACCAAAATTGGTGTATTTAATGTTGGGACTGTCCTCTATCAGAATGTCAAACCATTACAACTTTCCCGCGATCGGTTCTATGGGCTGCCATAGACTCCCAGTCGGAAGAAGGAAGAATAATAATAATAAATAGCTGCAAGCAGCCATTACCGGGGCCAAGCAGAATAAGACAACAAGACGTGTCAGACCAACTGCAACAATGAGAAATTAAAGACATTTAAAGAGGATTTTAGGCAAAATGCCTGAAAAATCATAGAAACAGTAATGAATAATATCATTTAATGGCTTATCACTTTTGACCAATAGGTGGCGCAGTTACAAAACTGATGTGATGTGGTCAGAGTGAAGTGACAATGACACATACAAAGTTTGGTGTCAATATGTCAAGGCATTGCAGAGATAAAGCCTGAATAGTCCTTTTGGCATCATGCCTTAAATTTGCTGCTGCGGTATAAGAAAATGGTTTCGTCAATCGACACGAAATCCATAACTTTTAGTCGGCACGGTCTGGAGATGATACGATTCGATTTTGGTGAAAATCGGACAAACGGTCTTGGAGGAGTTCGAAAAAGTAGGTTTTGAATGAAAATCAAGATGGCGGACAGGAAGTTAGGCCAAATAAGGTAAACTTGGTATCTATGTTCTCAGCTTGACCCAAGGAATCTACTAAGATGAGTTGCATTACAATAGGCCAATTTATTCAAAAGTTATTAGCAGTTTTGGAAATTTTGTTATAACTTTTGACCACTAGGTGTCGTTGTCTCGAAATATTTTGGGTACCTTCAGGGGATGGTGCTGATGGCACATTCTGAGTTTCGTAATATTACACCAATGCATTTGTTTAGTATAGCATTTCATTTCACAAAACTGCATTGAAGTCAATGGGAATTTCATGTTTTGTTCTATTATAGCGCCACCAAGAGGCTCAGTCCCACCATTTTTTTTATATGTCCTCAGAGTGAGCCCATACATATGTGTGTCGATTTTGGTGAAAATATCTCAATTCGCTTCGGAGTTATAGACATTTATATGAAAAAACACGTAAAAAATGACTGACACATGACTTTGATTGGAATTTACTACCCCTAAACATCAATATTTTCGCATTTGGGCATTGGCGTATAGCTATCGACCTATGTTTCCAAACTTCTGACGGTGGTTTCGTCTCAATCGGACTAGCGGTTTCGAAGATATAGCCAAATGTTTTTTAAGCGCTAAATCACAACGCTACACAAACCATAAGGCGAAACCTAGCATGTTTGGTATCTTGGGACACGGCAACGATTCAGGAGTCTAATGAGATGAGTTTCGTGAAAATAAGTCGATCACAACCAAAGTTATAAGCATTTGGAAAAAAAATGTCACCACTAGGTGGCGCTGTTTCGAAACTTCTCAGGCTTCTTCAGGACATCGTGCTGATGACCCATACCAAGTTTCGTAACTATTCGTTCATGCGTTCTTAAAATACAGCATTTTAGCACATAATTCAAAATGGCCGACAGTCAAACTGGCCGAAATAGTAAAATTGAATATCAGTCGACTCGGCATGTTGCCCTGAATCTAAAAAGACCAATTTTATGATTTTTGGACAAACTGTTCAGAAGTTATAAGCAAAAATAGCCATTTTTCATATCTCCGGACCAGTAGGTGGCGCTGCGCCGAAACACAGCATGTAGCCTCAGTTCATGCTTGTGATGACATGTACCAATTTTGGTCTGAATCCGATAAAGCGTTGCGGAGATACAGCCCTACGACTGTTTTCGCAAGCGCTACGTAAAATTTGTTTGAGCGTTATTCGAAAACGGTTTGACGAATCAATTTGAATTCCATAACTTTTTGTCAGCACTACCTGAAGATGATCTGGTTCAATTTTCGTGCAAATCGGACAAACCGTCTAGGACGAGTTCGAAAAAGTAGCTTTTTCAGGTCATTCAAAATGGCGGCCATATTTATATGCCGGAAAATGACATCATAGGGTGCCCTCGAATCGACAAGAGCTCAGGAATCAGAGGAAAAAAGAATTTTGTTGATTGGCCTTACTGTTCAAAAGTTATTAGCAAAATAAAAGTGAAATTTTGGACAGGTGGTGGCGCTAGAGGGAATGACTTAGAAACACCAAAATTGGTGTATTTAATGTTGGGACTGTCCTCTATCAGAATGTCAAATCAAAACAACTTTCCCGCAATCGGTTCTATGGGCTGCCATAGACGCCCAGTCGGAAGAAACGGAAGAATAATAATAATAAGAACGGGAACAGATACAATAGGTGCCTACGCACCTTCGGTGCTTGGCCCCTAATAATAATAATAAGAACGCGAACAAAAACAATAGGTGCCTCCGCACCTTCGGTGCTTGGCCCCTAATAAGAACGGGAACAGATACAATAGGTGCCTCCGCACCTTCGGTGCTTGGCCCCTAATAAATATAGCTGCAAGCAGCAATTACCGGGGCCAAGCAGAATAAGACGACAAGACATGCCAACATTGCTGAAAGTGTCAGATCAACTGCAACAATGAGCAATTAAAGACATTTAAAGAAGATTTTAGGCGAAATGCCTGAAAAATCATATAAAGAGTAATTAAAAATATGATTTAATGGATTATCACTTTCGACCAATAGGTGGCGCAGTTGCAAAACTGATGTGATGTGGTCAGAGTGAAGTGACAATGACATATACAAAGTTTGGTGTCAATATGTCAAGGCATTGCAGAGATAAAGCCTGAATAGTGCTATTAGCATCATGCCTCAACTTCGCTGCTGCGCTATACGAAAACGGTTTGGTCTATCCACACGAAATCCATAACTTTCAGTCGGCATGGTCTGGAGATGATACGATTCGATTTTGGTGAAAATCAGACAAATGGTCTAGGAGGAGTTCGAAAAAGTAGGTTTTGAATGAAAATCAAGATGGCGGACAGGAAGTTTGGCCAAATAAGGAAAACTTGGTATCTATGTTCTCAGCTTGACCCAAGGAATCTATTAAGACCAGTTGCATTACAATAGGCCACTGTATTCAAAAGTTATTAGCAGTTTTGGAAATTTTGTTATAACTTTTGACCACTAGGTGTCGTTGTCTCGAAATATTTTGGGTACCTTCAGGGGATGGTGCTGATGGCACATTCTGAGTTTCGTAATATTACACCAATGCATTTGTTTAGTATAGCATTTCATTTCACAAAACTGCATTGAAGTCAATGGGAATTTCATGTTTTGTTCTATTATAGCACCACCAAGAGGCTCAGTCCCACCATTTTTTTTATATGTCCTCAGAGTGAGCCCATACATATGTATGTCGATTTTGGTGAAAATATCTCAATTCCCTTCGGAGTTATAGACATTTATATGAAAAAACACGTAAAAAATGACTGACACATGACTTTGATTGGAATTTACTACCCCTAAACATCAATATTTTCGCATTTGGGCATTGGCGTATAGCTATCGACCTATGTTTTCAAACTTCTGACGGTGGTTTCGTCTCAATCGGACTAGCGGTTTCGAAGATATAGCCAAATGTTTTTTAAGCGCTAAATCACAACGCTACACAAACCATAAGGCGAAACCTAGCATGTTTGGTATCTTGGGACTCGGCAACGATTCAGGAGTCTAATGAGATGAGTTTCGTGAAAATAAGTCGATCACCACCAAAGTTATAAGCATTTGGAAAAAAAATGTCACTACTAGGTGGCGCTGTTTCGAAACTTCTCAGGCTTCTTCAGGACATCGTGCTGATGACCCATACCAAGTTTCGTAACAATTCGTTCATGCGTTCTTAAAATACAGCATTTTAGCACATAATTCAAAATGGCCGACAGTCAAAATGGCCGAAATAGTAAAATTGAATATCAGTCGACTCGGCATGTTGCCCTGAATCTAACAAGACCAATTTTATGATTTTTGGACAAACTGTTCAGAAGTTATAAGCAAAAATAGCCATTTTTCATATCTCCGGACCAGTAGGTGGCGCTGCGCCGAAACACAGCATGTAGCCTCAGTTCATGCTTGTGATGACATGTACCAATTTTGGTCTGAATCCGATAAAGCGTTGCGGAGATACAGCCCTACGACTGTTTTTGCAAGCGCTACGTAAAATTTGTTTGAGCGTTATTCGAAAACGGTTTGACGAATCAATTTGAATTCCATAACTTTTTGTCAGCACTACCTGAAGATGATCCGGTTCAATTTTCGTGCAAATCGGACAAACCGTCTAGGACGAGTTCGAAAAAGTAGCTTTTTCAGGTCATTCAAAATGGCGGCCATATTTATATGCCGGAAAATGACATCATAGGGTGCCCTCGAATCGACAAGAGCTCAGGAATCAGAGGAAAAAATAATTTTGTTGATTGGCCTTACTGTTCAAAAGTTATTAGCAAAATAAAAGTGAAATTTTGGACAGGTGGTGGCGCTAGAGGGAATGACTTAGAAACACCAAAATTGGTGTATTTAATGTTGGGACTGTCCTCTATCAGAATGTCAAATCAAAACAACTTTCCCGCAATCGGTTCTATGGGCTGCCATAGACGCCCAGTCGGAAGAAACGGAAGAATAATAATAATAAGAACGGGAACAGATACAATAGGTGCCTACGCACCTTCGGTGCTTGGCCCCTAATAATAATAATAAGAACGGGAACGAAAACAATAGGTGCCTCCGCACCTTCGGTGCTTGGCCCCTAATAAGAACCGGAACAAACACAATAGGTGCCTCCGCACCTTCGGTGCTTGGCCCCTAATAATAAGAACGCGAACAAAAACAATAGGTGCCTCCGCACCTTCGGTGCTTGGCCCCTAATAATAATAAGAACGCGAACGAAAACAATAGGTGCCTCCGCACCTTCGGTGCTTGGCCCCTAATAATAAGAACGCGAACGAAAACAATAGGTGCCTCCGCACCTTCGGTGCTTGGCCCCTAATAATAGGAACGGGAACAGATACAATAGGTGCCTACGCACCTTCGGTGCTTGGCCCCTAATAATAAGAACGCAAACGAAAACAATAGGTGCCTCCGCACCTTCGGTGCTTGGCCCCTAATAATAATAATAATAAGAACGGGAACAAAAACAATAGGTGCCTCCGCACCTTCGGTGCTTGGCCCCTAATAATAAGAACGCGAACAAAAACAATAGGTGCCTCCGCACCTTCGGTGCTTGGCCCCTAATAAGAACGCGAACAAAAACAATAGGTGCCTCCGCACCTTCGGTGCTTGGCCCCTAAATATAGCTGCAAGCAGCAATTACCGGGGCCAAGCAGAATAAGACGACAAGACATGCCAACATTGCTGAAAGTGTCAGATCAACTGCAACAATCAGCAATTAAAGACATTTAAAGAAGATTTTAGGCGAAATGCCTGAAAAATCATATAAAGAGTAATTAAAAATATGATTTAATGGATTATCACTTTCGACCAATAGGTGGCGCAGTTGCAAAACTGATGTGATGTGGTCAGAGTGAAGTGACAATGACATTTACAAAGTTTGGTGTCAATATGTCAAGGCATTGCAGAGATAAAGCCTGAATAGTGCTTTTGGCATCATGCCTCAACTTTGCTGCTGCGCTATACGAAAACGGTTTCGTCTATCGACACGAAATCCATAACTTTTAGTCGGCACAGTCTGGAGATGATACGATTCGATTTTGGTGAAAATCGGACAAACGGTCTAGGAGGAGTTTGAAAAAGTAGGTTTTGACTGAAAATCAAGATGGCGGACAGGAAGTTTGGCCAAATAAGGAAAACTTGGTATCTATGTTCTCGGCTTGACCCAGGGAATCTATTAAGACCAGTGGCATTTCAATAGCCAGATATATTCAAAAGTTATTAGCAGTTTTGGAAATTTTGTTATAACTTTTGACCACTAGGTGGCGCAGTCTCGAAATATTTTGGGAGCTGATGGCACATTCTGAGTTTCGTAATATTACACCAATGCATTTGTTTAGTATAGCATTTTATTTCACAAAACTGTATTGAAGTCAATGGGAATTTCATGTTTTGTTCTGTTATAGCGCCACCAAGAGGCTCAGTCACACCATTTTTTTTATGTGTCCTCAGTGTGAGCCCATACATATGTGTGTCGATTTTGGTGAAAATATCTCAATTCGCTTCGGAGTTATAGACATTTATATGAAAAAACACGTAAAAAATGACTGACACATGACTTTGATTGGAATTTACTACCCCTAAACATCAATATTTTCGCATTTGGGCACTAGTGTGTGGCTATCGACCTATGTTTCCAAACTTCTGAAGGTGGTTTCGTCTCGATTGGACTAGTGGTTTCGAAGATATAGCCAAATGTTTTTTAAGCGCTAAATCACAACGCTACACAAACCATAAGGCGAAACCTAGCATGTTTGGTATCTTGGGACTCGGCAACGATTCAGGAGTCTAATGAGATGAGTTTCGTGAAAATAAGTCGATCACAACCAAAGTTATAAGCATTTGGAAAAAAAATGTCACCACTAGGTGGTGCTGTTTCGAAACTTCTCACGCTTCTTCAGGACATCGTGATGATGACCAATACCAAGTTTCGTAACAATTCGTTCATGCGTTCATAAAATACAGCATTTTAGCACAAAATTCAAAATGGCTGACAGTCAAAATGGCCGATATGGTCAAATTGGATATCAGTCGAATCGGCATGTTGCCCTGAATCTAACGAGACCAATTTTATGATTTTTGGACAAACTGTTCAAAAGCTATAAGCAAAAACAGCCATTTTTCATATCTCCGGACCAGTAGGTGGCGCTGCGCCGAAACGCAGCATGTAGCCTCAGGTCATGCTTGTGATGACATGTACCAATTTTGGTCTGAATCCGATAAAGCGTTGCGGAGATACAGCCCTACGACTGTTTTTGCAAGCGCTACGTCAAGTCAAGTCAAGTCAAGTCATTTTCATTTATATAGCGCTTTTAACAATGTAGATTGTCTCAAAGCAGCTTTACAGAGATAAATGTATAATTTAACGTAAGATTGTTTGGCTTTATAGCGGTTCTTTAATAAAGTTATTTTCCAGCTAAAGTTAGTTTTGATTGATTCGCTTCTGTCGCAACGATCATTTGTTTTTAAATTAGGGCCGCCAAGACGACACCATTCTCTCTACACAGACTTTAAACGCGAACCTGTGAGAAACGCTGATGGCGTTCACATGCGCATTAAGAACGGGTTCTATAGTTATGTGCGTTTGAATATATGTGTGCAGGTTTGGAATTCCCTGCAAACCAAGCCTAAACAAATTACTGGTGTTTCCTTATAGTTTTGATTCAGAATTTTATTTTATCAATTCGGGGTAGATACGCAAATTGAGTTTTCCCGACGACGCGTTATCTGTAGAGTGGGAAAGGGATCCTCCATAGGGAGAGACTAGTTGGCACTTCAGCACTGCGTTGACATCGGGTCCAGGCGAAGGTCCTTCATCAGATCTGGAAACGGCCTGGATCCGGCAGGCTGCGGGAAAACCTTGGGATAAACAAAGACACTAAAATTAGCGTAGATGCCATTCTTCTCATGATGTAACAAGTACATCAGGATTTATGGGAAGTGTTCCCGGTTCCAGCTGACCTAATCTATGCAGCCTAATATTGAATTATAGAAGTCTATAATGTATTATGTGAACGCTATGTCAAAGAGATGTGTCTTTAATCTAGATTTGAACTGACAGAGTGTGTCTGCTTCCCGGACAATGGTAGGAAGGCTGTTCCAAAGTTTTGGTGCTAAATAGGAAAAGGATCTACCGCCAGCAGTCGATTTAGATATTCTAGGTATTATCAACTGGCCGGAATTTTGAGATCGCAATAGGCGTGAAGGAGTATAATGCGTTAAGAGCTCGCTCAAGTACTGCGGAGCTAAACCATTTAGTGCTTTGTAAGTAATCAGCAATATTTTAAAATTGATGCGATGTTTAATAGGGAGCCAATGCAGTTTTGACAGAACCGGGCTAATATGGTCATACTTCCTGGTTCTGGTAAGAACTCGAGCTGCTGCGTTTTGAACCAGCTGTAGTTTGTTTATTAAGCGTGCAGGGCAACCACCCAGTAGAGCATTACAATAATCTAGCCTTGAGGTCATGAACGCATGGACTAATTGTTCCGCATTTGTCAATGAGAGCATATGACGTAATTTAGATATATTTTTAAGATGGAAAAATGCGGTTTTACAGATACTAGACACGTGACTTTCAAATGAAAGATTGGTATCAAAGAGCACACCCAGGTTCCTAACCGACGACGAAGACTTAACAGAGCAGCCATCGAGTGTTAGACAGTATTCTAGATTATTACGTGAGGACGTTTTTTGTCCAATAATTAGAATCTCTGTTTTTTCAGAATTTAGAAGTAGGAAATTACGAGTCATCCAATTTTTTAAATCAGCTATGCATTCTGTTAATTTAGTGAATTGGTAAGTTTCGTTAGGTTTTGAAGAAATATAGAGCTGAGTATCGTCGGCATAACAGTGGAAGCTAATTCCATGTTTCCTAATTATATCTCCTAATGGTAGCATGTACAGAGTGAACAGCAGCGGTCCTAGTACTGAGCCCTGTGGTACGCCATACTGAACTTGTGATTGATAAGACATCTCTTCATTTACTGCTACAAACTGATAACGGTCAGATAAGTATGATTTAAACCATGCTAGTGCAATTCCACTAATGCCAACATAGTTTTCTAGTCTATTTAAAAGAATGTTGTGGTCAATGGTGTCAAACGCAGCACTAAGATCGAGTAACACTAATAGAGAGACACAACCACGATCGGATGATAAGAGCAAATCATTTGTTACTCTAACGAGAGCAGTCTCAGTACTATGGTATGGTCTAAATCCGGACTGAAAATCCTCGCAGATATCATTTCTTTCTAGAAAGGAACATAGTTGTGAAGATACTGCCTTTTCTAGTATCTTTGACAGAAAAGGTAGATTCGAGATCGGCCTGTAATTGACTAATTCTGAAGGATCAAGTTGCATTTTTTTAACAAGCGGTTTAATCATAGCCAGCTTAAAGTTTTTTGGTACGTATCCTAGAGACAAAGATGAATTAATGATATTAAGAAGAGGATCTATGACCTCTGGAAGCATCTCTTTCAGTAGCTTAGTCGGTATAGGGTCTAACATACATGTTGTAGATTTAGATGATTTAACGAGTTTAGTAAATTCTTCCTCTCCTATAGCAACGAATGAATCAAATTTTTCCTCAGGAAGACTACAATGCACTGCCTGATGCGATACTGTAGTAGACGGTTGCATAGTTATAATTTTATCCCTGATATTATCAATCTTATAAGTGAAGAAGTTCATAAAGTCATTACTGCTGTGCTGCTTGGAACCTTCTGTGTTTGAAGCTTTCTTTTTCGTTAGTTTAGCCACTGTTTCAAATAAATACCTAGGATTATGTTTATTTTCTTCTAATAGGTTTAAAAAATAAGCAGATCTAGCAGCTTTTAAAGCCTCTCTGTAAGCAATCGAGCTCTCCTTCCATGAAATGCGAAATACCTCTAATTTTGTTTTCTTCCAGTTGCGCTCCATTTTTCTGGCTGCTCTCTTAAGGGCCCGAGTGTGCTCGTTGTACCACGGCGTTGGATTATTTTCTTTAATCTTCTTTAAGCGCAAAGGAGCAACTGTGTCTAAAGTGCTGGAAAAGAGAGAGTTAAAAGTTTCTGTTGCAATATCAAGTTTTTCTAAGCTATCCGGGATGCTAAAATGATGAAACTGATCAGGAAGATTATTGATAAAGCAATCTTTAGTAGCAGAAGTGATAGGTCTAACATATTTGTAACACGGAGTCGGCTTTGCAGCCTTGGCTAAATGTAATTTACACGAGAAATTTGTTCGAGCGTTTATCGAAAACGGTTTGACGAATCAATTTGAATTCCATTACTTTTTTGTCAACACTGCCTGAAGATGATCTGGTTCAATTTTCGTGCAAATCGGACAAACCGTCTAGGACGAGTTCGAAAAAGTAGGGCCATATTTTTATGACGGAAAATGAAGTCATAGGGTGCAATCGAATCAGCATGAGCTCAGGAATCAGTGGAAAAAGAATTTTGCTGATTGGCCTTATGGTTCAAAAGTTATTAGCAAAATAAAAGTGAAACTTTGGACAGGTGGTGGCGCAAGAGGGAATGACTTAGAAACACCAAAATTGGTGTATTTAATGTTGGGACTGTCCTCTATCAGAATGTCAAACCAAAACAACTTTCCCGCAATCGGTTCTATGGGCTGCCTTAGACTCCCAGTCGGAAGAAATAACAGAATAATAATAAGAAGAACCGGAACAAACACAATAGGTGCCTCCGCACCTTCGGTGCTTGGCCCCTAATAATAGGAACGGGAACAGATACAATAGGTGCCTACGCACCTTCGGTGCTTGGCCCCTAATAATAGGAACAGGAACAGATACAATAGGTGCCTACGCACCTTCGGTGCTTGGCCCCTAATTAGGCTACCATGGTGATACACAATACTTAGAAGAACTGGTTAAGAAACATGGAAACTGCTCCTGATAAATAGCAACACACATGACGTACCAATAACGTAATTTATTGGTATTTTACTTTTATTTCTTAACTTACTAATTTACGACGTTGCATGCTCGTATTTCTTTTGCGCTTTAGTGAAGTGATACAGCGTGCGCCGGCGAGTGCGCGTGCAAGTATAATGATGACAGGACATGAAATTTCGTTTTTCTGAGGTGAGAGACTTTATTTCATTACAAGTTATGAAAATAATGATAGAATAATGACACGGACATATAGCCTGACAATATCATCTGACCGCAGATACTGAATCTGGACAACACGTTTTTTTTCCCTAATTTAAAACGTAACGCCGTTGCATGCTTGTAGTTTATTTTGTGCTTTATATATAGTGAAGCGATATAGGCCTACAGCGCGCTCCGCCGCATTTGCGCGTGCAATTGAAGAGTGCGCGCTACTGCAGTATAGCGGCTGAGTGGACAGGAAAGTCCGTTTTTCTGAGGTGAGAGACTTTGCGCTGCTTGTTGTCTTTGCGCTGTTGCTGGCGCGTCACGCATGGCGACGATGTCACAGATAGGCAGACTGAATCGAGTAACGTTTAACGCCTTTATCATTAAAAGTGCTAAGAAAAAACATCCATATAAAGTCTGACGTGCTTAAATCCAATGCGTTATTTCCTAGTATCGATACAATCGATTCATTACCTTTTAAAACGATGTTAGATCGATATATGTCGTCCGGAAGGCCAACTTGCCGAGCACAGATCGATGTAGTTGGATCATAGGAATATAAATCGATACATCGATATAGTTGATGAATCGTTACACCCCTAATTTTAACTATAATGAACATTTTAAACATTTGACAGTTTCTCTTTTATCAAATAAACATTTAACATCGCATTCATTTAAGATGCATAACTCACATACACTACACATTCAACATGCATAGATTTCCAGTCTACTTTAAAGGTGCCCTAGAATTTGAAATTGAATTTATCTTGGCATAGTTAAATAACAAGAGTTCAGTACATGGACATGACATACAGTGAGTCTCAAACACCATTGTTTTCTCCTTCTTATTTAAATCTCGTTTTTGAAAAACACCCCTGAAAAATAGGCGAATCTCCACATAACACCGACTGTGACGCAACAGTCGGGATCATTAATATGTATGCCTCCAAAAATGTGCATATGCCAGCCCATGTTCAAGGCCAGGCCAGGCGGAACTGCGCAGCCGAATCATCGTCCGAATCATTTTTCTTCGAGAGACATCATGGCTTGCAAACGAGCGAAGCATGGCAGTTGCTCAGTGTTTGGATGTACAAATGAACACAAGGTATTTTTTTAGTTCCTTCATCCGAGCCTCTGAAGAACCAGTAGGTTATGTGAATGTCTGATGTGTAATTGTTCAAGTTCAGACAGATAATCTTTCTCTCAAAGTCGTTCAATACTGTTTATGCATCAGTAAATCAAGCCAGTGACTAAACGATCAATTTCACGTCGCTTCTCTTAGTAGGATGAAAATAATCGTACTTAAACTGTGGTTAATATACAGATAGCGATCAAAGAACAATCCCTTTCCAGTCGCCCAAGCTGTCAATCACACAGCGCGAGTTTATCTGGACACTTGCCAAAACTCTTTATGAAATCAATGACGCTGTTACACTGCACAACGAAGCTCTTACTGTACGTACATCATGTTTGCATTGGTGAAATCATTAGTGAGAGTGCAGAAACTGCGTTGCAATGATAAGATCTTCATTCACGTGATCAACAGGCTTACACTGAAGTCTCACAGCAGCCAATCACAGCAGTGGGCGTTTACACTGAAGTCTCACAGCAGACACGCCCCTTCAAACAGAGCTAGGAAAAATGCCTTTTATTTCTAAATTATAACAAATTTTGAACTAAAAAACATACTAACATTATAAGGGCACCCCAGGAAACATTCTAAAATAATAAAATAATCCATGCAATGGCACCTTTAACTATACATTTAGTTTGACAGTTGGTTTTATTACTCTGCCGGACCAAGTCACAGTCACTCCTTGTGTTTCACTCGGTGTCTGCGACACTGGCTGATCCACGCTGCTGATGTGCAGTTTTTCAAGCTTCTACGGGCTCTTCGCTGTTGTTTCACAGTTGTTATCAGCATTTAAATATTCCGCAGGCACTTTCTGTAGATGTCTGCGGTTCCGCCTCATCTCTCCTTCCCCCTTCGGTGCCTGCACCACGAATGAGCGCGGTGCACTCTCTTGCGTTTTGACCTGCACTGGACCTTTCCACAACTTTTCCCCATCCAGTTTCATCAGCACCGCATCACCTGGCTTCAACTCAGGTAATTCACGCACTCCATGTCTCCGATTGAAGTAGAAGGCTTGTTGTGTTTTAGCCAAAGCGTCTCTTTCTCTCACCATCAGTCTATTTGGCCACTTTGGCTGCAGGTTTTTCTTCAACGTAGGCAGTGTGGTACGAATTTTCCTGCCTATCAACAATTTGGCAGGGCTTACCCCTGTAGATGAATGTGGTGTTGTGCGGTAACACATCAAAGCGAGGAGCGGGTCATCCTGTCTGAGGATGCGTTAGGCTACTTGGACCGCGCTCGGCATGCCCGTTTGCCTGCGGGTTGTGCGGGCTCGAGGTGACATATTCAAAGTCATATTTTTCCTTAAATGAAGTCCATGCCTCACTTGTAAATTGCGGACCGTTATCACTCATGATCTGCTCCGGTATTCCAAATCTCGCAAACGTAGCTTGCAGTCTGTTTATCACCACGTTGTTGTCTTTGGCAGATGAAGAATCTCTATGAAGCGTGAGTAATAATCCGAAACAATCAGATACATCTGGCCCTTGTTCTCACAAATGTCTATAGCCACGCGCTGCCACGGTCTGTCAAGTAGCGGGGTTGACTTCAGTGGCTCTTTCCTTTGTGTTTTCCTGTTTTCACGACAGAACATACACAAGTCAATTTTGTTATTTATATCCGATGATATACCAGGCCACCATACGGATGAATTTGCACGTTCTCTGCATTTTGTCAACCCTAGATGGCCTTCGTGGATGCGCTCAAGGATGTCCTGTCTCAGTTCACTTGGAATACAAATGCGTCTGCCCAGAATTATCAGTCCTTCACTTATTGACAGCGCATCTTTCACTGAAAAAAAGTCTCTAATACCTTCTGGTACGTTTCTTACGTGCTCTGGCCATCTCTGCTTTATGAACTTACTTACTAGTTGTAACTGTTCATCTCTTTCAGTCGCTGCTTCGATCAGGCTCAACTTTGACTCTGACACGGGCAAGCCTGTTACGTAGACGCAGTCATAGCCGACTATCTCATTCGCTGTAGGCCTACTGCTCAATGCATCATCGCCTATTGGACTTCTCGACAGTGTATCAGCTACTACCAATGTCTTTCCAGGTGCGTATTCCGCGGCCACTGTGTATCGCATCAGTCTCATTAAAAGTCTTTGACAGCGTATCAGTACCGTGTCCAAGTCTTTTTTTATTGATCAATGGTACGAGGGGTTTGTGGTCTGTAATAAGGCGAAATTTGTCCAGGCCTATGAGATACTTCTCGAATCTCTCGCATGCCCAGACCCCGGCCAAGCATTCTTTTTCAATCTGCGCGTACCTGGTTTCTGCCTCATTTAACCTCCTCGAACAATATGCCACCGGCTTCCAGCTGTCTCCGTGCAGCTGTAGTAGGACTCCTCCCAGCCCGTAGCTACTCGCATCTGCTGACACCGCTGTGGAATTCCCTGAATCATAGTACGCGAGAACAGGTGCAGTAATTAGAGTTTCTTTAAGCTTTTGAAATGCGCTTTCTTGAGACTGGTCCCATGTCCATGCTACCGTCCCTTTTAATAAATCAAACAGCGGCTCCCCCACTGTCGGCAAATCTGGAATATAGCGTCCCATGTAGTTTATCATCCCCAGGACACGTTTCAGTTCACTCACATTTTTTGGGGCTTGCAGTTCTGAAATAGCCCTTACTTTCCCGGGTCGGGCCTGACTCCTCTCTCGTCTACGATGTGCCCCAGGAAAAAAGCTCCTTCTGTCTGAAGATACACTTTTGTTTGTTGAACTTGAGTCCTTGAGTCAGATGCTCGTCGTGCTGTTCTTGGGTTTCGCCTTGAACGATTAGATCGTCCATGTAGACCGCAACTCCCTCTAAGCCTCCTAGGAGTTTGTTCATTTTGCGCTGAAATATTTCTGGCACTATGCTAATGCAGAATGGTAAGCGCTTAAAACAATATCTGGCAAACGGTGTTATGAATGTAGTGAGAAGACTGCTCTCACTATGTAGGGGAATTTGCACATACTCAAGGACAGTCATACAAAGTGTCCTTTCTTTTTACATTTTCGACACTCAGTTTCTGCTGCAGGACATTTTTCCTTGTTGTGATGTCTCGTTTTTCCACACTTTCCGCACCTGCCGCCACCAGCCATTCTATCATTTTTTTTCTCTCGCTGGCTTCTTTTCATCCCATCTTCCCCTCCTTTCAGGTCGTCTGCGTGTAACCTCCTGAACACTGCTTGGTGCACCTTCCTTCTGTTGGCTCAACTGCTGGGCAATGTCCTCCGCCTGTCTCACCATCAGCACCGCCGTGTCTAAGGTAAGGTCTGTCATCAGCTGCAACTTTCTTGAAAGCACTTTATCTTTGATGCCAACCACAAGCTTATCTCGGATGTTCTCTGTTTTCTGTGCATCGAAGTCACAACTCTCTGCTAATTCGTAGAGTGCACGGATGAACATCTCTGCCTTCTCCCCCGGCCTTTGTATGCGTTGGTAAAAGCACGCCCTCTCGTGGATGATGTTCTTTTTCGGGATGAAATAGTCAAGTCTCTCAAACGTGAACGAGCTGAATATGTTTTCTGCCTCTGGTCCCATGGCATATATAAGGGTACTCACTTGTATCTCGCCATCCTCCTCCATGCGCTTCGTGGCTATCCTGTACCTCATGAAGCGCTGTCGCCATGCGGCCCATTCTTGAGGTCTATCAAAGGTGAAGTTCGTGGGTGGAGCGAATTTCGCCATATCTATTACTCCACGACTTCTGACACCATGTCAAATATGTCTCACTTACAACGACTTTGTTGCTAAGAACTTATTTATTTAAAGGGGTCATGTAATGCCATTTTTGTACAAGCTAATATGATTCTTTAGGGTCTAAATTAAAAGTTTGTAATATACTTTAATTAAAAATTCTCATTAGTATTGTAAGAAAACACTCATTTTACCTGGTCAAAAACAGCTCTGTTTTCAGCACGCCGCTTAAGTGCATGTGTCTTTAAATGATAATGAGCTTTGGTCACCCCGCCCCTCTGTTCTGTGGGCGTTTTGCCACAACAACACACGTGGAGTGTTGCCTTGACAACAGTTGAGGGTAACGTTATATTTTGAAGAATGGCAGCGGGAGTCTGTGAGGACACTGTGCAACTATATCAATTTGAACCGGAGTTGGAAAACAGGACATTTCTGAATGGTTGGTTAACTTAATGCCACTTTGATCTATCTTTGTGTGTACTGGCAGGGTAGAATAGTGAGATACGAACGCTATGTGTTTACTGATGTATACGTTAGTTCATTGACAGATTGATGTTACAGCTAATGGTCATGAAAAACTTTTTTCCGGTAAATGTAGGCTTGTCAGTGATGCGTAACGTTATCTATGCAGTGTTAGGTACAACTGTCAGGGCTGAAGCACTAACATTTTACTGATCTGTTTAAAAAATAACCAGTCTGTGAGACTATGACAGTCATTAGGCACATAAACAACACATACTCAGACAGGAGCTAATACCTTTTTCAATGTTCTCGTTTATAAAGCAGTCTGGTGAAATGATTCGCGCAAACATGAAAGCATTGCTGTTGCGCGGACTATGATGACAGACAGCTTGCTCACGAGCGAGGGCGGGTCTGTGTTGAAACGCTGCTGTCAATCAACAATCGCGGGAGGGGCGTCGATTTTGTGACGCCACAAAATCGAACGGCTTGATTTGAGAGAGGGGAAACATATAAGGAGATTAAAAAAAAAAAACACTGGATGGATTTTTATCATTTTATGATGGTTGTGTACAGGCACTGCCAACACACATTTCAGTACAATCAACTTGTAAAAGTGCATGTACCATTATATAACCCCTTTAACAGAGCGGAACAGACACAGTCTCACTCCCTATGTATCTGCCTTCTAGATTCAAAGTCCCGCCCCCTCTTTCTCTCAGCTATTCTATTCCCTGGATAGGTTGTAAATCAACATATATAATAACCTATTCTCTATGACACTAGGTAAGTTAAAATGACAATTATCATTCTATGTGTGAGCAGTGAGTCGAATATGAAAGGTATCCGACATTGCATACATCGCTGTTCATCCTTTAGTTATGAAATAGTATAGCCCAAATATAATTCTACCGAAAATGCAGCTGCCCGTGTACTTCGTATATAAATAAAGTGAATAGGCTACATTGTTTGCATTTAAAATGGTAAGGTCATGCATTTCATGATCGACTCATTAGCCAACACATGGACTCAAATGAGCAAACACGTGCAGTGTCCAGTGTTGTGGGTAACGCGTTACAAAGTAACGCGTTAGAGTACTCTAATTACCTTTTTCGTGAAATGTGTAACTTAACGCGTTAGTTTCTTGCGTTAAGTAATCAGTAACTTCGTTATTTTTTAAAAAAAGTAATCCGTTATTTTAAGGAAAGGAAAATCCCGACTGCAGCCTGCTTTTTGTCAGACAGTAGGCTTAGGTCTACTTTGCCACCTGCGGGTATATCAGCGGAGCCGAAGCGCTGTGATCGTAAAGTCAATGGCTGTGATACGTCTGTGCCCTGCATGCGCCTGAGTCTGACCCTGTGTGTGTGTGTGTGTGTGTGTGTTTTTTTTTTTTTTCGAACTCCCGGCAAGATGGCAGAGAAGACAGCGTTTGGATTATGGAAGTACGCACATCATGTTCAATTTGTCCACGAAAAGGAAAAGAAAATGCACACTCTGCGTTGGTGAAAAGCTTCTGTCGACCGCCAAAAATTTAATTCGGTTTGTAATCATTTTTGTTTGACAGGCAGCTGTTAATTTCGGTTAGATCGTTGACTGGTTGTTCATTTCTAAATGGATTTAAATCTGCAAGCCTGTTTACCTCAGGTTGTGTTTACAAGTAAGCACACTTGATACACTTTGATAACTGCATTACGATTTAAAGAAAAAATCAGGAGTTATCTTGTATGGTGCTCATATACAGTAGCCTAGGCTACCCGGGCTGGGTAGGTGCGAATTTTGATTAATATGTTCTGTGATAATAAATAAATAAATAAAACGCCATGTGGAATAGCCTATTGCTGACTGTCTTTCCTGTTATTGTTATCCTGCAGTGTTAATTTAGTCGGATGACTGACGTTATTCATTGTCAGGAGTCACGACTTCTAGGTGCATTTAAAGGGGCCGGGGGCTGTGTCTGTCATGTGTGAGCCGCTGCAAACGGCTTTTAATTTTTGGTAACGCATGAGTACTCTAACGCGTTACTTTTATGAATAGATAACGCTGTAACGTAACTGATTACTTTTAATTGATGGTAACGTTGTAACCTAATTAACTACTTTCCAAAGTAACTATACCCAACACTGGCAGTGTCTACCCTTACGAAAAAGGGTATTATACTTCATTTTATGAAGTATACTTAAGTAATGTTCAAGTATATTTTTAAGTATACATTATGCAGTAAGTATACTAATGTCAATATGTACTTGTAGTAAACTTGTAAGTGTACTATTTTAATACAGCTTGGAACTAAATTGGCCCACTTTTAGTATATAAAAGTATATGTTTAAGTGTAACAGTAGTAAACTTTAAGTGCACAACTAGTTCATAATTACGTTTCTCATTTGTACTGCAAGTGAACGTATGGGTATACTAGTAGTTTACTATTTTAATATTTGTAGCAAATTTTTAGTTTATGCAAGTACACTTTGAAGTATACTTTCAGTAAACTATAGGGGTGGAACGGTACACAGAAGTCACGGTTCGGTTCATACCTCGGTTCAGACATCACGGTTCGGTACGAGTTCGGTACAATGGAGGGAAAAGCAAAACAAAAATGCAGAAGGCATTATTATTCTCTGTGTAAATTTATGCACCAAACCGTGACGCCCGTTTCGGTTCAGTACGAATACATGTACAGTTCCACCCCTAGTAAACTACTAGTTTTCTTTAAGTGAACTTAACATTATACTTATACTGCCGTGCAAAGGCAAAAGACCGTAACTTCGTTTTTGGTCGAAAATGAGTTATTTATATTTTTGGCACATTCAAGACCTCCTTTATCATGAGGATGAGTATCTTGAATCAATTCCGTTGTTTTTTCGAGAAAATAATGAGTTGTCTTAACAGTAACTTCCAAAAGCCCATGAGAAACAAAGGCAGAACACCGTAACATCAGTTATCGCTCTTTGGCTTTGTTTTGGAACGCTCAAATTGAGTTACGGTGCTCTGCCTTTGTTTAGCCGCGCGTCAATGTGAAGTTACTGTGCCGGTGTTCTATCAAATAATGCTACCTACCAAATTGTACGGTGTTCTGCCTTTGTTTTACTGTCCATTAAAATTAAAATTACGGTGAAGCCTGTGTACTTTGTGCAGCTGCCATCAGTCCCTGTAACTTCTGATGTCCTCAGAGCTTTGTCCTAAACAAATGCGGTCAGAACATTTGGTATGGTCTGAACCCGCCGTCGACAAACGTGCGATATCGATCACGAAGGATTATGCAGAGTTGACAGAAAAACGTTACACATTGCCATATCAGATGAATACAACCAAGAATTAAAGCCCCGCCTCACTCAGTTCGGGTACTGGACCTGGTTGAAACACTCATGCATCTAGCTGGCACAGTGCCAAAACTTCGCCGGTGCCTTCAGCCCCGCCCTAAACACGGTCGAGCCAACGCACTAATATATCTATGGAGGTATTTTGTCATGTCAAATGTATTAATAATGCCATCAGAATGCAACCAAAGTACAGGACAGCAATAAGTAAGATTGCTATACATAATTTAAATCATACAAAATAAATGCAATGATCACTAGATTTTATACAGGTGTTACTATAATGATTTTGTTAATGGTGATCAGCAACCAAATATTGATAATGTGGAAGTTACTGCCTTTTGCCTTGGCATGACTTCTCACTTTTTGCTGACAATACAAAGGCAGAGTACAGTAACTTTAAAATAGTGGTCAAAAGTCAAGTTTGAGCTCAAGATTTTTTTATGTATATAATTTTCATTACTAAAACATCTATTTGCCAGATTTCCAGTGTCCTACCTATAATTAATTTGGCAGGACAACTAAAAAATTTTAAAGTCATTTTTCTCAGTTCCACACTCTAGCGACTTAAGGTCTTTTGCCTTTGTAGGGCAGTATAGTTTACTATTTATATATTATTTTTGCACTTGCAGTAGGCCTAGTCTATACCACTATGTTCAAATTTTATTTTTTATACTTGAAAAATACCTTTAACTGTACTTTAATTTTAAAAACATTGTATTAGCTTCATGCATCCTTTTTTATCAACACTTGAATGTTGGTAAGTTTCATAAAGAAAGGCAACATTTTAAACAAAAAAGTTGAGAAAATATTGTTTTTGTCAAAGACTCCTTGATCAGATTGAGAACGATGATCAAAACACATATGGAGTATCGAGTCCAACACCCCCAAAGCTTCACAGTCGTTTTCTCTTCATGGGTTACACTTCATTTCATTTGGTAATATTAAGCAGTTTTGATTTACACGCTGTTTAATGTTTGATGATCACGTTATTTTACATTTAACCCTCATGTGGTGTTCAAAACCCTATAACACCTGTGGTCTTCCCGGGTCAAAATGACCGGCCTATAAAAAATAGCTTATAAATCACTCATTATACCATATTTTCACCCAATCTTGGATTCAATCTTTTTGTCAACTTGTTTTCTTTCAATTAGGACTGGTTTTATATTTCTATTTGCATCTGATTAATCGTGGGCCTCATTTATCTGAGAGTAGGCATCTCATTTTATTTGTAAAAAAAAGCATTATTTTTGAATATTTTTGAATAATTTTGGAAATATTAAATAAAATATGAAAAAAAATTGCACTGTTGATCACACTTGTCTACTTTAATATTTAATGACACCGTTTGTTTTGAAATGTGTGGGGTTTTTTTGCACAAAATGACACAGAGTCACACTTGTGGTGTTCCCGGTCATTGAAAGTGAATGGGGGAGACTAAAAATTAGAGAAAAATGTAGTTGTCAGGAGCATGTCCATGTTCACATATGTACATGTGTGCTTGAAGACATAGAGCCCTTGGACATGTGCATGCGTGGATACATGCACACACAAACACACACACACACACACACACACAAACACACACACAAACTATTTTCTGAATGACACATTCTTTTTCACAGTGATGAAATTGATCCTACCCTGAACTGCATCTAATATCCATTCATCTATCTGACATTATCACATTCGAACACACACACACACACACACACACACGTCAAGAACATGAAAGAAAGATTCTTTTGAAGCAGGGTCACTGCAGTCACAGCCAGTTTGTGCGTGAGTGTGAGTTTAAGTGTGTGTGTGTGTGTGTGTATGTGTGTGTGTGTGTGTGTATGTGTGCGTGTGTGTTTGTGTTTGTGTGTGCATGTATCCACGCATGCACATGTCCAAGGGCTCTATGTCTTCAAGCACACATGTACATATGTGAACATGAACATGCTCCTGACAACTACATTTTTCTCTAATTTTTAGTCTCCCCCATTCACTTTCAATGACCGGGAACACCACAAGTGTGACTCTGTGTCATTTTGTGCAAAAAAAAACACACATTTCAAAACAAACGGTGTCATTAAATATTAAAGTAGACAAGTGTGATCAACAGTGCAATTTTTTTTCATATTTTACTCAATATTGCCAAAATAATTAACAAATAATGCTTTTTTCACTCAAAAACTGAAGTGCATAAGCTCGGATAAATGACTCCTGCAATTAAACCATTTGAAAATTAAATACAAAACCAGTCCTAATTGAAAGAGAACAAGTTGACAAAAAGATTGAATCCAAGATTGGGTGAAAATATGGTATAATGAGTGATTTATAAGTATTTTTTATAGGCCGGTCATTTTGACCCGGGAAGACCACAAGTGTGACTATGTACCATTTTTTACAAAATAAAAGTTTTTCAAAACAAACTTCCCGGTGAAACATTAAAGTAGACTAGTGTGATCAACAGTACCAATTTCCAAAAAAAACAAAACAAAAAAAAAAAATCCAAAATTATTAAAAAATTACGTTTTTTTTACTCAAAAAATGAGATGCCTACTCTCAGATAAATGAGGCCCACGATTAATCAGAAGCAAATGAAAATAGAAAACCAGTCCTAATTGAACGAGAACAAGTTGACAAAAAGATTGAATCCAAGATTTGGTGAAAATATGGTATAATGAGTGATTTATAAGCTATTTTTTAATAGGCCGGTCATTTTGACCCGGGAAGACCACAAGTGTAACAAGGTAACAAAACCCCCCCTAAAAAAGTACGAAAATTTTCAAAAAACATTTGAGAAGTAGTTATACCCTTTGGGAACAAAGTCACTAAGTTTCAGTCCAATGCGATAACATTAACTAGTATTTTTGGGAAAAAGAAAATCTTCTCCGGGTCAAAATGACCCGAAGACCACATGAGGGTTAAGTGAGCAATCTCCTATCACTTGTTTCAGCTTCTTCTCCTGTGTTTTGATCTAGAGATTCTGTACTAGAAGATGTCATATAGCGTGTATTTATAGCGATGTATTTCACCTACCGTATAACAGTGAAAACATGGATAGCTGGAAAATTCAGTCAATGGCGGGGAAAGAGTAAAGTAGAATTAAAGTAAATTCCTATGTACACTACCAGTGGACTAGCCTAAACAAAGATACACAGAATTAGAAACATATCTGTGTTATACCTATTTTAATCAATATTTTCAAACAATGTAAGTTTCATAAGACTGTATATGAAAAACAATGTATATTTAATAGGCTATTCAAAAGAGTTAACACAACTACAAGCCAAGTATACTTTGAATACTTAATTATACTTTTAAGTATATCTCGATCAAAAGATTGAGTACAAGTACAGGCCAAATATACTTGGACTTTTCTCTCAGTATAAGTCAAGTACACTTAAGTGTAATTTAAGTATATTTCTGAGAAGTACATAAAGTATATTTTTGTATATAAAATGTAGTCTGAAAGTATGCTTTCTTATTTTTTGTTGAAAAGAAGTATATTAATAGAACACTTGAAAAAACTTTAAATCATTATTATCGCTGTGTACAAGATCAGGTTCAGTTCCATGCTCATTTTATTTACTCTATAAGCTATTCCACCCGAAAGCTTGTTACTATATAAACATGAACATGTTAGTTTATAAGACACTGTGTAATATTATGTTTTTAAAAATGTATTTAATAAACTACTCAATCAAAATAGTAAACACAAGTACAAGCCAAGAATACTTAGAATACTTAATTATACTTTTAAGTGTATATCTCGATCAACAAGTATAGGCCAAATATACTTTTCAAATTAGACTTTTCTGTCAGTATAAGTCAAGTATACTTAAGTGCAATTTGAAGTATATTTCTGAGAACTACTTAAAAAGTAGACTGAAAGTATTCTTTCTTATTTTTAGTTTAAAAGAAGTATACTAATAGCACACTTGAATAAACTTATTTTTCGTAAGGGTACTTAACTGAAACGTCTGTTCTACTGCTGTTGATATTCGCCAACATTGCAATCTGATTGTTATACATGTTGCTGCTGTAAAAATACTAGGAATTACTGTAGCTCTGTTTGGCTGCGTTTACACTTGGCATTAACATGCGACCTTTATCCGGATGTTGTCCACATACACATTGAAAAGACAAGTGTAAACGCGCTTCTGATTGGAATGTTATCAAATCAGCGTGTCCAGGTTCGGAGGTAGTCGAGGACGCATTGTGATCGGATCTCAGTGTAATGTAAACGCAATCCAGCCATCGTGTCTGCATTCACAGGTGGATGTCACACAAAACCCTGCCCACTGTCATTAATATATACATCGCAAATATATTTAAATGTTTTCCTTCGCATCTGAAAGTTGCAGAACCATTCATTATCTGTAAAGAACGCACATTTTCACCACCACAGCTGGCAACGTTCATGGACCCATTCGTTTCTCTGTACCGTTTCCATTGCGGCATCTATCCACATTATTAGTACTTGCAGCCTCTTCATCCTCATTTTGCAAGATTTGTAAAATGTCCCCCGACTGAAAACTGTTTTTAAAAGAAAACCCACCACTTCAGGTTGACTTTGCACCAGAGCCATCCTTTTTTTTTTTTTTTTTTGGGGAATGCAAGATCCGATCTGTTATCCAGATACACACTCTAAAAACTGCTGGGTTAAAAAAAAAACCCCAACCTTAACCACACCGCTGGGTCACTATTGGACAGAACACGTGCTGGGTTGGTTTGACCCAAGTGCTGGGTTTTACCATTTAACCCATATTTCTGGGTCATTCATTTGACCCAACCAGTGGGTGAAATCAACCCTCTTGCTGGGTTAAGTCTTACTCATGTGCTGGGTTATTTCTTGTCTCATTGCCTTAATAAAATTAATAACAAATATTTGTTATATTACAAATGTAAAATAATTATTATCTCTGTAATACAATAAACCAGAGAGGCCACTGTATATGTGATTTCAATCTCATTTTATACATTTCTTTAATACTTTTCTTTATCGAATACAAATGTTAATCAATGTCAAAGGTCTGACATGTCCCCTTCGTCTCATTCCTGAGGCACAGAATGTGCAGCAATTCACCAGTCATCTCATTTTGTAAATATTCAACCATGTTAGTCCTCACCTGTTGATTACACAAGTCAAGTCATCTTTATTTATATAGCGCTTTTTACAATACAGATTGTATCAAAGCAGCTTCACAGTGATACTGTAACATGAATATAATACAACAAAGTTTGTGTCTAGATGAAAATTGCGCCATCGTCCACCTTAAGGCAAATCAATAATATTGTTGAATATTAAATGTCCCCAACTAAGCAAGCCAAAAGCCAAGGCGACAGTGGCAAGGAACCAAAACTCCATCAGTGACAGAACGGAGAAAGAAAAACCTTGGGAAGAAGGCTCAGTCGTTCAGTTCTCCTCTGGCCATCGAGCGAACAGTGTATAATTATGATCCAGGCAGCATTACAGGTCAGAGGTCAGATTGAATAAGAACATTCAGAATATTTATCCAGTTCCGTCTGGTTGGAAGTCGGAGTCATCACACCGGTATGGAGACGAGTTTGTTGAGGATCAGTCATGTCGATGAGGCCTTCACAGGGCTGATGAGGCTGGCACTTCAGGGATGCGTCATGGATGGGTCCAGGCGCAGGTCCACCTTCTGATCTGGATACGGCCCGGATCCGGCTGACTTCAGTAAACTTTAGAATGAACAGAAAGACAAACATTAGCATAGATGCCATTCTTCTTATTAAATAATGAGTACATCAGGTGTTATAGGAAAGTGTCCCCGGTTCCGGCTGACCTATGCAGCCTAATAATCATTTAACTGATTTGAATAATAGAAATGTATAATGTTCTATATGAATGCCAGGTAAAATAGATGCGTTTTAGTCTAGATTTGAACTGACAGAGTGTGTCTGCTTCCCGGACAATCACTTAGAGAGTTGCAATAAAACTGACATGCAAGTTAAGCTTTTTTGTGGAAGTATCAATTTATTATTATGACCGCCGCTAGCGTAGCTAGCGAAAGCGGTCATATAGGGATTGTCAACGTTTTTTTTTTTTTTTTTTTTTGTCACCTTACTGAACTTTTCGTCAACGATACCAGGGACACCGAAGTACCGGGGAACATGAAATTTGGTGGGCATGTAGCCCCACTAGACTTCTAAGGAAAAATTTCGTTTGGTCCCCGGGGGCCACTCCCCCCCCCGCGCTGGGCCCCCCCAAACCCCCAAAAATGCAGTTTTTCCTAAATAACTACCTGAACCGTGGCACCGAGGATGAAGAAATTTTTATGGTATGTTGGTCTACTAGACTTTTACGGAAAAATTTCGTTTGGTCCCCGGGGGCCATTTCCCCCCCCGCGCTGGGGCCCCCTTAAATTTTTCGTCAACGATACCAGGGACACCGAAACACCGGGGAACATGAAATTTGGTGGGCATGTAGCCCCACTAGACTTCTAAGGAAAAATTTCGTTTGGTCCCCGGGGGCCACTCCCCCCCCGCGCTGGGCCCCCCAAACCCCAAAAAATGCAGTTTTTCCTAAATAACTACCTGAACCGTGGCACCGAGGATGAAGACATTTTTATGGTATGTTGGTCTACTAGACTTTTACGGAAAAATTTCGTTTGGTCCCCGGGGGCCACTTCCCCCCCCGCGCTGGGGCCCCCTTAAATTTTTCGTCAACGATACCAGGGACACCGAAACACCGGGGAACATGAAATTTGGTGGGCATGTAGCCCCACTAGACTTTTACGGAAAAATTTCGTTTGGTCCCCGGAGGCCACTCCCCCCCCTGCGCTGGGCCCCCCGTGAATTTTTCGTCAACGATACCAGGGACACCGAAACACCGGGAACATGAAATTTGGTGGGCATGTAGCCCCACTAGACTTTTACGGAAAAATTTCGTTTGGTCCCCGGGGGCCACTCCCCCCCCCACGCTGGGCCCCCCCAAACCCAAAAAATGCAGTTTTTCCTAAATAACTACCTGAACCGTGGCACCGAGGATGAAGAAATTTTTATGGTATGTTGCTCTTAAGGGCCCACATCAACCTAGCCCATAATCACTCATTTGTGATTTGCGCCCCTCCCATAAAAAATGAAAATGCAATATTATTCTGCTTTAATCGCCCCTATCTTCAGTTGAGATGTTCAGAACTGCACCATATTTCATGTGTATGATTAACTTGACATCCTCTGGGGGTATGCTAAGTTTCGTAGAATTTCATCCATGGGGGGGTATAAAATAAATTCATTTATGTGCACATTTAGTGACTGTACACTCATCGGCCTGTAGATGGTGGTGTTGAGCGAAGGGTTGCTGGTTTAGGATGATACTGTCACACACACACATGCAGGAATACAAACAAACGCAAGCATGCACACACACTGACATCCACACGCACAGACACACCCATACACACACATACAAATCCACATGCACAGACACACACACACACGCACACACATGTACGCACGCATACATACACGCACAGCAGAGGTGGGAGACTCGAGTCATATGACTTGACTCGAGTCAGACTCGAGTCGCAATTTTCTGGACTTGAGACTTACTTGACTAGATCTCTGAAAAGACTCGACTTGACTTTAGACTTGCTCCTTGTGACTTTAGACTTGACTCGGACTTGTGCCTATTTACTTGAAATGACTTGTGGAAAATAATTTATTTCAATTATTGTGAATTTTTTTTTTTTTTACGGAAACTCGTTTTCCCTCCTCTGTGGCTGTCAATCATTCTCCATTCAGTATTCAAACAGCGCGCGCGCCTCTTCCGGTTGGATGCACGGTAAAACTCTCTCCATTCTCCAATATGATATATTCACATTATAATGCATGATCTGTAGATAAAAGGCTGTGGATTTGCATAAAATGACTTTATTTTGTTGGAGTTTGTTGCTGTTTTTAAACGACTCACTACCGTGTGCTTGTTAGATCACGCACATCACAAGGACTATGAATCGGCATCAAACGCACAATAACTGGAATTTAAAACTGTGAAACAAATGATCAATAAACTGTTGGACAGATATACACTAGGATTTGTGCGCTCGACATTTCTTCGCTTTGTGCCGTGAACTTTTAAATGCGCACTTGTGCAGCGCAGCGCTGAACACTGTGACTCCATGTTGCTTTGAGCACATCATTCTGCATACGCGCTTTGTGCATTCTGTTTTGAAGCGTTTCATTATCATAGTTTTGCGCACTGAAAGATTATTAAAAGCTTATATTTTTTTATACCTAGCCTGCTCAATACATTTAAAATATGCATAATTTAATTGTATATTATTTCTGTGTAGTGTAGGCTATATAAATACACTTCTGAACTCTTGACATTAATATATAAATATAAAATTGTGAAATGTATGACTGCCTGATTGAATTTTATAAGAGTACTAATAGTAATTTGTTTTTATTAACATGTTAAAATTTTATAAAATTACTGTGCAGATTTTTTCAAGAATTACTTTTTGCTGCTGATTTATACACATTAAGTTTAATAAAAATGCATAATACATTTATGTAATATTTAAAGGTGTTAACTGGAATCTTACACTGCAAAATAATAACTTAAAAAGGATTAAATTCATCACAATTATGTAAGTATCTGGAAATTTGACATCACAGCAAAATAACTATATGTATGGCTAGCACAAGATGGGAAAAGTTTTATTAATTCTTGTTTACTTGTGTTCATTTAATTTATTTTTATTTTAGAGCATTTAAAGTGCTTCTTAATGATATTTTATTTATTACACACAAGTTAGTTTATTTATTTTTGTAACCCATCAGCCCTCTGTGTCTAAATAAGTAATACAAGTCCCAGAGTTAAAAAAAATGTGTAAAACGAGCCTGTGTGTGACTTGGTATGACTTGATGACTAAGTTGCGACTTGACTTGACTTGACTTGACAAAGAGTATGACTTGACTTGACTTGACTTGACCCTTACAACAGAATGACTTGACTTGACTTTGACTTGACCCTTACAACAGAATGACTTGACTTGACTTTGACTTGCAATGTTAAGACTTGGACTTGACTTGAGACTTGCATTTAGTGACTTACTCCCACCTCTGACACACAGACACACACACACACAGACACACACATACACAAACACACACACATACACACACACACACACACACAGACAGACATGCACATACTACTACTTTTTTTAGGTATATACATAAACACGCAATACAGCCAAATTGCTCCACGTCATTTATTTTTGTGGAAAGCCAGTGCAGGCCTGAGCGGCGGTCATATTTTGTACCGCCATGCGGTACATCTAGTTTTTACTTTAATTCAGACATGTTTTATTTATTTTTTTATAAAAATGACAACAATCACATAAGCCATATAGAGATCACAATTTTCAGAGAGTTTGGAATTTCACACATAATTTATACACATAAAAACATGATATCAGAATTTTAAAATCAAACATTTTAAAAGAGATCAATACTCTTTTGGTTGTTTAAAGTAAACCACTGAGCATTAAGTTGTGTCGTCAGCAAGTCGTTTCCCATCGTGCTTTTGATCAGCGCAGTTGATGGAGAGCAATTGTGCCCGACTGCAGAATCCGACAAGTCCAACATATGTCAGCATGACATCAGAGCAAGTCGGACCACACTCGGACACATTTCTAACTGGCATGTATCTCGGGGTGATCACCGGTGATCAATTCTGTGCAGATTTTGCTCATCTCAAACTAGCCTAGCTATCAGTTTTTTTTTACCCGTGAACCAAAAAAACTAAAAATCAAGCTCAAGTCTCGTTTTTCCGTAAAAACGAATAAAGGCGCCGTTTTCTCGTTTACGCTTATTTCATTTCAAATTGAAAAACAAACGATCAAAACGTACATGGACCCATTCTGCGCAGCTTCTCCAGAGCGGCTGCACGAGCTCTGATGACGACACAGCTGTTCCACGATTCGCTGAATCCACCGCATGACAACGATCAGGCGTGTTTCAGTAAAAGCTCTTTTCATGTAGTCGCGATGTTATATTGTGTCATGTTTATCAAAATAAAACTGATAAAAAAAATTTAGACCCCACTTCATTGATAGTATAGGCTTATGTTGAACTTTTATTCTTGTACAGGCGTTGTATTAAGCAGTAAATAATGTACTGAACAGTTTCAAGTCAAGTCAAGTCACCTTCATTTATATAGTGCTTTTAACAATGTAGATTGTTTCAAAGCAGCTTTACAGTGATAATAGGAAATTAAAGTAGCAGACATTGTTTTGGCTTTACAGCAGCTCTAGAATAAAGTTATTGTCCAGCTAAAGTTAGTTTTGATTGATTCACTTCCGTCGCAACGATCATTAGTTATTAACTTAGTAACTTAGCTAACACAACACCGTTTTAACAGAAAACTCTTAAGTTCTCTCTGTGCAAACTTTAAAAACACGAACCTGTGAGAACGCTGATGGCGTGCACATGCGTATTACGAGTTTAGTCTATAGGTATGCACGTTTGAATATATATGTGCGTCCTTCCCCACAAACCAACCCTCAACAAACTACTTGTCTGGCCTTAAAATTTATAACACAGAATTTTCATCGCTTCCCCGTAGCCACGTGAACCGGAATTATCCCGACAACGCTTCATCTGTACAGAGGTAAAGGGAAGGGAGGGAGGCCTTCACAGGGGAGAGACTAGTTGACACTTCAGGACTGTGTTGTCGTCGCGTCCAGGCGTAGGTCCTTCATCAGATCAAGATACGGCCTGGATCCGGCGGTCTGTGGTAAACCTCGGGATAAACAGAGAGACTAAAATTAGCGTAGACGCCATTCTTCTTATGATGTAACGAGTACATCATGATTTATAGGAAGTGTTCCCGGTTCCGGCTGACCTAATCTATGCAGCCTAACATTGAATTATAGAAGTCTATAATGTGTAGTGTATGCTAGGTCAAAGAGATGTGTTTTAGTCTAGATTTGAATTGACAGAGTGTGTCTGCTTCCCGGACAATGTTAGGAAGACTATTCCAAAGTTTTGGTGCTAAATAGGAAAAGGATCTACCGCCAGCAGTCGATTTTGATATTCTAGGTATTATCAACTGGCCGGAATTTTGAGATTGCAATAGACGTGAAGGACTATATTGCGTTAAGAGCTCGCTCAAGTGCTGAGGAGTTAAACCATTTAGTGCTTTGTAAGTAATCAGTAATATTTTAAAATTTATACAATGTTTAACCCCCTGGGGTCGGCGGTATCGGCGGCGATACCAGCTCGCTTTTTTTTTTATCAGTTCAAAAGAGATTCATTTTGCTCTGTTGACTTTGATATTACAAACAAGTTTCATACATCAATCGATTCTGTTAAATGTGTATTATTTTTGTGTATACTCACAATAAAAACAAAGTGTTGTGCTTTTTGCCAAATAAAGAAAAATAAACACAAAGCGAGTTCTGCCTTCTCTCTGTCAGTGAAGTCCATTCTGAAACGCGTCCGAAAATGAACAATAACTCAGCGAATACTCAGTCAAACAGACATACAGACACACAGGCATGAAGCTTGAATTCTCTTCTTTTAAATGAAGTAATTTATATAAAAAAACAAATATTCTCAGTTCATGTAATCTGTAAGAAAAGAGCGAGATGTCAGTCGTTCTCATCTCATCTCATTATTTTTAATGTGATCCCGCCCACGGAGAGCGCGCGCTATTCAAACGCAAATGACTGAGGCAATCCACGCAAACCTGTGAACGCCCCCATATCAGCTTGAGAAAACACAAGTTTATTCAGATCATTACTTGTTTACACAGTCTCGCAGCGCTGTGAGGAATTATAATAATGGAAAATGTACCTCAGAAGTGCGGGTATTTCGAGGAGCAAGGATCCGACTGAGCTGAGGAATACTGTAGTAAGTTTTTTTTCCTTCTCAAGTGAATCGCGTTTCTGTTTGTGAATGAATGAACGGCAGAGATGCGCGCTGTTTACCACAGCTCGCAAAAAGACAGTTTAAATTTAAATCGCTTTCTGTGTGTGAATGAATGATGATGTTTTAGCAAACTGTATTGCTATACTGAGATGAGTAAAAATCGACTGAAATATGTTGAAATAAAATGTAGGCTATTTGTATAAGCAACGTATTAAACTGCAAATTAACATTTATATGCCCTAATATTTCATAAAAACAACGTTACAGTCAGGCGAAATATGAAAGACAACATTTTGTTGACTAGATTTGGGTACAGTTTTTACTGTAGAATATACTGCCACATCAAATAAGCTTTTGTTTAGCAATTTCTGCTCATATGTTATATATATATATATATATATATATATATATATATATATATATATAAAATACAATTTTTGTCAAAAATAAAGTCATCAACTAAGATGTTAGCTGTTCCAATGTTGGCTATATTCAAACTAATGAATACATATGATAAAATGTAGGCCTATAATAATTTGTTTTACAAAGAAAGAGTACACTTGAAATATTGTTGAAATTGTAATTATTGTTGTAATTGTAACCTTTTTAATAAAATAGCAAAACATATTTACAAGATAGATGTAAGTAAAATCTTAAATGGTCAATATAAGTCTTCTTCTAAATATATCTTTTGTCCTTGCATTGTGGCTCAGTCAGTGTCACACCTGAATGAATGGCTCATTATGCATAATTGGTGGGACATTGTATTCTCAGGTGTAAACTACTCCCCCTTTACGCCCCCCTCGCATATTGGCTTTTCAAGCAAAACCTGTTTTACACAATTTAAATCAATGTATTGTTTTATGTGAACGATAAAGCAAGATTATTTTCACATAATTTTGAAGCCAGAACTTGAAGCGACAACATCCATTAGTCAAAAGTCTTATTGACACATATTTAGTATGAGTTTTGTGGTCTTATTTCAGCAACTTTCATTTTTATTTTTTCCAATACCCACGCATAAACATTATTCTCTTAAAAATACAAACATCTACATTCATGTTGCTCACATATTATGGTAGCCCTGTTTGTGCTATATAGAGTGAATTTACACCTTTGCCATTATCATGTTTATAAATAACTGAAAAAAGCACAAATGTCAGGGCATGTCAGAACATCCCAAGGGCCCCAAAAACACCTTAGACCCCAGAGGGTTAATAGGGAGCCAATGCAGTGTTGACAGAATGGGGCTAATATGGTCATACTTCCTGTTTCTGGTAAGAACTCGAGATGCTGCGTTTTGGATCAGCAGTAATTTGTTTATTAAGCGTGCAGGGCAACCACCCATAAATAGCATTACAATAATCTAGCCTTGATATTTGTCAATGAGAGCATATGATGTACAGTGAGGAAAATAAGTATTTAAGTTGAACACCCTGCTATTTTGCAAGTTCTCCCACTTAGAAATCATGGAGGGGTCTGAAATTGTCATCGTAGGTGCATGTCCACTGTGAGAGACATAATCTAAAAAAAAAAAAATCCAGAAATCACAATATATGATTTTTTAACTATTTATTTGTATGATACAGCTGCAAATAAGTATTTGAACACCTGAGAAAATCAATGTTAATATTTGGTACAGTAGCCTTTGTTTGCAATTACAGAGGTCAAACGTTTCCTGTAGTTTTTCACCAGGTTTGCACACACTGCAGGAGGGATTTTGGCCCACCCCATCTTCTCTAGATCAGTCAGGTTTCTGGGCTGTCGCTGAGAAACACGGAGTTTGAGCTCCCTCCAAAGATTCTCTATTGGGTTTAGGTCTGGAGACTGGCTAGGCCACGCCAGAACCTTGATATGCTTCTTACAGAGCCACTCCTTGGTTATCCTGGCTGTGTGCCTCGGGTCATTGTCATGTTGGAAGACCCAGCCTCGACCCATCTTCAATGCTCTAACTGAGGGAAGGAGGTTGTTCCCCAAAATATCGCAATACATGGCCCCGGTCATCCTCTCCTTAATACAGTGCAGTCGCCCTGTCCCAAGTGCAGAAAAACACCCCCAAAGCATGATGCTACCACCCCCATGCTTCACAGTAGGGATGGTGTTCTTGGTTCTGATGGTACTCATCATTCTTCTTCCTCCAAACACGTTTAGTGGAATTATGACCAAAAAGTTCTATTTTGGTCTCATCTGACCACATGACTTTCTCCCATGACTCCTCTGGATCATCCAAATGGTCATTGGCAAACTTAAGACGGGCCTTGACATGTGCTGGTTTAAGCAGGGGAAAAGAAAAACCATGACGTCTTAGTGTATTACCAACAGTAACCTTGGAAACGGTGGTCCCAGCTCTTTTCAGGTCATTGACCAGCTCCTCCCGTGTAGTTCTGGGCTGATTTCTCACCTTTCTTAGGATCATTGAGACCCCACGAGGTGAGATCTTGCATGGAGCCCCAGTCTGAGGGAGATTGACAGTCATGTTTAGCTTCTTCCATTTTCTAATGATTGCTCCAACAGTGGACCTTTTTTCACCAAGCTGCTTGGCAATTTCCCCGTAGCCCTTTCCAGCCTTGTGGAGGTGTACAATTTTGTCTCTAGTGTCTTTGGACAGCTCTTTGGTCTTGGCCATGTTAGTAGTTGGATTCTTACTGATTGTATGGGGTGGACAGGTGTCTTTATGCAGCTAACGACCTCAAACAGGTGCATCTAATTTAGGATAATAAATGGAGTGGAGGTGGACATTTTAAAGGCAGACTAACAGGTCTTTGAGGGTCAGAATTCTAGCTGATAGACAGGTGTTCAAATACTTATTTGCAGCTGTATCATACAAATAAATAGTTAAAAAATCATATATTGTGATTTCTGGATTTTTTTTTTTTAGATTATGTCTCTCACAGTGGACATGCACCTACGATGACAATTTCAGACCCCTCCATGATTTCCAAGTGGGAGAACTTGCAAAATAGCAGGGTGTTCAAATACTTATTTTCCTCACTGTAATTTAGATATATTTTACATGATATTTTTTTCATCAGCATAACAGTGAAAATGTCATGCTTCCTAATGATATCTCCCAAGGGTAGTATTTACAGAGTGAACAGCAACGGTCCTAGTACTGAGCCTTGTGGTACTCCATACTGAACTTTTGATCGATAAGACATCTCTTCATTTACTGCTACAAATTGATAACGGTCTGATAAGTATGATTTAAACCATGCTAATGCAATTCCACTAATGCCGACATAATTTTCGAAACACAGGGGCAGAAGCCTTTATTAATTGGGTGAGGGGAACAAAGCATGTATGGTGACACTGCTTGTGCACTTTTCCTCACAACAGACCCCCTGAACGTGGGGGGAGAACACACAACGTCCACTGAACACTGGGCGGGGAGGGGGATTGCCAACCCCTCCATGAGAGACCCTCCGTCTTTTGGAGAGGGGTTCTGGGGCAGGAAGAGAGTCTGAAGGGCTTGTGGCTCATGAACGCGGACTCTGTGCACCCATCGGTCGAACATCAGGCAGGCCGTTTGTGTTTCGAGTCGGTGGGGGTAGGCTTTGAGGGTCTTCCGGCTGCGGCGGAAGTCGTTTTCCCCCGGGGCTTAGCAGAGGGTGTGTTACTCTTTCATGAAGGGGGTTTGTTGTGGGGCCTCTCCTTGCCCTGGTGGAAGTTCCGTCCCGTGACAGGAGGGTTAGGCAAACGTGCAGGGGGCACCTGGCGTGGGGCCGCCTTCCTGGGGAGGCATAACTTGAAGGCCTCGTTCTCCTTATTCTTGTCGTCGCATCATTGCTGCATCAATGCGACGGCAGGGCCAAAGAGAGTCCGGCGGGGCTCTACCGGAGCGCCCGCGATTTGCCTCTTCTCACTGTCAGGGAGACCCGACAGGTTAAGCCAGAGCGCATGCTCTCCCACCACAGAAAGCGCCATGGAGCGCCCGCAGGCTTGGACGGCCTGACGAGCATTATGGAGGACGAGGTCATTAACGGTTAGAACACCCTTCCACAGGGTTGGTGAAGGAGTTCCTTTGTCCAACTGTCACCCTAAATCCAAAAGAGACATGAGACATATGTCTTTACAAAGCTGTCTTTTTAAATGATGTATATCATGTCAAAAACAAATATTCTGTGTTGAAAGCAATCTGTATGAAAGCAACGAGAGGTACAGTTTCTCAAGCGCGTGCTAATGTGACCACACCCACGTGCGCATGAGCAATTCACTTGCAAATCGTCCACGTGAAGGAACGCAGACCTGTAAACGCCTCATCACCTCAAAACAAACCATTAGACTTCATCAGTCCTCTGATTTTCATCGAGTTTGGAAGACATGTTGTGATGTGCTGTGCTGTTTACCTTGGATTTACCTCAGAAGAATTAGAAGAACGCGATTTGAAGATGAAAACGATTTTTAAGGTAATAAATTCCCACTCATAATAGTAAGCATGTTATTGTTGCATAAACTTCACATTGTAGCAACTAGTTAAACTGGTGCCAGACTAAAATGTATGAAATAGACAAAAACATGTTGAAATATGAACTATAGACAGGTAGGCAACCTTTCAATGCTAAATTTATATACATGTACGACACAAGGATGTTTTTATGTTCGATAACAAAACACAGCATGATAAAAAAAAATGTGGCTAGTATGAGTGTTTACACTAATATGGTGAATATTATAATGTTTAGACCCGTGTTTACTGTTAAATACTGTGTTCGTAGATCTGCTCAAACGTAGATGTATGTATAATGTGCTAACAATAATGTTTCATTGCGACTCGATTGCTTCAGTAAATGTTATCTGCATGTGCTGTGAGTTTGAGTCACTCCCGCTGTGCATCTGAAAAGCAAAACGTGCCAAACTTTAGGCTTCATGTTTTACTCTAATCTCATATCATAACGTCATAACGATTGGAAACATTTGAAGTAACGTGATATTCCATATATTTTTCTCTAGTTTAGTGTGTTGTGAGTATCAAATCATCATATTAGAATGATTTCTGAAGGATCATAAGACACCAAAGACTGGAGTACTTGCTGATGAAAATTCAGCTTTGCATCACAAAAATAAATTACATTTTAAAGTATATTAAAAAAGAGAGCCATTATTTTAAATTGTAATAATATTTCATAATATTACTGTTTTTTTTTTTTTTTTTTTTTTTTTTTTTTTTTAACTGCAGGCTTGATGAGCATAAGAGACTTCTTTCAAAAACATTAAAAATAGTAATGTTTCCAAACTTTTGACTGGTACTGTATATATACATACATATATATATATATATATATATATATATATATATGTGTGTGTGTGTGCTAAAATATTTGTTATTTGGACATTAGATGTGCCTTATTTAGAATTTTAAACCTACAAGTGTATTTTTATGATAGCAATAACTGTAAAGGGACTATTGTAATGGGGTAAATCAAATGTAGGCTAATACACTGTCAATTACTAAGCTCAGATTCATCTTACCAGTTAAAATTTATACTGTGCTTTTGTAATTATTTATTTTTAATTTTGTGATTTTAACTTCTGCTTTACAAAGCTTTTTTTTAGATTGTGTTCTAATGTTCTTCTAATCATAAACATGTACTACAGCTGCCAAACAAAACCAGAGAGAAATGTATTCATAAATCTTTAAAACAATCTAATTAAATCTTGGGCACAAAACATTCAGCCAGTAAAAAAAGAAAACCTGTAGTATATATTAGGGATGAGCGAGTACAGCATTATCTGTATCTGTATCTGTATCTGTTAACCATATGAATTATCTGTATCTGTATCTGTACTCGGACTGGGTGGGGCCTAACCCGGAAGTGGGCGGGATTTAACCCGGAAGTGGGTTGGGTTGTCTTGAAATGGGCGGGGCTTTAACCGGTATGTTATTTTAAGCATGCAATTGATATGGGTTGATCAGAAATTGTTATATTTATTGCTGATTAGAAAACTATTTACATGACAGCATCAGCATTGAGCTTCAGATCAATGGTTTTGATCACGATAACAAACGAACTACAGAACAAGTTTTGCAACAATGAATACAACACATGCGGTTGCAATTATGAAGTAAAATGTAATGAACAAGAGTTTTCATCTCAACTAGGGCAGGGTGATATGGACCAAAAGTCATATCCCGATATATTTAGGCTGAATTTCGATATATGATATATATAGGCTATCCCGATATTTTTTTATTTTTCATGTTTTATTTTTTTCAAAATTTGTTGACACACACACTGAAGTACTGTCCCCCTTTACTTAACATAAATTGTAAGAATATGACTAATAGTAAAGACTAGTACTAATAAACATTGGTCTATGCTAAAGGTATTAAATAGCAGTCCCAAACTAGTTTTTGTTAATACAATGTTGGTATGAGCCACCACAGTCATTTAAAAATATAAAAAAATAACACAAAGAAAAATAGTGGCATTTTGGGGTTAATATTGAAACGACAGTTACCATGGTGAATACACAATACTAACAAGAACTGTTAATGAAACATGGAAACTGCTCCTGGTGAATAGAATGAGAATTATACCTGCATTACTTTTATTTCGTGTAATTTACAACGTAACGGCGTTGCATGCTCGTAGTTTATTTTGCCCTTTATATACAGTGAGGCGATACACAGCGCGTGCCGCCGCATTTGCGCGTGCAATTGAGTGTGCGCTACTACGACTACAGTATAACGGCTGACAGGACAAGAAAGTCCGTTTTTCTGAGGTGAAAGACTTTATTTCATGTTATAACATAACATGCTCTAAACACGCACGCAAAGTGGAAAAGGATGGGCGGGGGCGCGGGGAGCAGTGCAGAGAGCTCCGGGTCAGCTTGCTTGGAGCAAGGATCACAGCGCAAATTTGAACTATATTGATATATGCGATATGGTCTAATTCCATATCGCATTTAAAAAAAAAAAAGATATATATATATATATATTCTTTATATCGATATATCGCCCTGCCCTAATCTCAACATAACTTTCTTTTTTTTTTTTATCCGAGCACAGATATTGACTCGTATTACTCGTATAATACTCGTACTCGACAAAAGTGCTTTATCCGTACCGGATACTCGTTTCAGCCGAGTATCCGGCTCAACTCTAGTATATATATATATATATATATATATATATATACACATATACATATATTGTCTAATTTATCATTGTAGCCTTATTTAAGTTGATTTTCTGTATACTGTGTATTTATTTTTGGACTAATAGTGGTTAATAAAGTCCAATAATGGTATGAGAGAATGTCAGTGGTAATATCATTGTGTTCTTGTCGGTCAGTGTTAGAGGATCTGTGTAACAACTGAGGCTTAGCCTGACAGTTAGCCTGCCCTGGACCAGGCTAGTTTCCCAGCATAAGTTGCCAGGGTAACTGAGTTTGAACTATTTTAAGTTTGCTTTATGAAACAGAATCCACCAACAATAAGTCTGACTAACCAAAATAAGCCTGGCTTGTATTCTAATCTTGTTTTATGGAACAACCCTCTGGTGTAACCTGGAAGAGAGACAAATGAACAAGAACAGTTAATTTACAGAGGAATCGGTGAGTTGAATGTTTATTTTGATAAATGTGGTTAACTGTGTCTATGTATAGTATTATTGTGAGACTAAACAGAAAAAGCAATTGAGCGTCAGCGTCAGTTCTGGCAGGCCAGGTAGTCAAGACGCTGCTAATGCTATTTGCTAACAACACTGTCCCGTCAGCTGATCTGCTCAGCTGAGCTGCATTAGCTGGTTAACTCCCCTCGCTGCTCAATGACCAAAGCTCAAACAAGGCGCCCTATTTAAAGCACATTCAGTTTGCTCATACATGCTGCTGCTCACTTCTGCTGCCCGCCACCTCCCCAGCTCCTCCTTATGCATAACGTGGCATTTGCTTTATGTCATGTTGCCTGCTCTGTTCACAGGGGGATATTTTAGCTAGGGATGGGGAAATGAAGCCTCATGAATCACTGAGGCTTTCCCCTGACTGTTCCGGGAAAAGATTCAAAGCTTCGAGAGTGTCGAGAACAGCGCTGAGAACAGCGCCATCTGGCGCTTATTTAAAATAAAGCAGCCAGAAGCCTGTGTTAGAAGTTCTGGCAGATGAAGCAACCACAACACACTCCATAGTTTCAATGTTATGTGCACAAATAAAAGCCTTACATGTTTGTGTTTGATTGGTTCATTAAAAAAAAAATCATTTTCCCATTAAAGTGTGACAATAAAATATAATAGCTTATAAGCTTATATGATTCAATAAAATTTAATGTAGGCCTACTCTCTCCCTCTCTCTCTCTCTCTCTCTCTCTCTCTCTCTCTTTCTACACACACACACACACACACACACACACACACACACAATGAATAAGGACATTGTCTGATAGGATCATCTGTTATTAAATGTCAATATCAATAATTGTAAATATCAACCAGACTGAGGCAACAATGACTCGTTAAATACGATCTGAAGTTCGAGCCTTCTGACACCCGAAGCGAAACACGCACGTGACTGGACAGAAAGTGAGGCTTCGTTTGTCATCGATCACGTGACTCTAGTAAACCAATACACGCTTCGATACGGGGCTTCACTAGAAATTGTGTCGCTTATGTGATACGCGCATCGAAGCTTCAGTGTCATATGTAACATCACTAATTTTAGCTCTCACAGTCCTAAACTGTGTGAGCGTTCCCTTATGCTGCTGCTGCTGTCCTCTGACTCTCTGCTATTTCATGGTGCTCATGAAAGGTCAGAGGACTCCCTGAACAGAGCCATACCGCCAAATTTCAATTCAGGAACATCAACTTGTTTGCAATCTATTCAATAAAAATTCTTAATTATTTTTATTGTCTGTGTGTTCTTGACTTAATGGACCTGACAGAAATATGTTTCACTATGTGTTAAGTGTGATTACAATGTTAATTGTTGTTCAGAAATTTGCTGAATGATGCTAATGTAAAGAGAAATCACTAAGGACATTGCCCTGTTGTGTGCAGGCCAGTTTTTGCATGCATGTATTTTGAAGTTGGATTTTCGTACTGTGGACTGCGTTCTTTTGTGTAGATGCATCGAGTCGCGTGACGAGTGAAGAAAATAGATGGCGAGCCACCCGTAAAAAAAGAACTTGGATCTACTTTTCTCTAGAGGTCGACCGATATATCGGCACTTTTAAAATATCGGCATCGGCGATACGTTTTTCTGATTGGCCAATGTGTTGGAAGCGGGACTTTTATTTTGATGGCGCTCCGGACTTTTATTTTGACGGGCGGTGCTGAGAACACCAGCACCTGAGAAGAGAACAGCAGCGCCTGATCACACGGCGCTCACTCACATTCTCCGTCTTCATTAGTTTACAATCTCTGTCAGTCATATCTAATACTTTGTTAGACAGAACTGGTAAACAAAGAAAGTAAATGGTATGCGAAAAAGTAAAGTGTTGCTTTTATATTATTTGTTACAGAAAAGGCAAACAATCAGGTTAAAATACTTTCTCATTTACTGTCAACATTCAGCAAATGCGCATCTACATCATTTAAACAAATCTCTGACTATCTAATAAACATTTAATTTCACAAACCTTGCAGATTTAATGGAATCCAGCTGTGATATCTTGTGAGGTGTGCATTTGTAGCCTGAATAAACGTGTGACTGCGAGTGGCGGTCGGTCCGTGCGAAGTGAGAGAATGCGAACAGAAGATCAGCTTCACAGGAGACGCGATCGAAAAACTTTAGATCTTCATTTTAAAATATGCTGTGCTATATCCAGTGTCATATTCATATAGTTTTCACTGTGTGCTGAATGTAATATTAGCGTTACATTGTCTTGATTTGAAAAAATATGATTACCAGTGCGCACAATATTACCAGATTACTGAGTGCCCTGTTACAGTGTTTACTTCCTTTTTATTCACATATTTTTAAACAATTACTTTATTTGTGAAAAATACTGTAATAGGATTGCAGATTCAAGAAGTTGCCATCTAAAGTATAAGCATGTTTATTTTAAAGATTTGTTTTCAAATTTATTTCAAATTTATAAAATATTGATTAAAATAAATATAAAGTATATAATAAAAATATATATCTTTATATCGGCCATAGGCCATCCTGCTCTCTAAGATATCGGCATCAGCCATCAAAAAAACAATATCGGTCGACCACTACTTTTCTCATTTTCCATCGGATTTGCATCATTCCTGCAGTTCATTCATCTGTAAGAGTTCTTCTCTTTTGAACTTAAGGATTGAGGTATTGTTTTTTCTTTCTTTTTTTTCTTTTTTTTTTGGAACTGACATTTTCTAGGAACTACGGGGGAAAATTCTAATTTTTGTTGTTGTTTGGACTGAAATCTTTGAACTGAAAATAATTATTTGATCTGATAAGAGATATATATCTCCTACATATTTTCTTTCATTGTTACTGTGGTAACGAAAGGTATTGTACATTTAATTTGTTGGTTTATATTTTGTTGGGAAATTGTAATTGAAATTTTGGTTGTGAAAAGATCATTTCACAAAATACACTGAAATTAGGAAACGAAAGAGATATATCCAAAACTAGTAAATAACTAATAAAACCAGTTAATTAGGTGTAACTAAATTAGAATAAAAGCCAATAAAGCAAATTCAAAATTATAAGGAAACTCAAAACAGGAACCAACTAGCTAGAAGGGGAAAAGAAAGGAACTAAAACTTTGACATATGTGTTTTGTTGACATTGTTTATATTTCATTTGGGTAATTGTTTTTATTTGTAATTAAGTTTAAGTCACAATTTAATTGTGTACAATTTATTTTCTTTAAAGGGTATTTTTGTTGAATATCTATTTTTTTTATTTTTTGTCTTTATTGTTTAATTATTTAATTCCATTGATTATTTTTATATAAAAAAAGTGTGGCTGGAAAAGTCTATGTCGCTCTTTGACCGACCGTAGGCTTCTGGTAGGTATGTAGACTCGTAGGAGTGAGTGAAAGTAGGAGGGAGCTGAGCCTGTGATAGATCTGTAAGCAAGCGTCAATGCCTTGAACTTGATGCGAGCAGCGAGTGGTAGCCAGTACAGAGAGATGAACAGAGGAGTGACGTGGGCCCTTTTTGGCTCGTTGAAGACAAGACGAGCTGCAGCATTCTGAATCATTTGTAGAGGTTTAGTTGCACATGATGGAAGTCCAGCCAGAAGAGCATTGCAGTAGTCAAGCCTAGAAATGACCAGGGCCTGGACGAGAAGTTGTGTTGCATGCTCAGTTAGGAAAGGCCTGATCTTCCTGATGTTGTGCAGTGCAAACCTGCATGATCGAGTTGTCTTTGAAATGTGGTCTGTGAAGGTCAGCTGGTCATCCAATATTACTCCAAGATTTCTGACCGACCTTTAGATGATGAATCTAGCTGGATAGTGAAGTCGTGCTGTAGAAACAGATTGGCAGGGAGGACGAGAAGCTCAGTCTTTGCCAGGTTGAGCTGCAGGTGATGTTCCTTCATCCATGCCGAGATGTCCGCCAGACAACTTGAGATCCGTGGAGCTATTGTGGGATCATCTGGTTGAAATGAGAGGAAGAGCTGTGTGTCATCAGCATAGCAATGGTAAGAGAAACCATGTGCCTGTATGATGTGTCCCAGTGATGTGGTGTAGATGGAGAAGAGGAGGGGTCCAAGAACTGAACCCTGAGGAACCCCTGTTGTCAGTTGATGTGCTCTGGATACCTCGCCTCTCCATGCAACCCTGAAGGACCTACCTGTGAGATATGATTCAAACCAGTGGAGGGAAGTTCCTGTGATGCCCAGTAATGAAAGGGTGGACATAAGGATCTGATGATTCTCAGTATCGAAGGCAGCAGACAGATCCAGGAGAATGAGAACTGAAGATTTGGAAGCAGCTTTTGCGATCCGTAGGGCTTGTGTGACCGACAGTAATGCAGTCTCAGTTGAATGCCCTTTCTTGAAGCCAGATTGGTTGACATCCAGCTGGTTGTTTAGAGACAAGAAGGATGTTACTTGGTTGAAAACAGTTTGTTCAAGTGTTTTTGCAATGAATGGTAGGAGAGAGACAGGTCGGTAATTCTCTACAAGTGATGTGTTTAATGTTGTTTTTTGAGTTACCCGAGCCTGCTTGAATGCAGTAGGGAAAATGTCAGTATGGAGGGATGAGTTGATTGAGAGATTGATATATACTCAGGTCAGATGTGTCTTTTGATTTGCGCCATTTCCTCTCTGATGCCCTGAGTTCGGTCCGGTGTTCATGAAGAACCTCAGATAACCAGGGGTTAGAGGAAGTAGCAGGCGTGCAGACCTGGAGGAGAGGGGGCAGATATTGTCTAGAGAAGAATGGATCTTATTGGGAGTTGTAAGTGTAATAGCATGATATTCAAACGAGTTGTTATTGCATAGAGTAGAGAGCGTTGAGTATTTCCAATTGTTAGAAATGAGAAGCCCTGTACCCCCACCCTTCCCAGACTGGCGAGGGGTGTGAGAGAAAGAGAAGTTGTTAGAGAGAGCAGCAGGGGTTGCTGAGTCTTCTGGACGAATCCAGGTCTCAGTTAAGCCCAAGATATTAAGAGTAGATTGAGAAGCAAAGGTTCAATGGATGCTTTTCAACCATTTTTCAACAGACTTGCTAAAAGCACGAAGGCCCACCCCTAAATCAAGCCCCCAGTGGATTAGAACAAATCGGGTAACGCGGTTGTAAATGCCCATCATGGTTTTAAAACACCCCACTGATTGGGAAACAGCCACTAGTGTTCTACAGAGATACATACCTGCATGATCTTGTGGTCATCAACTACAAATCACTGTTAGTTCAATGTCACTGTCTCCACTAGTGTTGCACCGATACTTAAAAAGTATCGCGATTCTCGGAAATTAAAAACGTCACGATTCCTAAATTTATTAGTATCGATACTTCTAAGAATGACCGCGTTCCAGATTTGTAAGGCCGGCGACACACTGGATGCGTGGCGTGAGCGTCTCAGCTGCATGGCGTGTCCGTTTTTATTTCGGCTCCCTTGTTAACAGGTTAGAGCTAGCACACTGCCTGCGTGACACGCGCGCCCGAGCTATCGCGTGCATGCTAGAAATAGAACCGATGCCTATTTTTCACGTGACACGCAAGCGTGTTATAAGCGTTTCCAGGCAAAATAGAATAGGAAAAGATGTTTCTATGTCATTTTGACATGAATACATATTAATAAATGACATTTTGATGTTTGAAAGTCTCTAGGTTTTGACATAAATGCAGATATAAATGTAATTAAAAAAAATATTATCGATTTTCAAATACTGCACCTCTCAATACAGAACGAAATATTCTGTAGCCTATTTTGCCGTCAACACTGCCGACGTTGTCTTTGCTGCTATATATTTATGTTTAACATGAAGTATAGGCCTTCCACAACTCTCTCCATATGTCAAATATATCACCAATGAGGCTTATCATATGTTACCAATATTAAACATTGTTTAATATAATCGCTGTTCATATTTTTATTCAAAGTTTAGAATCAAGATAAAGTTATTACCGGTAACTCTTGTTTCTTATGATAACTGAGATAATGCTGCTAAATGTATTTTTTTTTTTTTTACCTTGAATGTCATTGCTCTAATTAATTTTTTATATTTTGATATTTCATATTTTGTTCAAATGTTTAATATATTTGCTGTTCATATGTTCATTTGTTAGTGTGTTATATGATTAGAATGTTGTCCCGGTTTTAAAATAAAGCACAGCAATGATATTTGAGAGTGTTTCTCCCTTTTCAGGAAAAGTATCGGAAAAGTATCGAAATCGCAATTCTTGACTTGGTATCGGTATCGAAACAATAATTTTGGTATCGTGACAACACTAGTCTCCACCCATGTGTGCTGTCGGCTTTCATCAATTTCAATGCTGATCCAATACACTTTAAACACTGAAATATCAACCTTAACCTATCTGGGATGAAACAAAGTCTGTCTCAAGTTTAAAATTCTGTCGATTTTATCATGAAATTAAAACAATAAATGTTGTTTTGGCACTGCTTTATGGTATAATAGATTACTGTAGCCGCAAGCATATGAACCAATCAACTTATCTCCTCTTTCCCTTACAAAAAAGAAGTTTATTCAAGTGTGCTATTAGTATACCTCTTTTAAACTGAACAGAAGAAAGTATTCTTTCAGTCTACTTTTTTATTTACTTCTCAGAAATATACTTAAAATTGCACATTGTCACACTGGGGGTATTTACACCTGGCCACTTCATGCGTTTTCTGTGATCGGATACCTATGCGATCGTTAAAAGACCAGGTGCAAATGCCCTCCGAAACGCATTTGAGACAGATTTAAATCCGAGTATGTGGTCTGGGCTGCATTCCAGACGAAACTGGACAAGTGTAAATGCATCTGGTTGTTGAAACCTCACATGTAAATTTTACTCTTCCCAACAATGCTAAAAAATAAACATGTGAGAGCGTGTTATAGGCTATATGTCAAGTTATAGCCAGATATGACGGCACTACTGCAGCGCGCATCACCGCAGATGAGCAGCTGAGCAGCTGAGCTTTATGGGATCAATATCCCGTCTAAAGTATTGCGAAAATATATTGCACAAACTGAAAGAAATTATGCAAAATGGTCAGAATAGCAAACAACGTGGTCACGGATCAAAATATAATAAGCGTGAATAAAAACATTAAACACTTTTTTTTTGCACAAAACTTAAACTTCTGTTCATGTCTTGTTTAAAATGATGTTTTCCTTGGTTTTATTACTCCGTACTTTGTGCTCTTTTTCTGCTCATATTTAAAAAAAAATTACGCTTGTGCTGTTTTTCTCTTCGCTCTTCTTTCCATGTTCTGCGCTTGCTTTCCCAAATGTTCCAGTTCGAATTTCATGTAAATTAGGGTGGGCATAAGCATCACCATTGGTCCACTAGTTCTAGATTGACAGCTCCTCCTCTAGCCAATCAATCGAAGAGGGGAGTTGACGTCACACCAATGCGACCCATGGCTACTGATGCTTACTTATACAGGGGAAGACAACCATCAACTCAGCTGGCAAAAACCTGTCCGTGGCAGGACACCTTTAAACTGCATGTGTGCCTGCAACTCGACATGTTTCCGGTATATACGTCTACCTGGCAATATGTTATCGTTAAATTCATCATCCTAACGACGACCTGTCACAGTTGTGCCTGTCTGATGATCCACCATTCACCTCTAATGCACTTACCTCTGGACCTGGCACCACGAGCGTCAATCTTCTCCGAGCAACACATCCAACCCTAATCAAACACACCTGAACCAGCTAATCATCATCTTTAGGATAATTCATACTACAGACAGCTGAGGTTTTTATCGGAGTTGACGCTAAACTCTGCAGGACAGCGGCACTCCAGAAACAACGTTACCTATCCCTGATGGAGATGTTGCTGTATTCAAATTTGAAGCTATATTTAAAACATTAATCCTAAAGTAATATGCAATTATGTAGCTATGTAAATAAACACAATAAGTATGTAATGAATCACTGCATATTAAATCCAACTGGTTTCTGTATATCGTACTCGGTTACTAACGTAACCTCGGTTCTCTCTAGAAGAGGGAACGAGTACTGCGTAAGTATCTTACGCTAGGGGAAAATCCCTTTTCCACGAGATACTGAAGCCAAGAAAATTATCCTTAATTTTGTATTAATGTAAAACGCGTTGCGGCAGCATGCAGACATAGGCAAGACGGCTCGTGTGCCTATTGGCTGCTCTGCGGCAACTGCAGCAGCCTATCGAGCGAGGCCTAGCGAAACGGGCGTGGCCTAGGCCTATAAATTCAGCTCGCAGGCAGCTATTTCTGGTTTTTCATCGCCGAAGAATAACCAGAGCGTGTGCATGCACGGCAAGATACACAGTACTCGTTCCCTCTTCTAGAGAGAACCGAGGTTACGTTAGTAACCGAGTACGTTCTCTTACGAGAGGTCTCTCGTACTGCGTAAGTATCTTACGCTAGGGGACCCAATGTAAAACGCCGTGCGTGCTGGGATCAACACCAAAGACCCAGGGGCGAAGCCCAGGGTTCATATAGTGCATAATCACCAGAGGAACTCACAGGGAGTCCGGGAAGAGGGAGGGGCGGAGCTGCGCTCTTCCACATGCAACAGCGTCCTTAAGATGCAAATGTCATCATACAGCCAGGGCGGAGTGCGGCCTGAGCTGATGGGAAATCGTGGGTCCTGCCATTTATACGTCGATCAGTGAGCATTGCTGTTGAGCAGCACTCAGCAGACACAGTATGCAGACAGTCAGTACTGGTGCATTTAGACTGACAACAGCCTGGCCTGTAAGGCGGGAACCTCTAGGTTATAGAACCTTATAAATGTAGACGGGGAGGCCCAGCCTGCCGCCATCTTGTAAGGCAATCCCACTCGACCAGGCCCACGATGAAGCCATGCCTCTCGTGGAGTGCGCTCTGACACCCAACGGACACTGCATGCCCTTGGAAGTGTATGCCAGCGCAATGGCGTCAACTATCCATCTGGATAGGCTCTGTTTCGACGCGGCCAGCCCCTTGGAGCGTCCACTAAACGAAACAAAGAGTTGCTCCGTCTGTCTGAAGACAGATGAGCGAGACACATAAGCTCTTAATGCCCTGACTGGGCAAAGGAAGCTCGCGTCTCCTTCCTCGTCAGAGACCGGTAGGGCTGACAGGGAAATTACCTGCGCCCTAAACGGTGTGTTGAGGGATTTTGGAACGTAACCGTGCCTAGGTTTGAGTATAACTCTTGAGTCATTAGGCCCAAACTCCATGCACGTCGCACTCACTGAGAGCGCGTGTACGTCCCCTATGCGCTTCACTGAAGCGAGAGCCAGAAGAAACACTGTCTTGAGAGACAGGTGTTTAAGACCAATGGTCTGCAAAGGCTCGAATGGGTGACCTTTCATGGCCTCTAGCACCGTGGAAAGGTCCCATACGAGGACTGAGGGAGGTCTGGGAGGATTCAGTCTCTTAGCTCCTCTAAGGAAGCGGATGACTAGATCGTTCCTTCCTATTGACTGACCAAGCTTTGCGTTCGAGAACGCTGCAATGGCCGCCACATAAACTTTGAGCGTGGAAGGGGTCCTGCCCTTATCCAACAGCTCTTGTAGGAAGGAGAGAACCTCCGTCACCCCACAGTCCGGGGGCGACACGCCACGAGCCGTGCACCAGCTGGAGAACACTGACCATTTTGAGGAATAGAGACGTCGCGTAGACGGAGCTCTAGCGGGCGTGATCGTGTTTAACACTCCGCTTGGGAGGTCAGCGGGTACCTGTTGATGGCCCAAACGTGAAGGGACAACAGCTCTGGGCGCGGATGCCAAATCGAGCCCTTGACCTGAGAGAGGAGGTCCCTCTCTGGCACTGGCCATGGGGCAGTGTTCTCTAGCTGCATCAGAACTGGGAACCAGGGCTGGTTCTTCCAGAACGGCGCTACGAGTAGCACTGAGCATCCTTCTTCCCTGATCCGCTCTATCACCTGAGTCAGGAGAGAGACGGGAGGAAATGCATAGAGCGGGCGGCGAGGCCAAACAAGAGCCAGCGCGTCCCTGCTCTTGGAGAAAAATTCTGGACAGTGAGCATTTTCTTGAGACGCGAACAGGTCTATCTCCGCTCTGCCGAATTTCCTCCACAGCAGCTGGACTGTCTGTGGGTGTAGAGACCACTCGCCTGTCGGAACATTGTTCCTGGACAGTCTGTCCGGTCCTACGTTCAGGAGCCCTGGCACATGCGCTGCTCTCAGCGAGAGCAGGTTGCTCTGTGCCCACACCAAGAGGCGTTCTGTCAGCCTGTACAGGTTTCTGGACCTGAGGCCGCCCTGGCGGTTTATGTAGGACACCACTGACATGTTGTCCGAGCGGACCAGGACGTGGTGTCCTCGTATTTGGGGACGAAAACGCGTCAGCGCGTTGTCTACCGCCAGCATTTCGAGGCAGTTTATGTGGAGATGCTTCTCCCGTTCTGACCATTGGCCGAAGAACGGTCTGCCCTCGAGCAGCGCTCCCCATCCCGTGGAGGACGTGTCCGTAGACACTACCTTCACACTCGAGGAAGTCCCCAGGCTTACACCTGATTGGTACTAGTCGTTTGCTTTCCAAGGTTTCAGAGCTGCGATGCATTTCTGATTGACCTTGAGACGAAGCAGACCGGAAGCCCACGCTCGGCGCGGAACTCGCGCTTTCAGCCAGAACTGTAGCGGGCGCATGCGTAGCAAGCCCAACTGAAGTACTGACGATGCTGAGGCCATGAGACCCAGCATCCTCTGAAATTTCCTGAGCGGGACAGACGCGCCGCAGCGGAAAGAGCTCGCTGCGCGCTGAATGTCTAGTACGCGCTGTGGTGTCAGTCGCGCTATCATAGACAGCGAGTCCAGATCTGTGCCCAGAAAAGATATTATCTGTCTGGGGAACAAAGAACTCTTTGCCCAATTGACTCTGAGACCCAGATTCTCGAGGTGATCGAGCAAAATGGTCCTGTGCTCTATGAGCACCGAGTGAGATTGAGCTAGAATCAGCCAATCGTCCAAGTAGTTCAATACTCGCATGCCTCGTAGTCTGAGGGGTGCGAGCGCCGCGTCCATGCACATCGTAAATGTACGGGGTGCCAGGGACAAGCCGAACGGAAGGACTGTGTACTGATATGCCTGGCCCTCGAAGGCGAATCTCAAATATCGCCTGTGACGTGACGCTGTCTGTATTTGAAAATATGCGTCTTTCAGATCTATTGACACAACCAATCTTCTCTGCGAATCTGCGCGAGAATTTTTCTGGTCGTGAGCATTCTGAACTGTCGCTTTGCAAACACTTTGTTCAGCTGCCTCAGATCTAGAATGGGTCTGAGACCCCCGTCTTTTTTTCGGTACCAGGAAGTATCTGCTGTACAGCCCTCCTTCGCTCTGAGCTTGAGATAACGGCTCTATGGCCCCTTTGCTCAATAGTTTCAAAATTTCGGCTCGAAGTAGGTGTGCTACTTCTGTTTTTACCGTGGTCTCGACGCGCGCTGTATAATGGCGCGGGCGTCGGCGAAACTGTAGCGAATAGCCTCTTTCTATAATGTCTAGCACCCATTTCGAAACCCCGGGCAGCCTCGCCCATGCATCTGCACGGGTGGCTAGGGCTGAATGCGAAGCGCGCGCTGGTCGCTTGGCGACCGGGGGGCTTCGGTGTGCCGCAACATAAGCGTCGCGTTTATGACATTTGAGGCAGAGGGCGCGCTGATGACAGCGGGCAGATTGCCCGCGCTCGACTCCTCTGCGGTGGTAAACCGAGAGGGGGAGGGCTGGGCGAATCCCGTAGGATTTGTCATGTCTATGCGTGGATGTGGGCGCGGAATAGCGGGCACATTTATCACACCGAAAGCATTGTCCGCCTGGGCAGAGCGAATGCACACTGGTTTCGTTTTTACAGAAACCTGGAGACATGCAGAACGTAGTGATTGTGGGCACTGGGCAGTGGGCACATCTGCTACGTTTAATGCGCAATCGAGCTGGGTCGATTTCATGTGCGCGAGCCCTGTGTGACGGGCTGTGTTTGTGTGTAGGAATGAGCACTGGGCAGTGGGCATTTTGTCTACACATATAACACCATCGGCCGTGGCCGGGACACCAGAAAATACACTCTTATGGGATTTATCTGGGTAGCCGTGAAAGCGGCATTTGTGTGCAGGCAAGCGGGCTGTGTCGCTGACTTGTTTACTGCAGAATACACTGGAACAGTCGCATTTACTGGAACTGAACGAGCGAGAAGTTGCCATAGAAACAGAGAGCGTCAACAAACTTCAGAGGGGAATGAGAAATGGAGGTCGGTCCTGCCGCAGCGGGACTATAAACGCTCTCTTTTCTCCTTTTTCCAGTGACGCACAGAAAACCATAGAAACAGTGTTTGGGTGCAGGCGAGGGGGTTGTACAACGCACTCGTTGGCTGCAAAATACACATCTGCAGTCGCCTCTTCAGGGAACTGACAGAGCGAGCATTGACGGCATAATTTTGTTTGCCGGTAGACCCGGGATCGAACACGGGTCTCTCGTGCGAAAACCTGAGAATCTGCCACTGGCCCACAGGGGAAGACACATAGGCATTCTGTTAGCGCGAGTATTATCAGAGAGCGTCAACATGCTGGCGTTTGTTTGCAGGCATGCGTGTATTACAACAGGCTCGCTCACTGCAATAATGACATTTCCAGTCGCCTGAACTTGAGAGGGGAATGAGAAATGTGCGAGAAATGGAGATCGGCCCGGCCGCAGCGGGACTAGAACACTCTTTTCTCCTTTCGCCAGTGACGCACGGGAACCATAGAAACGGTGTCTGGGTGCAGGCGAGCGGGTTGTATAACGCGCTCGTCGGCTGCAAAATGCACATCTGCAGTCGCCTTCCAGGGAACTGACAGAGCGAAGCATTGGCGGCATAATTTATCTGCCGTTAGACCAGGATTCGAACACCGGTCTCCCGTGCGAAAAACCTAAGATTCCGCCACTGAGCCACAGGGGGGAAACACAAAGGCTTTCAGACGCACGAGCATATAAGAGAGCGTCAACATGTTTTCTTCGGCGTTTGCTTGCAGACGTGCGTGTACTAAAAACAGGCACGTTTGCTGCAGTATAGACATTTCCAGTCGCCTGATCAGGGAACTGAGACATGTGTGAGAAATGAGGTCAGTCCGGTCTCGACGGGACTGTAAACACTTTTCTCCTTTCGCCGGTGAGTGACGCGTGAATGGGGCGCAGGGGCAGGGTAGCTTTCTTGTAACGTAAAGAAAAACTAACCCCGACCGTCCGCTTCCAGCCTCCCTTGTGAGCGGCGCAGTTTGCGCGGCTCGAACAGAGGGAGAGAGAAAGCCAGCCCCGTGACCGTCCGCTCCAGACATCCCCTGTGAACGGCGCGGTTGCGCGGCTCGAACAGAGGGAGAGCAGGTATCATCCCCCAAGCAGGCAAGGCAAGCGGGCGAACCGGCGAGCTTTGCGGGTTGGGAGGGCGGAGGAGCAGTCTCGGAGAAGGATGCCAGGTGAGTCCTCAGAGTCACCATAGGCAGTAACTAGCTCGCAGTGAGGGCAGTCGCCGCCAGCGAGCGCGAGAGCTGCGTGATCCTCAGGAAAGGGGCGTCTTGAAAAAGACGCCCGGCTCTTTTAGTGCAATGAGAGTGTGTGTCGCGGCGGCGAGCACACACACATACACAAAGCACAGTAGAAGAGAAAGGATATAACGCCGGATAGCGCAGCAGGAGGGCGATTGAAGGCGGCGCGGCCAGCGACTTCAGTGATGACTCGTCCCGCTGAAAAGGCTTTCTCAGACGGCGCGGCTTCTCTCGGGATCCAGCGATGCGTGTGCTTCGCTGAAGAGATGAAAAATCAGAAATAGCTGCCTGCGAGCTGAATTTATAGGCCTAGGCCACGCCCGTTTCGGCGGGACGTGACGCAGTGGGCGCGAAGCACCCCATTGGGTCTGACGTCACGCTAGGCCTCGCTCGATAGGCTGCTGCAGTTGCCGCAGAGCAGCCATAGGCACACGAGCCGTCTTGCCTATGTCTGCATGCTGCCGCAACGCGTTTTACATTAATACAAAATTAAGGATAATTTTCTTGGCTTCAGTATCTCGTGGAAAAGGGATTTTCCCCTAGCGTAAGATACTTACGCAGTACGAGAGACCTCTCGTAAGAGAACTCCTCTGTAACACAATCATTTTCAATAATCTTTTGTCAAATCTGGCGTAGTTAATAAAAAAGGTAGGCAATGCCTAGCGGTGACAGGTCAAAGTCCTAAAGTCTTCAGACAATGGCCGTTTTTAACAGTTTTTGCAAAGAATTGTAGCATTTCAAAACTGCAGGATGTTTCACTTACAGCAGCCTTAGCATATTAACATCATGAGCCAAGTAATATTGTTTAACACCAATTACCAGTGTGCACATTAACATTCTCATGTATCTCAAAAAAGATGAATTGAATTATTTATGTCCAGAGTTCAGATAGCTTTACTGCTTGAAAGTCTTTGTAAAGTTAAATTAAACTGTCGTCTTCCCCTGTATAAGTAAGCATCAGTAGCCATGAGTCGCATTGGTGTTACGTAAACTCCCCTCTTCGATTAATTGGCTAGAGGAGGAGCTGTCAATCTAGAACTAGTGGACCAATGGTAACACTTAAGCCCACCTTAATTTACATGAAACTCGAACTGCAACATTTGGGAAAGCAAGCGCAGAACATAGAAGAGCATAGAGAAAAACAGCACAAGCGTACAAAAGAGTAAAATATGAGCAGAAAATGCAAGAGAGCACAAAGTACAGAGTAATAAAACCAAGGAAAACATTTTTTAGGAAAGCATGACCATAAGTTTAAGTTTTGTGCAAAATAACTTTTAATGCGTTTAAAGTTTTTATTCATGCTTGTTATTTCTTGATTCACGCTTATTATATTTTGATCCGTGACCACGTTGTTTGCTATTCTGATCATTTTGCATTATTTTTTCAGTTTGTGCAATATATTTTTACATGTGTTTTTAAATTTTTGATTCACGTTTATTATTTTTTTATCCGTGGCTGCAATACTTTATGAAGTTTTATGTAACAAAGTTCGGGAGGAGCATGTTCAGGTAATCATCCAACCAGCACAAGAAGAAGCCAGTATAAATAAAGCCTTCCCTTACCTCCTGTCTCATGACAAATTTCTCAGCATCCCGCCACCACCCCATCACCTCGCATTCAGATGGGTCTGCTCATAGATACCTATGATCTATACATTCATAGGGGGGAGTACTCTGGGGTCGGGCCGAATTCCGAGCTCGGACCCCCCCCCCCCGGACAGCAAGCCAAATACGCATTATAATATTACATCAGATTTCATTAACATGTGAACTCGTGAAAGACGGGATATTGATCTCATAGCGTGCAAACTTTCGCAAATCAAAGTGAAAGTAAGTCGCAGACGCTTAACACTCAATCATCTTCATTAAAAGTAAAGAAACAAAATGATCTTACAAGTGCTGTTGCTGTACTCTCTCCTATTGCGGTCTTTGATTTTGAAATTAGCTTGATGATCAGTAAAATGCAGCTCATATCTTTTGCTTTCGGTAACGTGAACTCCGAACTTCGGTGACGTGAATATTGCGCGGAATTGAAGATCGGATTTATATCCGTTTTGCGAAAACACATTTATGTGACCAGGTGTAAATGGAATCATTTTGATAAATCAGATAGCTATTTGATCAGTAAAAACGCATTAAGTGACCTGATGTAAACAGGCCCTTAAATATCACTGCTTTATGTCATGTCAAAATCAAGCTTGAAATGGCCTGAAAACTAGCCTGGCAAGCCAGACCTACATCAAGATGTTAGGTCTGGCAACTCACCATAGACACGGCTCAATCCGAGGGGTGGGATAAACGGCTGTCTTTCAAATTCCCTCTGCACGCAATAGGACAGCGCTTCATCCAACCAGAGCGTTTTCCCAACAGCGGAGCTAACGTTACTTGATAGATTCAACTTTTGAATCTGGCCGGCAAAACTACGAACACATCTTCCTTTTTTAAGAATGACTTAAGTGCCGTTCTTTGCTCTTTTCTCAAAGAAAAACTTAACTCCAAGTCCTCCAGAGTCGCGGCCAAAGCCGATTCGAAAGACTGTTCTCCAGCAGCCGTCATTCTTTGTTTTCAAGTAGAAGGAAACCGTCGCAACTCTGTCGTCATTATGTTAAGCCCGCCCCGCCTACTCTATACACGACGTGATTGGCCTGACCCAATTTAGGTTTTTGCAGCTAGAAGGTCTATGGAGAGTTGCTAGACTACCCTGGAAGCAAAATACATTTTGCTGCCGCTAGGGTGCGTCTAGATTTCTAGGCTACCTGAAAACATGATAACTGTGGGTTTTTTAATGAGCAATCAGCTTGAAAAAATTAAAAATACTGTTGTGTCTGTGACAGACAGTGTTTACCAAGCATGATTGATGACAGAAAAAAAAGGATGCTGCGTTAATTGCGTTAAAATTTTTATTATATGATCATGCTCTTATTCATGCAAATGCTTTTAAACCATTCAAGCAGGACATGTCAAAAAGACAATGTGCTGCCTGTGAATGTCCTGTCTATGTGACACACACACACACGTGACGTGCGCACAGATAGCGCGCCAGAATTGAGTTCTCTTTCTCACCTGAATGAAAAGTAACACACACATTCATGCCAAAATGTCTCATAAGAGCAGTCTTAAATTAGTTAAATAAAGTCTTAAATGAACGTAAAGAGTTGTGAGAGATTGAGTGTGAGATCCGTTTCATGTTCGGCAAGCGGCAGGTCTTAAAGTGACAGCAGCCACTAATTCTCTCTGTCATTAATGTAAATCAAAGAGCAAACGTAACAAAGAAAGCTTAATAAATGTTATAAAAAAAAAAAACAAAAAAAAAAAACATGGACAGCTTTCAATAAACTGTAATGTGTAAATATTATTTTTCATTTTTCATTTTTTATCGAGACATCAGACATAGCTGTATTAGTATCAGTGATACTGGCCTTCATTAAAAAAATATGCCATTAAACAATAATTAAAAATATACTGTCTTTATGTTGCTTCTAAATTAATCTGGAGACTAATGGTATAATTATTACATTATAAAATATATTAAAAACGTATAAAACTTCAATGTTTTTAATTGCGATTAATCAGATTTTATTATTATCTATTTACATTTTTTTAATCGATTGACAGCACTAATATATATGTGTATATATATATATATATTGTTTCAATTGTTACTGTACCAGACTCGGAGAGAGAGGTTAATGTGAACCAGACAGGTCTTTATTGAACAGTTTGTATAGTGACGTAAGACAGGCAGGTAGCAGACATTGGACACAGTACTGTGAAGAAGGCAGATGAACAATAGTCTTATCTGAATGCCAGGATAATGGAGAGGTAGAGGATGGATCAATGAGATGCTAGAGAACATGAGGGAACACAGCAGGAGAACAGGAATCCACTGGAGATCCTAGCGATAGGAGGTAAGGTAAGTAGTGTGGATTTCCCACATTGGAGTCCTTTTCCACACTGGAGACCAGACAATGAAGGAGATGAATGTGTGTGTGTATATAGGGAGGGTAATGAGTGTAGAGATGAGGAACAATTGTGACTGGTTAGACTCTGGAGACTATGATCTTTAAATGGGCGTGGTGGTGGAGCCTGGTGAAACCGCGACAGAACCCCCCCCCCTCCACGGCCTGCTCCTGAGGCGTGGAATTCTGTGAGGAGAATTGAATACAAGATGTCCTCCCTGGAGACCCATGACCTCTCCTCTGGACCATATCCCTCCCAGTCAACGAGGTATTCCAAGCGGCCAACACTGCGCCAGGAATCAGAATGGCTCTTCTGACGGCGCACTGCCCACTGAAGGTGTTGATGAGCTGCGTCCCAGACCCTCTCGCTCTTCTGGAAACAATGAGTAACAGATGTAACTTCAAAAGGTTTCCTAGACCAGGGGAACAAAGGCGGTTGGAAGCCAAGTACGCACTGGAAGGGTGTAAGACCAGTAGCTGGGTGACGCAGGGAATTTTGTGCGTACTCGGCCCAGGTGCGGAAGCGGTTCCAGGAGTTCTGGTGGCCATGGCAGAAGGTACGTAGGAAAGGTCATATCTCCTGTATCTTGCGGTCCCTCTGCCTGTTACTCTGGGGATGATAACCAGAGGAGAGACTCACAGTCACACCTAGGAGATTAAAGAAGGTTTACCAGATGGGAGGTGACATGGGGTCTTGGACATGACACACTCCACACAGCCCTGGATGTACCCTCTCAAATCCCTTGCCATATTAGGCCACCAGAAGTGATCTCAAAGCAGCAAGAGGGTTTGACTGGTCCAAGGATGGCCAGTGCCCAGTGAAGAGTGTGCAGACTGAATCAGAGGGACACACTGAGTGCGTGGAACGTGTGATCTGGTGGACACCCTGGCGGAGTGGCATCGGAGGCATTGGTGGCTGCAAGCTCCTCGTCCAGGGACCACTAGATGGGGCTCACAAATAGATTGGAAGGGAGGATGGATCCTGAATTTTCTGGGGTCTCTTTGGGAGCATGGAGACGGGAGAGCATCTGCTTTTATGTTCTTGGTCCCTGGCCGGTAGGTGATGGAGAATTGGAATCGGGTGAAGAAAATGGCATGCCCCTCACGTATTAGGATGAGGTTGTATGCACTCATGTGCATATCCAATTTTGTGAAGATGTTGGCTCCGCAAAGCTGTTCCAGAGCTGCAGGGACGAGAGGAAGGGGGTAAAGGAAATTCTTGGCCACGAAAAAGAAGCTTGAGGTATAAATAAGTATGGGGAACTGCCGCCACAACCAGAAGTTTTTATAGATAGTATACTTACCTCAGGAGATTTAATATGCAAGGTTTATGATATGCTGTAAACTTACCTGACATTTGTTAGTAACAAAGTTATCTTTAGTGTTAGCGAAAGAGGATTTGAGTAATGTATAATGTGGTTTAGTGCTGAGGTTCGGAGGGAGTCATGTAAGACTGATGTGCATTAAGACCGCACGTGAGGACCCTTAACTCGTGGAGTTAGAAGGGGGGCTTAGGCCCGGAATGGGGTTCAATTGGGAATTAAAGCAATTTAATTTTGGACGCGTATAAAAAACACCACCACCAGTAGTTTGAATTAACAACGTACCTATGAAATTACTTGAGAGAGCTTGCTGAGCATTCCTGACCGTTTGAGCATCACATCTTATATAGGATTGGTATGCTGAAGAAGACCATCTTCCCAGGAGCTTGATTGACGAGGATGGAATTCCGCATTCGGCTGCTGTTGTAGCAGCGCCGATTCTGAATTAATGCCCAGTGTAAAGATGAGATGACAGCCCACAGTTCTGAAGGATGGTCGCTAGATGAGTTCTAAACCATTCTCTTGATATGGGAAAACCATTGGGGAGTATGAATAGGGCAGAGTGATTGGGGGTGCAAGGGCGTGCTTTGAGAAAATGTCCTATAGAAATAAAGGGTTAGTTATTGTTAATTCTAGAAATTGTGATAGTTATGCCTGAGCCTAAGGAATCGGTCTTAGATTGCTTCAGTAGAATTGAAAAGAAATGAGGTGAAAAAAATGTCAGAAAACATTAAGTCTCAAGTGGGGTCAAATTTATGGGATACAGATTTGAATTCCCCTGGACACATGAAGCCGAAGAAAGCTGTTAAAAACAAGGCTTCCAGAAGACCGTTAATGTAATCGGAGTATAAACCATGACGCAGGGAGTCGACCAGCCTTTCTAATATAGGCATAGTTATGGGGAGACGTTGGTCGAAATTTTATGCTTGGCTTTATTTAAGCCTTTAAGTAACAGAATATAGGGATCGTGAAATCTGGCGTGAAAGTAAATTCCTGGGAGCAGTTTGCGTAAAGTTGAGATTTTCAAATTACGAGATTGCAAATTGTGGACTAAGAAAGCGCAAACTGTAGTGACTAAAATGTGGAAAAGTGAAATATGATATGCAAAACAAAACATAATAAATGAAGACCAAGCAGAATTATAAGATTTAAGGGTTGCTGTTGCTACACCTTTAGTGATATAATGTATGGCTGAATTTATCAGATGACTAAAATAAGCATTTAATCCAGAAGAATTTCAGATAGAGTCGGGCATGGTGTTGGATCCGAGTTGGCCACTGGGCAGGGATGTCTGAAAGCCTGAAAGCGAAAGCGAGAGAGAGTGTCAGCAATTACGTTAGAGTGTCCGAGAATATGGACAGCTGTAATAATAAAACTATGAATAACTGACTGCCAAATAATTGTCCTTAAAACCGACATGATTGTCTGACAGGGAGATCTTTGCTCTTATGGCAACAGCTGCTTCGTTGTCGCAAAACATGGTGATTTGTTTACGAGACCAAGCCGGTCCCCAGAGAATGCTAGCTAACGTGATAGGATATAATTCGTAGAGAGCGGAAGAAATAAAGCCTGAATTTATGGTAGAAAATTTAACTGGCCATCTTTTGGCAATCCATAGAAAAACAGCCAATGGAGGGAGCGGCATCAGTGAATAGTTCCAAAGCTCTGGACGATTCAGGAATGTCCAGCTGTGAAGCAGGTTGTTCCAGAAACTGAGATCTGACAGGCGCTCTTCGTCTAAGATAACCGTATCGCTTAAGTTAACCACTGAGTGAGCTAGAGTAAGCAGACTGGAAATAAATGCTCTACCTTGGGGGATAATACTCATAGCGAAATTAAGGTGGCAGAGAATAGAGTGCATGTCACGTTTAGACACGGAACATGAAGAGATAAATGATTCCATGAAAGATCTGATTCTAAGAAGTTTCTCGTTAGGTAAGGAAGATTAGAGTCCTGCACGGGTTTGCGGGTACCCGACGGGTGACCCGCAAATTTTGCTCAAACGGGTGAAAAATATCCAACTGTGTCGGATACGGGTGCGGGTCGGGTCGGACACGGGGGAAACACGGGTCTAAACACGGGTTTAAAACAATCACATGCAAACGTAAAAATATGTGCATATTTTTAGGAACACATCTACAAAAATATGCCTGTATTTCAAGTTGATAAAATAGTTTAAAATCCACATCAGTTTATTTGTGCCCACACGCCACGCCCTCCCAGGAATCTATAACGTTACCTATAGGCTACTTTCACTTTTAAAAATTCATCATAACCGCGCGCACGATCTGCTTGCAGTCGTCGAGATGGATGCTGAGGAGCTGAAGAAAAGAATAGCTAGTGGAGATTGTAAAGTTGTCGACAATACGTCATCAAAAATCAAGTCCAGTGTGTGGGAGAAATTTGGAGTTATCTGAAGAAAATATTGTGAACGGCTTATTTGCTGCATGCATTTTCGTGTTGGATAGCCGCAGATGTGGAACTTCATCGCCGAGGAATCACGCAGATAACTGTGGTAACAAAGCATTCAGTTCTATCAAACAGTATTTTTTTTCAAATTTAACACTGTTAAGTATGTGTGGTGTGCAGGGCGTGTTTGAACCCAAAATGGTCAAATGTAGGCTTGACGAAATTGCGTGGCCGCGAAGTGTTGTAGCCGCGTCTGTTCGATTGGTAAAATGTTACAAGTGTATAAATGTGTCTATAATGTGATTGGCTAAACTGATTTTATTTCGGGTGCGGGTCGGGTGTCGGTTCTATTTTAAGCGGGTTGGGTCGGGTGCGGATTTTAATTAGTGCTTCTGTCGGAAAACGGGTCGGATGCGGTTTTAAGCACTGCGGGTACGGGCGGGTGCGGATTTACAAAATCGGACCCGTGCAGGACTCTGAGGAAGATTGCATTTTTACTGAATCAAGTAAAATGCTGAGAAACTCCAGAGAGGTTGATGGGCTTAATGTTTTCTCTTTTGAAAGAGGAACGCCTAAGTCACTGTTTAAACGTATCTAAAATAGAGGTTAGAGGAGACGGTTGGATCAATAAAAAAATCATCAAGCAAATGCAAAATGAATGGGAGCTTGCATACGTTCAACAGGATCCAACACAGAGCTACGGAAAAATAATTAAATATATGTGGACTACTCTTACACCCAAAGGTGAGCCTGACAGCAAAATAGAACTCGAATTCCCATTTCACACCGAAAAGGGGCCAATCCGAGGGGTGAATAGGTATGATTTTGAAAGCGTCTGTAATATCAGCCTTAGCGAGCCAAGCAACTTGACCTGCCAACATAATTAATTGAATGGCATTATCTACTGAAGCGTAGTAGAGAGAGAAAGGTGCTGATGGAATGCATTCGCTGGCATTCGCTATCGTGTTAGAATGCGGCAAGAATAAGAAAAAAATTAAACGCTTTTTACCTGAATATTTCGAGTCAAGTCATCTTCATTTATATAGCACTTTTAACAATGTAGATTGTTCCTAAGCGGCTTTACAGTGATAATAGGAAATTAAAGTAACAGAGATTGTTTTGAGCAGCTCTAGAATAAAGTTATTGTCCAGCTAAAGTTAGTTTTGATTGATTCACTTCCGTCGCAACGATCATTAGTTATTAACTTAGGGCCGTTAACACGACACTGTTTTAACAGAAAACTCTTAAGTCCTCTCTGTGCAAACTTTAAAAACGCGAACCTGTGAGAACGCTGATGGCGTGCACATGCGTATTACGAGTTCAGTCTTTAGGTATGCACGTTTGAATATATGTCTGCGCAGGCGTGTAGTGCGCAGGCGTGTAGTCCTTCCCTACAAACCAACCCTCAACAAGCTACTTGTCTGGTCTTAAAATTTATAGTATTTTTTTATAGTAAAAAAAGTTTATAGTAGCCAGGCGAACCGGAATTATCCCTACAATGCTTTATCTGTAGAGAGGTAAAGGGAGGGGAGGGAGGTCTTCACAGGGGAGAGACTAGTTGATACTTCAGGACTGCGTTGTCGTCGCGTCCAGGCGCAGGTCCTTCATCAGATCTGGATACGGCCTGGATCCAGCAGACTGCGGTAAACCTTGGGATAAACAGAGAGACTAGTATTAGCGTAGACACTATTCTTCTTATGATGGAACGAGTACATCAGGATTTATGGGAAGTGTTCTCGGTTCCGGCTGACCTAATCTATGCAGCCTAACATTGAATTAGAAGTCTATAATGTGTTATGTGTATGCTAGGTCAAAGAGATGTGTTTTTAGTCTAGCTTTGAACTGACAGAGTGTGTCTGCCTCCCGGACAATGTTAGGAAGACTGTTCCAAAGTTTTGGTGCTAAATAGGAAAAGTATCTACCGCCAGCAGTTGATTTTGATATTCTAGGTATTATCAACTGGCCGGAATTTTGAGATCGCAATAGACATGAAGGACTATAATGCGTTAAGAGCTCGCTCAAGTACTGCGGCGCTAAACCATTTAGTGCTTTGTAAGTAATCAGCAATATTTTAAAATTTATACGATGTTTAATAGGGAGCCGATGCAGTGTTGACAGAAATGGGCTAATATGGTGATACTTCCTCTTATTTAGATTTACATCTACCTTTGCCTTAAAAAACAACCATGGTGGGATTCTTCCTATTACTACAGATGGTCCTAACACTATTTGTGATAATTTATATTTATATACTTCACCTTTTATTATCCATCCAAAACCCCTTCCTGTATTTATTTTATATTCCCAACAATCTTCTAGTACTCTCTTAGGCCTGGTTTACACTGCAGGTCTTGATGCCCAATTCTGATTTGTTACCTTTATCTGATTTTTTTGAGCGTCCGTTTACACGTTATTTCAACTGTGACCCATATCCGATTCATGTGTTTACACTTGCCATACTATCTGAAACATTGCGCATGCTTAAAGGGATAAATTATCTTGCACAGATGGGCGGACGCGAAATATGCTTGATGCTAGCTCTGCAATATATGCGAAGTTCGCCAAACATCACCATGATTTTGAGGTGAAGGAGGACGAAAAGTGCCATCATTGCGCATATGCTTCAGTTATTGTGTGTGAGAGAGATCTCAGGACTGGTGGGAGCATATTGGCTTTAAATATTGGCTTCAACGAGGAGCAGTGGGTCCGACATTTTGTTGTGTACAACAATATGTTGTGTCAACGTTTGATCACATTCCTCTCCTACGACGACACAACGTTTCGTCGGGTCATCCGTCCCTTTGCAGATGCGCGTTGGGGTTTCTCTCGACATTAAACCGCGGAGACGTTGCCTAATGCCTCAGAAAATCCGATCTGCCTGTTTACATGACAGTCGCATTGGCACATATCCGATTTATTTCCACATATGAATGAGGCCTGAAACCGATCTCGAAATATCCTAATGCATGCGTTTTTTTCCTGTTTACACTGTCATAGAACACATCGGATCTGTGTCACATATGAGCAAAAAATCGGAATTGGGTCACATTTCACTGACAGTGTAAACGAGGCCTTAGTTTGATGTTCTTGTTTACTGCTTTTCAATCTACTCCAATATGCCAGGGATAACTTGTTTCTTCTTATATTTAGTGGCAGTTCTTCTGTTGCTACCATGAAGGCATTATTTGGAGTATGTCGAAGTGCTCCGGTACATACTCTTAAAGCTTTAGCCTGTATTATATCCAATTTTTCCAGGTTTGATTTAGCTGCTGCTCTGTATATTGTACAAACATAATCTAAAATGGGTCTTAGCATACCTCTATATATATTAATCATTGTTGTTTTATCTGCACCCCATCCACATGCTGATATAGCCCTCATCAAATTTATAACTTTTTTGCTTTTATTTTTTTCATATTTATATGTGTTATCCATATGTATTTGCTATCAAACCATAATCCTAAGTACTTAAATACTGACACTCTCTCTAATTGATTCCCATACAAAAATAGTTTGATGTTTTCAGGAATATTTTTCCTTGAGAAAACCATACAGTTTGATTCACTAACAGATAACTTAAAACCCCATGTTATGGACCATCTTTCCACCTCTGTTATTGCTTTTTGAAGGACTTCTGTTATATATTTTATATTTCTTCCCCTTTTCCATTATGTACCATCATCTGCGTATAAAGCAGCTCCAATTCCTAATTCTATTTCATTAAAAACATTATTAATCATAATGTTAAAAAGTATTGGACTAGTACACTTCCCTGCGGTACTCCACACTCTATTTTGTAAGATTCTGACACTTCATTTGCCAACTTAACTTTAAATGATCTCTTTGTAAAAAACTGCTGTATCCAGTTAAACATCCTTCCTTGTATCCCCATTTTTTGTAACTTGATTAATAATCCTTCTTCTTTCCACACTGTATCATAAGCTTTTTCATTGTCGAAGTATAGTGTTATCATATTCTCTTTTAGGACAAATTCCTCTTATATATCATTACTAAATTTTGTTAATGTGTCCATTGTTGCTCTTCCCTTTCTAAAACCACACTGATATTGACTAGTCATGTTATTATGTTCAAGATAAAATTATAGTCAAGTCACCTTTATTTATATAGCGCTTTTTACAATACAGATTGCATCAATGATAGTCTATAGACTATCATTTTTCCATCAGTTTTCCTAAATTGGATGTTAGAGCTATTGGTCTATAACTTTTAGCGTTTGTTGGATCTTTTCCAGGCTTTATGATTGGAAGTACAAGTGCACTTTTCCAGTTTATTGGTATCTTTCCTTCCTTCTTAATATTCTATTAAATAGTTTACATATGTTTTCATGTGTTTATAAACTGAGAATATTTGTTTTTATATATAAATTATTTCATTTAAAAGAAGAGAATTCAAGCTTCATGCCTGTGTGCCTGAATGCCTGTGTGACTGAGTATTCGCTGAGTTACAGTTAATTTTCGGACGCGTTTCAGAGTGGACTTCACTGACAGAGAGAAGGAAGAACTTGCATCATGTTTATTTTTCTTTATTTGGCAAAAAGCACAACATTTTGTTTTTATTGTGAGTATACAGAAAAAAAATAGACACTTAACAGGATCGAATGATGTGTAACACTTATATGTAATATCAAAATCAACAGAGTATTTTGAGTCTCTTTTGCACTGATAAGAAAAAAAGCGAGCTGATCACGCCAGCGTGATCGCCGACCCCAGGGGGTTAAATGTGCCCTAGTTATTGGTGATTCTATTACACGGAACGTGAAAATAGAGACACCAGCCACCATAGTCACATGTTTGCCAGGAGCCAGAGCGCCTGACATCAAAGCAAAAGTGTTGGCTAATGCTAATCGTAAATTCTCTAAGATTATTATTCACGTTGGCACTAATGATGTTCGACTTCGCCAGTCGGAGATCACTAAAATTAATGTTAAAGAGGTGTGTGAACTCACAAGTACGATGTCAGGCACTGTAAGTTGCTCTGGCCCCCTTCCAGGTCGCTGGAGTGATGAGATACTTAGTGGACTGTCCTCACTCAATGGCTGGCTGTCTAAGTGGTGTCCACAAAATAACATAGGGTTCATAGACAATTGGAAAAGTTTTTTGGGGCAGACCTGACCTGTTGAAAAGAGATGGTATTCATCCCTCTTGGGATGGTGCTGCTCTTCTCTCTAGTAATATGGCAAGGCAAGGCAAGTTTATTTATATAGCACATTTCATACACAATGGCAATTCAAAGTGCTTTACATAGAAGAAATTAAAATAATAAAAAGAAATAAGAATAATTAAAACAGTTTAGAAAAATAAAAAATAAAATACAGTACAGTACAAACAGTCGGACGAACAGCGGCACAGTGCTCATTCATTAAATGCATAGCTAAACAGATGTGTTTTGAGTCTGGATTTGAAAGTGACTACTGTAGGAGCACGTCTGATCTTCTCTGGAAGCTGGTTCCAGTTGCGGCTGGCATAATAGCTAAAAGCGGACTCGCCATGCTTAGAGTGAACCCTTGGTATTTCTAGCTGATATGATCCTAGTGATCTGAGTGATCTGTTGGGTTTATATTCAGTGAGCATATCTGCAATGTATTGAGGTCCTAGGCCATTGAATGATTTATATACCAGTAATAATACTTTAAAATCAATCCTAAATTTAACTGGGAGCCAGTGTAAAGACCTGAGGACTGGTGTGATATGTTCATATTTTCTGGTTCTGCTCAGAATCCTGGCGGCAGCGTTCTGTATGAGCTGCAACTGTCTTATGGTCTTTTTGGGAAGGCCAGTGAGGAGTCCATTACAATAATCCACCCTGCTGGTGATGAAAGCATGAACAAGTTTCTCTAGGTCTTGTCTGGAAACAAAGCATCTAATTCTTGCAATATTTTTCAGATGATAGTATGCTGATTTAGTTATTGCTTTGACATGACTACTGAAACTAAGGTCTGACTCTAGTGTCACACCAAGATTCCTGACTTGATTTTTGGTTGTTTGACCCCTAGAGTGAAGGTATGCGTTCACCTTGAGAACTTCATCTTTGTTTCCAAAAGCAATGACTTCAGTTTTGTCTTTGTTTAACCCTCTGAGGTCGACAAACGCGCCCGCGCGTTTTGCTGGATTTTTTTCAGTTCGGTTCAAAAGAAATTAATTTTGCTCTGTTGACTTTGATATTACAAGCAAGTTTCATACATCAATCGATTCTGTTAAATGTGTATTATTTTTGTGTATACTCACAATAAAAACAAAGTGTTGTGCTTTTTGCCAAATAAAGAAAAATAAACATGATGCGAGTTCTGCCTTCTCTCTGTCAGTGAAGACCATTCTGAAACGCGTCCGAAAATGAACAATAACTCAGCGAATACTGAGTCAAACAGGCATACAGACACACAGGCATGAAGCTTGAATTCTCTTCTTTAAAATGAGGTAATTTATATAAAAAACAAATATTCTCATCTTGTGAAATCTGTATTAAAAGAGAGCGATTCCAGTCGAGCTAATTAGAGCTCATTCAAATGTAATGTGAACCCGCCCACGGAGAGCGCGTGCTATTCAAATGCAAATTACTGAGGCAATCCTGCAAACTGTGAACGCCCCCATATCAGCTCGAGAAAACACACGTTTAATCATATCATTGTAGCCTACGTGTTTACACCATCTGGCAGCGCTGTGAGGAATAATAATAATGGAAAATCTACCTCAGAGTGCGGGTATTGCAGGAGAGAGGATCTGAATACTGTAGTAAGTTTTTTTTCCTTCTCAAGTTAATCGCGTTTCTGTGAGTGAATGAATGAATGGCAGCCGCAGAGATGCGCGCTGTTTATCACAGCTCACAAAAAGACAGTTTAAATTTAAATTGCGTCTCTGTGTGAATGAATGATGATGTTTTAGCAAACTGTATTGCTATACTGAGTTGAGTAAAAATCGAAAAAATATGTTGAAATAAAATGTAGGCTATTTGTATAAGCAACGTATTAAACTGAAAATTAACATTTATATGCCCTAATATTTCATAAAAACAACGTTACAGTCAGGCGTTTCTGTTTGTGAATGAATGTTTCGGTTTTAGCAAACTGTATTGCTATACTGAGTAAAAATCGACTGAAATATGTTGAAATAAAATGTATTTGTATAAGCAACGTATTAAACTGCAAATTAACATTTATATTTCTTATAATAAAAATGAAAGACCTATGTTACAGACATATGAAAGACAACATTTCGTTGATTAGTTTTGGATAGATTATACATTTTTACTGTAAAATATCTGCCACCTCAAATAAGCTTTTGTTTGCCAATATTTGCTCATGTTAAATATAGTATGTTTTGTCAAAAATAAAGTAATCAAATAATCAATCAAATCCTTAACTTTGAAATATGTATGATAAAATGTATACTTTAGTTTTTACAAAGAAAGATTACACTTGAATTGTTGTTGTAATTGTAACCTTTTTAATAAAAAAATATATTTACAAGGTAGATGTAAACAAACTATTAAAAGGTAAATATAAGCCTTTTCTTTAAATAATTTTTATTGTGTTTTATTAGTGACAAATTTGGGGAGAGGATAAATATTCTAAAACTGAAAATACAGTATGAGAATTAACTGCACAATTACTAGACATGTTTTCCTTGGATATTATAGGCCAAATTGCAAGCACAAAATGTGGAAAAATAAAAAAGAATTGACCTTATCGTCTGAAGGGACTGTTTGGTAGGCAGGCCCCGAGGCATGGCAAGGAGACGCAGTGTCTCGTTCCCTGTTTCTCAGTCGTAACCTGAGACGTTCCCTTTCGAAAGGGAACTCGCACTGCGTCGAATGACGCTAGGGGAACGATAGACCCACGCCGCCATGCTAAGGGTAGTGTATGCCAGGTGGCAGTGACAACTGTCAGAACCAGCAAATTCAAATGAAACGCTAGAACCACTCACCCTCAGGTTACACCAGGACGGCCTGACCTGGCCACTTCCTGTCTGTCCGAAGACAGAGCCTCTGGACACTTGCCTTAGGTAAGGCATCCAACCCGAGGGACTGCGAAGCTGGCAGTGAACCACTCGGCCTGGATCTCAGAGACGGGATACCCCGGGGGGTGTGACTCAGCATAGTGCTTTCCAACCCTTGCTAGCGAGGGGAGTTTCTCTACTCGATCCACGGATCTACCCAGTGTTTGTGTTTCAAAACACTGAGGAGGCCTGTAAAGGCCTAAGGGCTGATCTAACTGGGAGGCCTCATGAGAGACCTAAGACCTCATGAGAGACCTAAGACCGGCCTACTACCTGATAACCACAGTCTGTGGGAGCTCACCTTCAGGGAGGCCTGGTGAGGCCTACTACCTGATAGCCACAATATCTGGGAGCTCACATTCAGGGAGGCCCGGTGAGGCCTACTACCTGAGAATCACAGCATGTGAGAACTCACCTTCAAGGAGGCCCGGTGAGGCCTACTGGCCGATAGTAAGTCAGGCTAGCTGTCCAGTTGCTTGTCCTTGCCTCCAGGGAGGCCGGGTGAGGCCTACTACCTGATAACCATCTTAAGTGGGAATTCACCTTCAGGGAGACCTGAGGAGCCTACTACCTGATAGCAACTGGTAACTATGAGCCCTGAGTCCGGGTGATAGTTCCAAGGCGGCCTGTTAAGGCCAGCCAGCTGGGGACTCGCCTATCAGGGAGGCCTAGTTGGGCCTGCTAGCTGATAGCAAGTCAATTCTGCTACAGAGGTACACTGTTGGGAACCATACTACACCAACATAACTATTGGGTCCAGGCACAGGCGGCCTAAAACAGCTAGCTGGTAGCGCTATAAAGTATGTCCCACAATGTTGGGACTCACCTCCGAGGAGGCCTGTTTAAGGCCTACTACCCATCAGTGAGTCAACTGCCCGAACCACCAAGGCCAGCCACGTGACGTAAGCTGGCCTACAGCGCCCTCTTGGGGGCTGCCCATTCAAGGAGGCCTGCTGAGGCCTACTACCTAACGGCGCAGCCTTCGTTGGCAGATAAGCTGTTTAAACAGCGCCTACAGCATCCTGGTGCCTAATCACATTGCCCATGGCAGTGTACTCCAGCAAGAGAGCTAGTACCCTTAAAACAAGGGGAGTACAACATACGCCACTCTGCCTCAACGGAAGCCCCAGTGTCAGGGTCCTACCATCTGTACGCATGGGCGTCAGCTCATGGCAATGCTCTGGCTTCAGGGGAGTGTACTTCGACTAAAAAGAAGTGAAGGCTAGAACTTTCCGCTCGACCTGAGCCATAGTGGTGCAAGGTAGGATAATACAGAACTAAAAGTGAAGTACTCAGACCTACCCTGTATCACAAGGGAATACTCCCACCTCACCCTGAGGTTTACCAGGGTGTGGGCCTGCCAGCGGCTCTAGGGGTGACAGAAAATTGATCTGTGCCCAACCTAGGGGAGTGGGGCTTGTTTGTGAGCCAAACCACCTATACAACCCAATGCTCAAGCAGTAGCTCAGCGAGGTAAGCGAGCCTAAACTGGCGGCCCAGATCCGTATGCTAGTTCTGCACGGCAGGGTCGGGCAGACAGACCTAGTCTCTTCATGAGGCGCAAGACGGACTAACCCTGCCAATAAAGACACATTGTGCCGGGGAGGCCTAATTGAGGCCTAACCCAGGATCTTTATAAACCATGCATCTGCACCACACTGCATTACTCTTGTCGCCCCAGAATGCAGAGAAGGGGGCGGGCCTTGGCCTAACGACTCCCATGATAGGAGGCTGTCATACAGGGATGCTAGAAACCTACATTCACAAAGTGAAGGGTCAGAGGCAGAAATGCTTAAACAGAAACGCCTCCACTATCCCTGGCACAGCCTAGGCCAGCTATAGAGGCGGCCCTCGTGAGGGCCCGCCTGCAAGTATAGATCTACCTGAGGGCTCGGAGGAGCCATAGCCCTACTAGAAAAATAGTTATTATATTTCATACAAAGGGGCTGCAGAATCGCTTAGCCCACTGAAAACCCAAACAGAGCTCAAGGGGGCGATGTACTCAGGAAAGAAGTCCAACGGACCCGTGGGCTGGACATAAGATCTATCTGAAGCTCTAGCGTCAGTCAAAACTTAAGTAAAAAATCCTATGAGAGAGAGACCAACTACTCTACCCTGAGGTGGCTAACAGCCCAAGGGCTAACACAGTTTCACAACACAAGAGAAGCCCATACAGCTGGTGCTTCTTCCTATCATTCTAGCCACCTAAAGGGGAACTTCAGGGCCCTTAATAATCCAAAATTTACCTTACCTTATGACATTGACATGACCCCATAGCTCTATACAGGGAACGAGGTCTGTAGAGAGAAATATTTTAGTATTTATTCACAAAAATAAAATTCACGCCTTTGCCTCCCTGAACTTCCCCACCACCGCCTCTACGGAGGTGCCAAAGAGTTCAGAGGGCGAAACCGGCGCATCGAGGAGAAAGGCCTTCTCTTTGTCCCCGATGTCAGCTAGATTTAGCCACAGATGTCTCTCCGTGGCCACCATCGCTGCCATCAACCGACTGATCGAAGCAGAAGTTTGTTTGGTGGCCCGGAGAGCTCAGCCTCAGCCACATTCCTGCCCCCTGGTCGAGATCCCCCAGCAGGTCGGCCTGGTACGCCTGCAGCACCGCCATGGTGTGCAGGGCAGCAACGGCCTGACCTGCTGCCGTGTACGCTCTGCCATTCAAACGAGCTGTTGTTTTCAGCGGTTTGGATGGCAGGGTTGGAGCTCTCATTGTCGATGCCTGCCCAGACACGAGATAGTTCGCAAACGTCTCGTCAATGGGCGGCATCGACACGTACCCATACTCTCCGATCCCCTCGACATCAGCGAAACTAGCCCGCTAATGTCGATGGATACGGGCAGAGTATGGGTTCTTCCACGCCCTCTCGACCTCAGTGTGAAGGTCCCCCCTTGATGGTTCGGCAGGACTCGTGTGTGTGGGCCTCGTCGACCCATCACGGTAACAATGGTCAGATGGCAGGTGCATCATGACGGTAGGATGCTGCAGGTGGTTGTTAGGACTGAGGGCTCAGCTCGATGAGGTTTGCAGCGTTCTCAGGCGGGGTGTCGTCTCTCCGAGGGCTTCTCCGGAAGCCTCCGGACACTGTCTTTGTGAGCTTGGCTGTGGAGGTTCGCATCTCGTTGAGTCTTCGGTACAGGATGTAAGCCAAACCCAGAGTTAGGGTGTGGCCTATGATTGTCGAGATGCACAGTGCAGTGTCAGCTGCGGTCCAGGCTTGGACGACAGGTGAAGTGTTCAGGATGGGCAATCGAGACAATGCTTGGAGGGCTGTGTCAAGGGGAGCGATGTCAATGATTTGTGACCCCCCCTCTTCAATCCATTTTTCCAGTTCTGGATCTAGAGTGAAGTTGCGATCCCTAAAGAAGGATGGAATCTCTAGTTCGGATTGGTACTCTTCACTCGGAAGATGGTACAAGGCCAGGTCGTCCAGGTGGAGGATGGCTCCTCGCGGGACTTGAATCCACATGCTTTGGTTAAGCAGATTGACGCGTGTAGCGGTGTCGTGCTGGTCATAGGTCAGTGTCGCCGACCGCACTGGAGTGTTAACGAGCCACCGGTTGCCTACAATCTCGGCTTGCGTCTCGGTGACTTGGCTGCGAGGCTTAGCATCAGCCGGGCAACGTGTGTCGCTGGCCATCAGTGTTGTCTCTGAGAAAAAGTTTGCTAGGGCAGAGATAATGAATGTCTTTGGTGAGGGTGCACATGTGCAGGTTAGGGGCTAAGTACAGCTGTGTGTTGCTGTCGTGGTAAGCTACCACCTCGGGAGTCCGTACCCTGAAATGGGTGTTGCTCTGCCAAAATCCCACGTTGACAATATCTTTGAGTCGGTAGATTCGGCTTGATTCTATAACGGGTAAATTTAAGAGAAAGCCTACCTCTCGCTGTGCAAGGTCAACGTGCAGTGGAATGGCACTGCCCAAAGAGTAGGCAAGGTGTATTTGTAGCGGGTCAGTAGGTGTGGGGATGGCGGAAGCCAGCACGGTTTGCACCAGGCTTAGGGGTATCAGGTATGGCGGGATTCTACCCATGGCTAAGCTGTCCATGGAGGAGCTCACTTCCCTGAGCATGTCGGTCATTAATGCCGTGACCAACTGTGTTTGGGCAAAGTCATTCTGGAAGACGGTGAACAGCTGCTTCATGGAGCTCACCGCCTGGTTCAACATGACGCTGTGAGTGTTGAGGATTGTCACTGTTCCTCTCAGTGTCTTGCCTATGGTTGTCAGGGATGCGCTTTGTGTGGTGAGTTGTTGATCTTTTAACTGTGGAAGTTCCGTCTGAATTTCTGCTACATGCCGTCGCACCGTGGCTATGTTCACGGCGTTGACACTGGACATACCAATGTTGAACAGCGTGCCTACGGCAGCAGCGGCTCCGAGCAGCGCTCCCAGGAACCGTTTGGAACGTTTGTTGTGTCCCCCCAATTCAGCTTGGGTGACAGTCATCTTTTCGAGTTGGTTCAGCATGTGCTCGACATCGGCTTCAGCGTGGTTGAGGGCGGTTTCTGTCCATCGGGCACCTGCCCAGCTGTACTGGGCTACTGCTCTTGGGTAGTGCGACCAGTAGACATTTTGAGGGTCGAGTCGCACGTACACTTTATGTGTGTGTGTTCGGCAGTTAGTAATCAGAAGTCACGGTTGCTCTCTCAACACAATGCCTGAGGCCGGTCCGGGTGAGATGATGTCGGATGGCGGCTGGCCTCTGGTCGACTGAAAGCACATGATGCCAATCCACAGCAGCATCCTGTTATAGGCAAGAGAGAGAGAGGTATGGAGGAAAAAGGGGAAAGAGAGAAGGCACAGGTCAGCGAGGTTTGTCCCAGGTTGTATGGGACAGTCTTTTCGCTGCGATGACGGCGGTTGAGTTTAGCTTGCATTGGCCCCTTCCTGTCTGTCCCTGCTAGTGGCCACATGTCTTTTAATCTGATTGCGGTGGACCCATTTGAGAACTGGTTCTCTCGGTCCCCGTTTTAGCTGGATTTGGTACGCAACGGGGGAGAGTTTGTTCACAATCTCATGAGGTCCCATCCAGTGGGGCAGAAACTTCTTTGACAGCCGCTGGGGTGGCAGGGCGAAACTGTAATACAGGACTTGTATTCGCCCACATTGAGTTCCTGGTGTGATGCCTTTCGGTCATAATATGCTTTCTGGCCTTCAGCGCTGTTTTTCAGGTGTTGCTGGGCAAAAGCGAAAGTTGTTTTCAAGTGTTTATGTAGCTCGTCCAGATACTGGAACGTGGTGTAGGCAGTGACAAGGTTGTGGTCTCCTGGTTGGTACAACAGGTGTAATGGCAGGGTCATCTGCCGCCCAGTCATGAGTTCGAACGGGGACACCTGTGTTGATTCCTGCGGGGTGGCTTTGATGGCCATCAGCACAAGGGGGAGTTTCACATCCCAGTCTTTCTGATTAGCCGACACGTACTTTCTTAGCATGCTGACTACCGTTCGATTCGATCTCTCTACCTGCCCAGATGAGATCGGATGGTGGCTGATGTGAAGTTTAGCTTGTACCCCTAGACATCTCCAGATCTTTTGCATGATCTCGGCAGTGAAGTGGGTACCTCTGTCTGAGTTGACTCTTAGTGGCAATCCGACCCGGGAGAAGATGTGGTTCATCAGGAGATATGCCGTTGTTTGGGCAGTGTCGTTGGGTGCTGGCAAACACTCTACCCACTTGGTAAACTGACATACCACCGTGAGAAAGTACTTGTTGCCTCTTGTTGACCTGGGCAGGGGTCCTACCCAGTCAATTTGGAGGTCTGACCATGGGAACGTGATTCCTCTGCGTTGCAATGGGGCTCTGTGATTTGGGTTTGTTGGTTGGAACTGACAGCAGACCAAGCATTCTCTCACATACTCTGCCACATCTTGCTGCATGCCTGGCCAGTATGCCACCTGTCTAAGTGTTTCATACGTGGCTCTGGTACCGTGGTGTCCAGCATATGGTGTGTTGTGGGCGTGCATTAGCATCACCCCTCTCTAGCACAGTGGCACCACGAGCCTAGGCGATGTGGTGTCATCTGGGACAAACCATAGAATGTTGTCCCGCACACGCAGCATGTGTCTGGAGTTATGTAGATGTCTGAGGTAGGAGTCAGCCGTGATGTCCGAAGGTGCGATAGGGTGGCAGGCGGGGTCAGAGAGGTGGTGAAGAATTGTCTTTATGGCAGTGTCCGAGGCTTGCATATCCGCAATGTCGTTGTTGGAAATTTGCGGAGTTAGCGATAGCAGCTGTGAAGCAGGCGCCGTAGCAGGCAAGGGCCGCTTGCTGCGGGTTAGCACTGCAACATTGGGGCTAGGTGTGGGGTTTGAGGAAGACCACAGCTCACCGTGTAGTGCGCCCGCTTTTGCGAGGGCATCGGTGTGGTCATTAAAGTCTTTGTCTTGGCCTGGCAGTTTAGAATGTCCTTTTACCTTCTTCCAGTACACGGTGACATCGTGTGTTGTCGTGATGTCATCACATTCCTGGAACAGGTGTTGGTGCTTGACTGGCTTGTTGTTTGCAGTTTTGAAACCATTCTGTTTCCAGATCAGGAGATGGCAGACGAAACTGAGTCTGGCATAGTTAGAGTCTGTGCAGATGAGGAGTTATCTGATGTTATGGGCTGATGCGATTTGCAGAGTTATGAGAATGGCTGCTATCTCTGCATATTGTGATGACTGGGGGCCCAGCTTGAAGTGTTGTGGTAGGCATGGGTGGTTGTCGACCCACAGTACCCCTGCACCTGCCTTTAGGATGCCCTCGTTGTTGTAGGAGCATCCGTCGACGTAAGCTGTGGGCATGCCTTCGTACGCATTCTTTTCAAAATACCTGTGACTGGTCAGTTGTGGCTGTTGGGGCTCTGGTGTGTCCAGTGTCGCAGCAGGTGAGTTGTCAGAGCAGTTTTGACATGCAGCCAGGCCGTTGCCCAGCGCAGACTTGTGATTCTGTGCATATCGGGCCTCAACATTGCGTCCCTGGAGAGCCATTAACCTGTTAAGCTTCACCAGTGCGTCGGCGCACTGAAGCATTTTTTTTTTATTTAGTTCAAAGTTACTATCAGATTTAATGTTATACCTTGACAAACTATACATAATTAAAAAGATATAAGACTCAAGTTTCAGTATTTGACCACTATTGTATTCTGAGAAACTTATAGTGACAGTTATGTCTTAATTTGTGTCAGGAGTTATGAAATGGAAAAATGCGTCGATACCTTTAATATGAATTATGACGGTCAGCCGCTTTCATTCATAAAAAAACTCCCGTGCTGTCGTCATGACAGCGATTCACAAAACAACGTGCCTCAGGGCTTTAGCTCAAAAATGTGCAGATTTGGAGAAATATTGATAGATTCTCATAGATTTACATCATATTTCTATAGACAGGAATAATATTTACTGAATTTATACCCAAATGCGTCGATGTAATCATTATGAGCGCTTTCATACTCTGATCTATTGTGTTTTCAATCCATACCAGCAGCCTGAGGGCGCTATATGCACAGTATACTCCATATATGGAACATGAAGAAGAGCCATGATCATGTGACATTCCAGGACGTCACTGATACACACACAGCTAACACAGATCGCTGTAACATGCAGATATAGTCGTTTTGAAGACAATAAACATGATTGCAATGATATTTGATTTGCCTGTGTTCTTCAAGCCATGCCAGGTATTTTCATAATAATAGATTATATTTATAATGTAATGCTAATCGATATAGACTTTATCATTGTGCAGAATACTATAAAATAATATATTTTTTGTCAGATTTTTTTTATCTGAAGCCAAATTAGATCACAGAAGATTATTTAAAACACTCGACTTGCGTTATAGGAAGTTTGGAGCACAAACATGGTTTTAATCTCATAAATGGCTGTGTATTGACCTGCCACCTAAGTTAGCAGTTATTCTTTTATGATTTTTTTCTAAATAGCAATGCTTACTGAAATGTTACTTTATTCAAGAAGGGCATTTGAATTGAGAACTTTGATAAAAGAAATTAGGGATTGAAACCCTATGAATAGCATGTGAATAGCCAGTCGTTAGTAACTATAATGCAGACAAAAGAAATGCATATTTAGAGCCATAACTAGGCTGGAGAGGTGTGAATGTGTGCTTGGGGAGACTGAGACTGAATGGGGCTCGTTTGCACCACAAAAAAATAGAGACAATAGACTGAATGGATGCTTAGATGATGACAAACATCAGTTGCATATTTTGATAAGACTCTAAAAAAGTCACATGACATGATCTTGAAAAACATTTAACTAAATACAGAGTTTTAGACTTATCATCTCCAGATTTTACATATAACATGGTCAGACATATGGCTTTAGCTGTAGTGCATTTCTAGATTGCCTCAGTGCCAACTTCAATTTTATTTTCATGAGGATGTTTCATAAAAATAAATTTCTAATAACTTTACAAAAGTTTTAAGCTATTTATAAAAAAAAAAAAATTCATTATGACAATAATTAATTCTACATTTACAATAAACTGCCAGGTGTCAGCTTTCAAATGAGATCATACTTGTGCTTTTAGTACAAAGGGTTCATGAACTGTATCTGTTTCAGTTTGGGTATGTCATTTCTGGGGATTTTTCAAAAGTGGGGTTGCAGCTTAACAGGTTAACCACGTGGCTATGCGTGCATTAGTTACCACGCCATCTCGGATGCGTTGGCTGTTGAGGAACATTACGGGCTGGTGGCAAGTCTCTATGATAACTTTCTGTGCTCCAATGTAGTTGGAGAAATGCTGAATGTCCCACACTGTACAGAGCAAAGCTTTTTCACAGTCTGAGAATTTACATTCTGGAGGGAGAAGTGTCTTGCTGGCATATGCGACCACCTTTTTGTCTTGGTCGTGCCGTTGGTATAGGCCAGCACTGAGACATTGGTCAGAAAACCCAGCTTCCAGGTAGAATTCTTTTTGAGGATCGGGGTGAGCAAGGCATGGAGCTGTGCATAAATGTCTTTTTAGTTGAGCCATGGCGTGTTCCTGAGCGTCTGACCAGACGAAAGGGCAGTCCTTTTTCAGCAGAGCTGTTAGAGGCCTGGCGATGTCTGAATAGTTTTCGATGAACTGTCGAGAGTAATTGCATACCCCCAGAAAACTTCGTAGTTCAGAGACGTTAGTGGGAGGCTTGATGTTTTGAATGGCATGAATACGGTTTAATTGTGGTTCGATGCCATGGAGTCCGATGAGCAGACCCACGTAGTTGACCTTGGTACGACACCACTGTCCCTTGTGGAGGGCTATTTTGGCGCCGGCAGTGGATAACTGGTTCAAAACATAGTCTATTTCTTTCAGGTGGTCGGCCACCGTCGTGCTCTTCATGAGAACGTCGTCTACGTAAATCAGGTTACCTCTCATCCTGGCGTCTGGGCAGGCTTTGTTCAGGAAGATGTTGAACTCAGCTGGTGAGTTGGCGTACCCGAACGGGCATCTGTTGAAGGTGAACTGTCGGTTGCCAAATGTGAATGCCAGCTTGTGTTGGTCTTCTGGGTGCACTGGAATAGTCCAGAATCCCGAGGCCACATCGAGTGTAGAGAAGATGGTGGCTCCTCTGATTCGGGGTATTTCCTGTTCCAGCTGGGTCATGGGCCACCGTGATAACGGCACCTGTTGATTCAGCTTCCAATAGTCAATGGTGGGCCTCCATTTCCCATTAGGTTCGAGAACGGGCCAGATGGGGGCAGAGTAGGTGCTGTTGCATGGACGGATGACACCTTTCTCAAGCATGGATTCGATGATTTCCTGCACTGGTTCATGCGAGGCGATGGGAATTTTGTACTGCTTGACGAAAGTGGGAGGAGCCTCGGGGTGCGTGGGGATGCGCACCGTGTGGAGGTGGGTAAGACCACAGTCTAAAGAGTCTTTGGCAAAGGATTCTTTGAACTTATAAAGGACTTGTCTTAGACTTTGGCGGTCTGCATCGTTCTGAAGCGCATCAGCATCCTGTAGAATTTGCTGCACTTGAGATTCAAAACCTTGATACGGCTCCTCTGTCGGCGTGTCATCAGTCCGGTTGGTTTTTAAAGGCGTAGCAGGTGCATTAGTCTCACTGACAGGCTGGTGGGAGACTGTGTACACTGCGAGGTGTTGATCCTCTGTCAGCTCCGTTCTGCACACCTGGTCTTTGGCCACTGACATGACAGATGTGATGGCAATGAGTTGGAAGGGTACCGTGAACAATGTGTTGTCTGTATTCCCTTCAGGTATCAGTGCAGGTGGGATGGGCCCGATGACGGGTAATACAAGTTCAAAATCATGAAAGTCATGGCTCACTAGCCATCCTAGCCGGTAGGCCCTGGGGATGTTGATGTCAGTTGCTGTGCAGTTGTTGAACAGAATGTAGACTACCCAAGATGACACTTCCGTGAGGGGTGTGGCTTCGAGTGTGAGTCCGAGTTCCCCACATTCGAGTGAAGGTTGGAAGAAACCCAGTGTGTGGTTTAAGGTTTGGCCCCGTCGCATGTTTAGCCGCACAGCGACCCCTTTAGTGTAAGCTGGTACCACCGTTCCTTGTTCGTTGATTAGAGTGCAAACTTCTGGGATGGTCTGCCCTGACAGTAGATTGTCATGATTGATGGGAACAGGTGGCTGTACAGTCAATGGGGCCCATACAACTTCATTAAACATGTCCACATGAGCCTTGAGGCGAATCAGGACATCTGCTCCAATGTAGACATTGTGGGCTGGGTCCGGAAGGATCAGGAAGTAATGGGTCAGGCACCGGTGATTCCATTTCAAGTGCAAAGCACAGATCCCTTTGGCAGATATCATGGAGGATGGATGTGAGTTCAGAGGGAAACGTGTGTGTTTGCTGGTATAGGGCAGGTCCGGGGTATTTTCAATGATTGCATTAAATAGTGAGAGACTGATGGCTGAGTTGTCTGCCCATAGTGCCAGAATAATGTCTGTTGTGGTTATATCCTGCAGCTGCAGGTCAGTTCTGACCTGGGGGCAGTAGTTATCAGAGCTTTGGGTGGTTTTGAAAGTGCTGAGTAGCGAACTTGAACCCTGATCAGCTGTTGGTACTGGGTCCTCATGTCTGGCTGAGGGAATTCCCGTGAACCCTGTGACCTGACAGTCTGGCTCAGCAGATTTGTGTGGCTGGAGGGGGAGGGGTTCACGCACTTGAGTCCAAACTTTCAGGTGTTTGAAGTCCAGTAACGGCTCGAATCGGTCCAGCAGGTCTTTGCCTATGAGGAATGGATAGATGTTCATTGGCGAAATGTAGACGGGATGTACTAGGCTCATAGGACCGATCGTCAGGTGAATGGGAGCTACGTTTCTTAGCTAGATGTCATTTTGGCTGTATGACTGCACATTCAGCTCACAAGTGTGGAAATTAAGAGTTCGATTCTGTCTTTGGGCTTCAAACTTGAGTTTTTCAAACAGTTGAGCAGATATCAACGTGAGGTCGGAGCCGGTGTCAACAAGGGCTTCGAGTCTCACCTCCTTTTCCAAGGTGATGGTTAGGTAGAGTTTGCGAGCCACTCCTTTTTCGATCAGATTCCCCAGGAGTTTTGGTGTGGGGTCTTGTGTGTTGATCGATAAGCAGTGAGGGTATGTCTCGTGTGGCTCGTTGTGGGTGCAGATCACCAAGACAGCACTGTCTGGTAACTCGGTGTGAGCGCTGCTGCAGTCTTGTTCAGGAGGTGTAGTCATCAGCAGGAGTGAGTGAGAGGTGTTGTCAGTTGGTGATGTGGCAATGAGTTCACTAGTCTGTGGCTGACAAACAGTGTTTTGGGGGGCTGTCAGCTAGAGGGAGTGAGTGGCGCTGTTATTTAGTGGTGCAACAGCAAGTTCGATAGTCTGTGGTTTAACAATTGTGTCTGGGGGGCTGTCAGCGGGAGAAACGGTGGGAGTGGCGTTGGCTTCAGGCATAAGGTTTAGTCCTGCGGTGTCTGGTTTGTCCTTGTCTTCCTTGTGAGGTTTCTTTTGGAGAAACTCTCTCAGCACGCTCAGAAGTTCAGCAGCTTCAGACGTGGCTGCACTGTCTCTGTTGGATGTGGGCTCCAACTTGAGCTTACCAGTGTCATGTCGAGAGGGGTCCCTCAGCTGGTTCTCTGGGCTTGGAGGTCGGCTCCTTCTGGGTCGCCGGCCGGCTTCCCAGGTGCCCCCTCCCTTTTGGTTGTGGGAGGGGCGAGGCCGGTCCCAGAATCCCCCGGAGCGGTCGTTTTACTGCCTTGGACGGGCACCCCCCCGACCGCGTTGCCCTCTGATGGCTTGGAACGGTCTTGACTCTCTGTTGACAGGTTTGTAACTGGGGTGCTGTGCGCCCTCTAGGGTCAGCTCTGAATAGTGTTCAGAGACAGGGCAAATTGTGGGGTGTTTTACAGTCTTTTCAGAAACAGTTCTTTGTTTGGTGTATGCTTTGTGAGCCAAGTCACGCAGTTGTTGGGTCGACATAGTCCGCGGATCGGCTAAAACCCAGAGATGGTGGGAGACAGTGGCGTGGAGATTCCGCAGGAACAGAGTTTTGAAATTCAAGTCCTCTTCCATGCCTGATTCGTTGCGTGCCCCGAAGTAGGCTTGTCTAAGGCGGCCATAGTAAGTTTGTGGGGTTTCCAGCCAGGCTTGTTTTAGATCCATTGCCGCGATGATATCTTGGTCTGATTCTGGATCGGAGAATTCGCGAATCAGAGCTTGCCGTAATTGCGGGTAGTCCATTTTGACAGTCTCTGGTTGACGGTCTAGGAAGCTTCGCACATCACAGCTAGACGTGATTCTGAGCAGGTACAACTTATCCCAAGTAGTGATGTTGGCCACAGTTTGTAAGTGAAAGTCAATGTCTTGTAAATAAGCGTGCACATCGTGACCTCCTGCTGGATTTGGAGTGAATGTGGGAATGTTTCTAGCCAGCTTGTCGAGTTCTTTAGAAGCCGTGTGGTGACTGATGGCACGACCCTTCGGGATGGGGCCCTGCCCCTCTTCAGCTGGTGGGAGCTCGTGGCGGCTGGCTGGTGTGGTGTCTCGCCGTGGGCTTCCCTCCCCTCCTTCAGCTTTGGGGGTTTGTCTGAGAAGTGCAGGCTCGCTGGTGAGGGGAAACGGAGTGATGGGTGTTTCCCCTTCCAGGTCACCCTGCAGTCTGTAAGAATGTTTAAGTTCTCTGTGGACAATGTCAAGTTCATATTTTAGATCGTGTCTCTGTTGGACGAGCTCGTTAATTTCAGCTCGGGCTTTTTGCAAATGTTTTTCACAGGCCTTGGCTTTAGCTTCTCTGTCTTTTAATTCAATCTCTGCTCTTTCTAGAAGAGCTTCACCACGTAGCAGTTTGTCATTGAGTTCCTCCGAGGTACGTTTCTCCGACTGCAGTCTCTCGTCTGTATCCATGCGCAGGTCCTCCAAGGCCTTTTGCAGTCTTTCCACTTCCTTTTGTAGTTCCGGGCGTGTTTCGTCCTCGATTTCGATCTCCAGAAGAAGCTGATCCAGACGCCTTTGTGCGTGGTCCTTCGGCTTTCGGGCCTCCTCCAGTTGAGTCTTTAGTCCTGCGATTTCCTTTTCCAGATTGGCGTTATCTTCCTCCAGCAAGCGTGCCTGTGCCACCAGATGGTGAGAGAGGCTTCCGACGATCCGGCTCCATTCTTTTGAACTGTAGGCCTGCGTGGGATCGTGGGCCATGAGCTGGTCTACGTTGGCGTCCAGTTCCTGTCGGGTCAGGTGTTTTGGGTCGCCAGTGTCCTTGGGCAGACAGCCGGCTGTCATGGCTCTTAACCAAGCATCGAGGTTGTTCCAATGAGCCGCGGGACTGGATGCGCGTGACATTCTGGCTCACTGTAGGCAAGAGAAACACAACACACACAAAAAGGGCCAATGCAAGCTTGTCTCGAGGCTAACGAGCTATAGTACGGCCGTGCCGTCTATAGAAATTTTGGCTAACTGACGTAGACAGTTAGGCGGGCCAATTTACGCGGGTCAGCGTAGGACCCTGAAATAAAGGCTGCTCGGTTGTCACTCTATTATTTAGTTTCCTTGGGGTCTCTTGGTGAACTGAAAGAAACAAATCACAACAGAACAAAACAAAGCAAAAAGGAAGAGAAAGTCGAGAGGAGAGAGAAAAAAAAAAATATCACAGTGAAAATACCACCTAAGTGAATTGACCTGCGCTGCAGTGTAATCACTAATAACTCAGAGGGTGTGTCTTAGGGAGAAAAAGGTAACCCAAACACTTAGAAAATATATCAGGGGGAATATCTAATATTCTGTGGCTTATAATAAGTGGCAGGGTTTTATCAAAATTTAGTTTTACCTGAGGTGAACTGAGATCCGCCCCAGCTGGCCCCAGCGAGCGCGGTCAGCCTTTCCGGCGCCCCTAAACACTTGACCGCCGTGACCCCGGGCTCTTCGTTACTCTGCGTCACGGTTACGCCCTCTCAAACAGCGCGTGAATTTTAAACACAACCTGGTAATCTCCGAGGTATCAACCGGCCGACCGCACTCACCAGCGAACTGGCGTGGCCCGACTTAGCCTATGGTTTGTGCACCGGTTCCAACAATTGACTTGTGTGTCGGCTTGGTGGTTGAACCTTCAAAGCACCAGGTTGCTGATGTCACTTACTGCGTGCCGTAACCAGTGGGCAGAGATAAAAGAACTCAAGAGTCACTGCACGGTCGGTGTCGGTGACGCCAGTCGGCAGACTCGCCCACAGAGATCAACCAGGGACTTCTCGCAATCCACCGCAGGTGCTGAGATTTTTACCTATACAATATGCAAAACGGAATGAACAAGGGAGCTTAAACCAAATTGCTTAAACCAAATTGGGTAATTTAGGTATGTAGAAATAAAAACAAAACTACAATAAACCTGAAAAGGATAAGGTAGTAAAAAAAAGAAAGACTTTGTAAGGCCCGTGAAATTGGTCCAATGGAGGTTTTCCAATAACACAGGGAAGGTCTCACGTGCTCTGTCCTTTCCTCATGCGAAGTATTGGTTTGGTTAAATTTGTAATACATTAATCATATGTATTTACTCGTTAATTCATCTGACTCCATAAATGAAAGGTTTAATAATATCTGTGCCTCACTGAAAGTGAGCGAATGTTTGACTATTTCTTATAACCATTAAAGGAACAATGTCAAAATCAGTTAGAATAATCGCGTGTAACAATTTAATATTTCAGATATCAGAGATCAATTCCACAATCAATTCAAATATCTAGAACATGATTATACATTGGTTACACCAAAGAATCTTACCCAGCTTGTAACCTGAGATAGAGAGAGAGAAAGGGAAAGAAAGAGAAAGAGAGAAAGAGAGAGAGAGAGAGGGAGAGAGAGAGAGAGAGAGAGGGAGAGACCACCTATTCCATTCGTGACCAGCAAAGAAGCGCCCAGATAGCTCACGCACACCTTCCTTTATCCTGTTTGCCCAGGTGATATGGGGGATGGGGAAAACCACCCTCAAATGGCATAACCAGTTTCTCTAAACTTCTATAAACCTTATTACCTTTTATTTTATCTATCTGGATATGAGATATCTGTACCACTCACTTTGAGACATTTCAAATGACACCAAAAACATAACAGTCAATGATAAACATTCACATTAAACCATATTCTTGTGTGAGTTCTTAGTATTTTGCGGAAGTGAGGTCGTATGGGGGAGGTCAAATGGTAATTAGCCCTTTGTCTCAGACCAGGGCCTCAACCTGTATTTTCAGTCTTACAGATTTGAAGAGAAAAATTAATCTAACCTGGAAAGGAAAACCAAATTAACCCTCTGAGGTCGACAAACGCGCCCGCGCGTTTTGCTGGATTTTCTTCACATTGTAGCACTATAAACTTAAATTACTCCGTCATTTATGGTCATACAGAAAAAATAAATATAAAAAAATAATGTGTGATATTTCTACTTTTGTATGTGTCCACTTACAATCAAATCAAAACATTGTGTTTTTGTAAAATAAAGAAAATAAACAGGGTGTGCTTTCTGCCTCCCCGTCGCAGTGAACTTTTTTTTCTTGAGCACGTCTATAAACTGAAACAAAACTCAGCGAATACTTGTCACACATTTATGAGCCATATACCTTTATAAACATTTAAGTGTGTACTTTTAAATGATCGGATTCAAACTGAAAACAAATATTCTATGTTTAAGTAATTTGTATAAAACCAACAAGATGTCCAGCTTCTCAAACGCTTCCTAATTATTTTTTTATTTGACCACGCCTACGAGCGCAAAAGACATTCACATGCAAATCTCCACATGGAACGCGAACACGCTCATTACCTCAAAAACAAAGCACCAACAAACTTCACAAGTCTCTGCTTTTCGTCGAGTTTGAAAGACGTGCCGTGAGCTTACATTGGCTTTACCTCAGAAGAAGAAGAACGCGATTTGAAGACAAGAAAGATGTAAGGTAAGAAATTCTTAAATATTAGTTTGTTATTGTTGCATAAATTTCACATTGCAGTTGAACTGTTGCTAGATATATGGTGAATATTATAATATTTAGACCCGTGTTTACTGTTACTGTGTTTGTGGATATCTGCTCAAACGTAGATATGTATAATATGGTAACCATAATGTTTCATATTTTGGAGCGAGCTCTGGTTTTGAATGTATCATATTTGGAGCGCGATCGCGTTTGAATGTATCATATTTGGAGCGCGATCGCGTTTGAAACGCACTGTGCATAGCCTACTGCTTACAAGGCACAACAAACCTGGTGTTCATTATATTATATATTGTTGGAAACATTTGTGTGTGTGTGTGTGTGTGTGTATTCTGTGAATTTTAAAAAGCAATTTTAACCAGAAAAATCTAAAATTTATTCCCAATACATTTTAGAACTATATTCACTATTTCTCTTGATATCAGTATGTTCACTTTTTTTTTTTTTTTTCAGGGACCAGATGCCACTGACATGAGTCTCTGTACATGAACATGGTAAAGTGAAAATCAAACACCTTGGAAATGAAAGGTATGTACAATGTTTTTAGGAATGGCAGAAAGGTCTCTGTCTTTGGATCATTGTTTTCAATAAGTGCTTTTTTGTCATTTGTTGTGTATATTTGGATTATGTTGTGTTGTAAATAAATCCAATCAAAAAGCCATTCTTTTTTAAATCTCCTCATTCTTTGTGCAAGGTTGCTCAGAATGACAGGGCCTGTTAGCTCCTAATAGGGCCATTAGGGAGTGTCTTTGTCTTTCTCAGGTGTGAAAAGCTTGCATATTAATGAGATGATCCGCCCCTTCGCATATTGCTTTTTCACACAAAACACGTCTTAGAAATTTTAAATCAATATATTGTCTTCTCTGAATGAGCAGTCAGGGTGATTTTCACATAGTTTTGGAGCAAATATTCTAGGCTACGTGATACAATTTTCAAAAGTCTTGTGAAGAAATAATCAGTATGGGTTTCATGACCTTATTTCAGTGACAATTTTTTTTTGTATTTTCACAAACCATGCATAAATGTCATTATCTCAAAACTACAAACTTTTACATACATGCTGCTGATATATTATTGTAGCAGAGTTTGTGCTGAATACAGTGTAATCAGACTTTAGCCATGAAAATGTCACAAGTAACAGAAATAAGCACAAATGTCAGAGCATGTCAGAACACCTCCAGGCCCAGAAAACAGCTCAGACCCCAGAGGGTTAAGAGGTGAACGGCTTTTGCCAACTAATGGTAGCACAGAAGGAAATTAGACACGGCTGGTAGTTATTGAAAATAACCTAACCCGATCGGAAGTTAGCAATAACCCAATGCAGGTGGAAGCAGGAAAGGGGAGCGGTAGACCGCTGTAGTGGGTTTGGAGCCTCAAGGGGGCGCAGTTCCTCTCCGTGGTTCACCTTGACTGTTTGACACAATTTAAATTTCAATTCAAATTGGTTTAAACTTACATCCAAATAAGCCTGGGGGGATTTAACAGAGCATTAGAATGATTTCTTATAATAATCTACATAACACTGAAGTTATTCGTGATGATTATAAAATAATCATCGAGAAAAGTATAAATGAAATTGATTTAATACAGAGTAAGTTTAGTAGAAGGCTGATAGCTTGAGAAGGGTGCTGCCACTAGGTGGCGCCTTTCTTTTCAGGGGGACTATCAATGATTGGAATGTGAGAAATTTATAGTGGGAGGAAAACAAACAAATTTGTTTCAATTCAAATCACATATAGATACACTGGGGAAGGACAAACAAAAGTTTTTGTTTTTGCAGAGAAATCAGAATGATTTCTGATAATAATCACCATAACACTGAAGTTATTAGTAATGATTATAAAATAAAATAAAACAGAACAGAATCATCAAGACAAATAGAAATGGAAACAGGGTAGAGCAGAGTGAATTGAGCAGAAGAGTGATAGCCGACCTGGAGGGGTGCCGCCGCGAGGGGGCGTCTTCCTCTCTCCAAGTGAACTATCAGACTTCTGGGAATTAAACTCAAAATAAAATGTCTCAGTCCAAAAACAGGAGGATTGTTTTAACGAACTAGCAAGCTGTAAATGCAAATATGTATTTAGGCAGCTTATTCGATAATCATCGCAGTGAATTTGGAGGAAAACACAATCACAAAAAACAAGACGGAAAACACAAATCAAGACGGAAGCAATGAATAGCAGGTCTTATCTGCTTTTGCCCACGCGGTGTCGCGCCCACGCGGACCAAAATCACGAGCGTGGTAGTTTGAGACTGATACGCGCCTGTAAAGACTGATTTTAGAAATCAAAAAGTTTCCACGCGCACAGACTTTTTGCAAACACACAACCACACTTATAAGTATACTTTTGAAGATCACGGCGGATCTTTTTGTGCTCGGTCTGCACAGAAAATGAAACGGGAATTTTCAACCGGGTAGCTAAGGCAGTGTTTTGAAACCCGAAGTTATCGTTGCTAACGACATAAAATAAAGATCTTTTACTGACCAGGAGGAATCTCGCTCCCGCAGTTTACAAAAATACCGGTAATACGCCTGAGTGACGATTTCTTCGTTCAAAACAGGACTTCGGACAGTATTAAACTGTACACAGCCAAGTATTGTGTATTGTGTGAGTTTCCTTTTCTCTAACCTGGACTGTTTAAAAATACTGTGACTGCAGTTTTCCTCACCTCCAGTAGTGCTAAAAAGAAATGCTTTAGACTTCTTTTCAGTAATACTGGTGTGTTACTGACACGGCTTTTCCGCCTTGCTCAGTTTTTGAGTCGACTTATTAATACAGAATTCAAACGCGCGTACACAATATTAAACTCCCAAAATCACACATGAATATGAATCTGAATATTGGTCCCAAAATGAAGTTTGAAAATGCCCGCGTTATTCCCAGGGTGTCCGCGGGGTTGTAAAAGGTATTAAAAGGTAGTAAATGAAATTAGCCAAAATTAAGGGCATTAAAAAGTATTAAAAAGTAATAAACGTCATCTGACGAGGTATTACATTTTCGAGCCCCCATCCAACTAGGCATATGAGTTTCAATTTGTGTTAAGTGCAGGCCTTTCTTCTAAAATGACAAAAATTCGCGTGGATTTATTTATATGTTGCAAGTAGGACCCGAGCGATATCATGTGACGTGGTGTTCGTTCATTTTTCGCGCTCGCGCTGAAACAAACTGGGTACCCGGCTGGCTGGCTTGCTGCCAAATCTGTTTGCGAGTTCGCTTCTATTTCAGTCATTTAAGGGTTTTTCCTGCATTGAAAATTTTTTGGGCGGCCGCCAAAGCCTTATTTGATCGGTGAGTAGCCTAATGACTGCTGCGTTCGTGACAGGGTGCATGTTAACTGAAAGAACGAGCAGAGAGAGCCCCGGTCGCGCGCGCGCACTCTCTTCACTCTTGCTCTCTCTTCCTCGCTCATATTAATCAAAATCTATTGACACGATGGTAAAAGGTCGGAAGACTGAAGTTTCACGTGGCGCATTCGGAGATTTATTTCTTGAATTACCGCTGGGTGTGAATTGTGCTAAAATACCTTATCTTCTCTGAAAAGCGTTCCACACATTTAGCTGACATAATCCACACTTTCAATAAACAAAAAAAACCTATCCAGTGATTAAATGTTTTCTGTGTTGACACAAATCTTGTGCGATGTCCTAAACTGCTGGTATAATCACACAACGCGTACACGTCCGCTAATGACACATCTCATAATTCGCGAACTAATGACTCCTTTGAACCGATTCACTTTGATGAATGGTTAAAACAACTGATCTGTCCGACACTGAACTCGCGAGACGTCTGAATCGGTGTGTAACAAATCGGTAACACTTTACAATATGGTTCCATTTATTAAACTCTAGTCAACTATATTAATTAACATTAACTATTAATAAACTGCACTTCTGCAGCATTAATTCATCTTTCTCAATGTTAATTTCACCATTTACTAGTAGCCTATATTATTGAAATCAAAAGTTGTATTTGTTAACATTAGTTAATGCACTGTGAAGTAACATGAACAAACAATTCATGTATTCATGTATGTAAACTATGTAGTATTTTCAGGTTATTTATATTATAATGTGTAGAAACATTACCCCAAAAAATCATTTAGTTTAGACTGGAGTGAGGTGAAACCAGAAAAAAAGTGCAAAGCAAGTTATTGTTATCTAGCAGCTTTGTTTTGTTTTTCTGGCAGCTAATTTTATTCAATTGTACAGTATATGGTAGAAAATTAGACTAATAGTTAAAATGAACTTTTTAATGCTACTTTTTTATTATACTTTTTGATATTGATATGATTATAGACCAAAATAATTATCAGGTCAAGCAAAGGATTTTATCTTACAAAGCTATGAAATCAAGTGGTAAAATCACAGCTTAAAAAACAAAACAAAAAACTTTACTTTTCACCGCTACAGTTGCAGCTTGAAGTCGTGCTGGTATTAAAAAATATTGTGAAGGTATTAAAAAAGGTATTAAAAGGTATTAAATTCAACTTAAGAATTTCTGTATATACCCTGATTCCACCAAATATATGTAGCGACAATGAGTTGTTTAGGGAATTATTAACTCAAATGGGGGTTAATATTCATAAGATAATGAATATATATATTAGGGGTGTAACGATTTTCGAACCGAACCGAAAAACCGCGATACACCACCCACGATACGAATCGCGATACTCTCATGGCGTACCGAACACGCCCGCCCCGCCCCCTGCTGTCCCGGCTCATTGGACCTCATGTCTTATATGTACACAACGAATACAGCGTTGTTGCCTAACCACCATTAACCACATTTAATCGCAATAAGCTCAGTGTTTTGTTACTTTCTATAATGAGCAAGGTGTAATCTTTCAAATTCTGTCTATTTGATCACGAAATTCAAACATTAAATGTCGTTTTGGCGCTCTTTGATGTGGCGGGACAGATCACCGTAGGCTACTAGGCTCCTCATTTCAAGCGGCAGCGCAGAGCGCGAGTAAACGCGATTCTTTTCCTCAGTTACAGAATAAACATGAATGGACACCTGAAGGTATGTTAAAAGATACTTACTGAAAGGCATCATAACTCGTGTAATCGCTCAGTCAGTGTTTTTTAAACAGCGGAAATACGTCAATAAAACGCTTAGTTTTTCACATAGCTTTATTTAACAGTTACCTCAGGCAAGTCATTCAGTGTCCACAGTTTGTTGGTTTGCTAATGAAATGAACTCTTTCACTAAATAAATGCACTATATTAGCCTATATATTATATTTTACTTAACCTGTTAATGACATCTTGATTATTTAATGTATGTTTAAAATATCTGTCATGAAAATGACAGCAACTGTGTAAATGATTATATTCAATAATAAATTAAAGTAAAAACATATGTTAATGTAAAAACTGCCTTATGTGCAGTTTACATGTTTTCATACAATTTGTTACTTGAGTGTTGATTATTATTATATCTAAAAATAAATAGCAACGGAATTTAGGCTAAAAGTCTAGGCTCTGTTGTTAAGCTTTAATGTTATAGTAATGTGCAAGTAAGGGCTCCTATATAGTTAACAGCATTAGCAGATGATTTTTTTTTATCCTTGTGAAACGTTTACTTGTAATTGAATTAATTTAAAGACAAGGACACAATTTGTTAATTAAAGCACTGTTAAAAAAAAAAAAAAAAAAAAAAATGTAGCTTTCTAAACCCCCCACCTCACCTAAATGAACCTAGATGAACCGAACCGAACCGAACCGAACCGAGACGTCAAAACCGTGGGACGTACCGAACCGTCAGTTTTGTGTATCGTTACACCCCTAATATATATATTGCATACACAAATTAAATTATCCCAAATAGGGAATAGGCTAAGCCTCACCGTATATGAATAATTAACATGATTGCTCGTAGTAACCATTCATATACGTAGGTCGGTAAAATCATATCAATTATCAGGGTCAATTTTCATGTAATTCAAATTCAGTTATTACGCAATCTGTCCGTCCAGCGAACTTTATGCGAGACTTCCTTATCAGAATTTACCGGCCTGTAAACAACGACAATAACCTTCCTCTGGCCACAAGGAATGATATTTTCGTGTAAGGCACTTTAGATATCTCAATAGTCAAACCAAGTAGAGCTTTGTAGATTAAATCAGCATTTTCAGGGACTTCAAGTTATGGAACAATGAGACAGATTCAACTCAAAGGATTATGGAGTTTAATAAAACAAACTAAGGTTTACATAGACTACTTAAATCACGCAGGAGTAAATATGCATAGTAAAACGAACAATACAAAATAATTGAAATACAAAATATTGGAGAGAGAGAGAGAGAGAAAAGTGAAAGTGAGTGAGAGAGAGAGAGAGAGAGAGAGAGAGAGAGAGAGAGAGAGAGAGAGAGAGAGAGAGAGAGAGAGAGAGAGAGATCTTCTCAGGACAAAACAGTTCAAACAGTTACTTCAAATGAGACCCAAAGGCTTTTAGGAAGTTCTAGACAACCTTAAAACAGCATTTCCTTTTCAGATTTGCGATATTAAATGTACTTGCTTTGATATGGCCCCTTTTGTGCAGCTGGTTTGAAAGGATGCGTGGGCCGCGTGTGCGAAGTTTCTTCCGGTCGGAGGTAGATGATGGATAACTCAGCTGCCGCACGTATGCAAGATGTTTAGTCTTAAATTCGTTTCGTTCGTGAATACACGGAACGAAGGACAAATATCAAACTGAGGTAGATCAAAAAGAAAAAGACTTAGATTAAAACTAAATTAGAAAACAAACGAAGAACTCCGGTTGGATTCTGTAGTGAAGAAGTTGACCTCTCTCTGGCGTAGAACTGCCTAGAATAAAGTGTTGCTCCGTGTTTTGAAGGAGCTAAAGTCACGCCTCCTCACGTGTATGAACCAATCATTTGGGCGGACGCGTGGCGGCAAAACTTCTTTGTTCGCAAAATACATGCCCTCTGGGACGAGGTACAGAGAAGACAGAACTTGTTCCTAATATACTTGGGATTACTTGAACTGGTTATTAATGACAGAATGCATAATTTTGTACTTTGTGTTAAGGATTCGATACCATAGAGTTTTTCTGATCAAAACAGTACCACGAACTGTGAGCTAGTAACAAAAAGATACATGATTCTTCATGATTAAACGCATGTCAAGTTTGATTACAAACCATAAAGCTTATAGTTATAGCAATTTGTCATATGGAGACCGTGAAACACAACAAGAAATATATTTCATACATTTAACAGGATACTTTGACCACACGTGGTCATGTGAGAGTGTCTCTGTGTGTGTGTGTGCGTTTGCGTGCGGAGTCATTCACAGTTCGAACCGCGTGGTGAACCCTGGTTCTCCCCCCTCAGGGGAGTCAGTATGTGTGTGCGTGTCTCTTGAGTTGATGAGATTAACATCAGGGGACATGGTCGAACATCTGTTACACAATGTTTTGCTTGTTGTAAGGTGTCAGGCGACATGGGGGATCCCAGCCAGAGCGGCGCCTTTGCTGGTCACATGTCCCAGCCGAGCAGTAAAACAGGATGTTTCTTTGTTTACTCGGGAAGAAAAGAGCTGTGTTTGCAAATCAGAATCCAGTAATTTAATCAAATGGCAGACACCATTTGCTTTGTGCCACAGTCCAATAAGAACAGAGTTTTGTTTGTAAATTAGGATCCAGTTAATTTAATCACTATTCCGAACTGACCATCTGCTTTGCGTTACATTCCATAGTTATGTGCATTTTAATATATGTGCGCAGGTTTGTAATTCCCTACAAACCAAGCCTTAAACTACTTGTCTGGCCTTAACATTTTATGCTTTATCTGTAGAGTGGGAAAAGATCCTTCACAGGGAAGAGACTAGTTGGCACTTCAGCACTGCGTTGTCATCGGGTCCAGGCGAAGGTCCTTCGTCAGATTTGGATACAGCCTGGATCCGGCAGGCTGCGGGAAAACCTTGGGATAAACAAAGACACTAAAATTAGCGTAGATGCCATTCTTCTTATGATGTAACGAGTACATCAGGATTTATGGGAAATGTTCCCAGTTCCGGCTGACCTAATCTATGCAGCCTAACATTGGATTATAGAAGTCTATAATGTATTATGTGAATGCTAGGTCAAAGAGATGTGTCTTTAATCTGGCTTTGAACTGACAGAGTGTTGTAACACTAAAGTCAAGGGTCACATAAATAAATGAGGAGGGATCAATCACCATTTACCAACAGTTATATTTCCCTTAGGTACAGTATACATTTTTAGATCATACAAAATGTCTTGACAAAATTACATGAGGCAGAGTGTTTGGAAGGAAAATCTTATAAATGTACACCCAATATTCAAGTCCAAAGTTAGCACAAATGTCTTTGGTCCATCACACCATTGTAGATGTTTAGGAAGTTTAGAAGAACATCTTCCACATTTGTTCAATCAAGGGTTAATCCAAAGAAAAAGTGTCTTTTCATTCAGGAGTTCGGATATACTTCCACGTTGAAGATAATGACACAAAGAACTTGAACGAGTTGAGAAGCCCTCAATATCAAGCAGATACCAAAACCCTCTGATCAAAATAAAACAAACAATACAACATGAGGTTCAGCAAGCAAAATACTTTCACACTATAAACCTTTGTTAATGTTAAAGAAACAAATAAATCAACTCACATTGAGATATCGAACACAGAAGTTCCTCAACAGGGTTTTCCAAATGAAAGCATGGAAAGAGCATGTGCTCTCAGCTAACAGGTATACCTAACTCACACTTCCCTCTTCCTTTAACTCTCTGGCCTGGAGAGATCTCCCAGATAATGGCTCCCTAGTGCCCTCTAATGGCAGGGAGTGAAATTACAACTTGCATTCAACATAGGAGACAGGTAACAGTTTACTAGAACTGTTACACACCCCCCCTCTCAGAAGAAGGCCTGACCTGGCCGTAAAACCGTTTCAGATTTTCTACATGGTATGTCTCAACTTGTTTAGGGTCGCTTGACAGCTCAACTCTGTAGTTTACGTTATTCAACTGTTTCAGGACTTTGGCTGGCCCATGCCACTTAGGAGCTAGTTTGGCCATAAATTTTTTTTTATCCTTGTGAAACGTTTACTTGTAATTGAATTAATTTAAAGACAAGGACACAATTTGTTAATTAAAGCACTGTAAAAAAAAAAAATAAAAAAAAAATGTAGCTTTCTAAACCCCCCACCTCACCTAAATGAACCTAGATGAACCGAACCGAACCGAACCGAACCGAGACGTCAAAACCGTGGGACGTACCGAACCGTCAGTTTTGTGTATCGTTACACCCCTAATATATATATTGCATACACAAATTAAATTATCCCAAATAGGGAATAGGCTAAGCCTCACCGTATACGAATAATTAACATGATTGCTCGTAGTAACCATTCATATACGTAGGTCGGTAAAATCATATCAATTATCAGGGTCAATTTTCATGTAATTCAAATTCAGTTATTACGCAATCTGTCCGTCCAGCGAACTTTATGCGAGACTTCCTTATCAGAATTTACCGGCCTGTAAACAACGACAATAACCTTCCTCTGGCCACAAGGAATGATATTTTCGTGTAAGGCACTTTTTCCAAATGAAAGCATGGAAAGAGCATGTGCTCTCAGCTAACAGGTATACCTAACTCACACTTCCCTCTTCCTTTAACTCTCTGGCCTGGAGAGATCTCCCAGATAATGGCTCCCTAGTGCCCTCTAATGGCAGGGAGTGAAATTACAACTTGCATTCAACATAGGAGACAGGTAACAGTTTACTAGAACTGTTACACACCCCCCCTCTCAGAAGAAGGCCTGACCTGGCCGTAAAACCGTTTCAGATTTTCTACATGGTATGTCTCAACTTGTTTAGGGTCGCTTGACAGCTCAACTCTGTAGTTTACGTTATTCAACTGTTTCAGGACTTTGGCTGGCCCATGCCACTTAGGAGCTAGTTTGGCCATAAAGGCATCCCTTGCATGAGACAACGGGTGAGTACGAACCCAGACGAGTTCCCCTTCCTGGAAGGTCTCTTGCCGCCTCTTCAGGTTGTAGTACCTCTGTTGTCTGCTTTGGGCTCTTGCAACATTCTCCTTTACTCTCTCCAGTAGTGCTTGCTGACGTTCAACAACTTCATACGCAGATTGGTCAGGATCAGGCGAACGATATTGGAATAGTTCAAGGGGTCCTTTCAACTTGCGTCCCAGAGCGATTTCCGCTGGGGTATACTTCGTACTCTCCTGCCAAGCTGAATTGATTGCAAACCTGAACTCATGGATCCATTGGTCCCAATTCCGATGATTGTCCTTGACATATGAGGCAATCATAGTCTTGAGAGTTTTGTTCACCCTTTCTGTCAGGTTAGTCTGCGGATGGTATGCAGTGGTAAGTTTTTGAATGGCACCCCATTATCTGCAGGTAGCGTTCAGAAGTTGTGAGGTAAATTGTGGTCCTCGGTCTGATACCAAATACGTAGGTACCCCCCAACGGGTAAAGATATCTTTGATAAGGATGTTAGTTATCAAAGGTGTCTTTGCTGACCGCAACGGGAACACCTCAACCCACTTGCTACAGTAATCCACAGAAACCAATAAATACTCATTCAACTTTGTGCTCCTTGGGAATGGTCCCATAAGATCAATGCCTATCATATATCCGGGTTCCTTTACCGGAGTAGATTGAAGGGTTCCAGAAAGTTTGGATATACGTGGCTTGTATTGCTGACAGGTTTGGCATTGTTTGCAGTGATCCCATACATCTCGCTGGATTTCTGGCCAGTACCCCACGTTGAGTAGTCTCCGCAATGTTTTCATGCGTCCAAGATGCCCACTTAAAGGATTGTCATGTGCAAACTGGAGAAATTGCTGCCGGAGATCCTTTGGGATGACTACTTGCAAAGTATGACCCTTTTGACTTTCAGGGACACATCGGAACAGAAAGCTGTTCTGTACAACATAATGGATACGTTGGGGGTCGATAGGGCTATGCTTTGATTCATCCCACAGAGGCTGCAATGATTGATCACTTTTTTGGCTTCGACCAAGTTCTTCCCAGTTGATCGGTAAGTCTCCATTCACATCCTTTGCCTGGCATACCGCAACACTTCCCAGTGGCTCTCCCTCAGGCACTGCACGGGATAACGAATCAGGCACAACATTACATCTCCCTTTTCGGTATCTCACCGTAAAGTCAAATCCCTGGAGTCGGATAGCCCACCTAGTAAGTCTTGATGTTGGACGAGGATGGTTGAATACCCAAGTGAGTGCTGCATGATCAGTCAGAACTTCAAAGGGTTTCCCTTCTAGGTACTGTCGCCACTTCTCAACCGCCCAGACGACAGCAAGGCATTCCTTCTCTGAAACGGCATATGTTTTTTCAGCTCCTTGAAGCAGACGGGATGCATAGGCGATGACGTGTTCTCCCTTTTCCGAATCCTGAGTCAGGACAGCTCCAAGTCCTAAATCGCTTGCATCGGTCTGCACTTTAAATGATTTACTTGAGTCTGGGGGCACCAGAACTGGGGTCTTTTGTAGGGCATCCTTCAAATCTTCAAAAGAATGTTGGCACTCCTTAGTCCAGTTCCATGGTACGCCCTTCCTCTTAAGTGCATGAAGTGGAGCAGCACGTTCTGAAAAATGTGGAATAAATCGGTGATACCACCCAGCAAGACCTAGGAATCGCTCAACTCCCTTAAGGTTTTTGGGCACAGGAAAATTCTTGACAGCTTCCACTTTGGAATCCTCTGTCTTGATGCCTTCCGCTGAAATTATGTGTCCCAGGAAAGTCAGTGATTTCCTTACCAATTTACATTTCCTAAGGTTGAGGGTTAGGCCAGCCGATTCCAGCCCAACAAACACCTTCTTCAGATCCCGGAAGTGTTGCTGGATGTCTCTGGAGTACACGACAATGTCGTCTATGTACACAAAACAACATTTACCAATAAGATCTTGTAGAACTATGTTCATGAGCCTTTGGAACGTTGCTCCAGCATTTTTCAATCCAAATGGTAGACGAACGAACTCATACTGGTTGTACTTGGTAACAAAAGCTGTTTTTGGGATGCTACTTTCATCCATCACCACTTGCCAGTATCCAGTCTTGAGGTCTAGGGTACTGAATACTGTTGCTCCGTAGACAGATTCCAAGATCTCTTGTATCTGAGGCATGGGAAAACCATCCAGTGGGGTTTTGGCATTCAGTGCTCTAAAATCCACACAGAAACGTATACCCCCATCCTTCTTGGGCACTAGCACTACTGGGGCTGCCCATGGGGAGACAGATGGTCGTATTATACCTTTATTCAGCATGGCTTTGACTTCCTCATCAATGAAGTTTTGCTTATTGATTGGAACGGGATATGCTCTTTTCCGTATTGGAACAGGGTCATTAGTTATAATCTGGTGCTTAATGACAGAGGTTTTACCTAATGTATCTGTACAGACAGTCGGCCAATTAAACAGCAACCCCTCTAAACGCCTCTTCTCTGTACGGGAGGCATCCGCAAGAACCACCAAATCCTTGATGGCAACTGTGGTGTCACTAGATACTTGCACTATTGGCAGTGCACAGTGTATGTTAACTGATGGTGGTTGGTCATAACAAGAGAAAGGATGTACTGTTTCTTTCTCTCCAGGCAATGAATATGTGGAGGAATCAAAATCCAACTTGACTCTGCACGTTACCAGGAACTCAAGGCCTAATATGAGCTGAAAGGCTAAGTCCTCATCTCTCATGATGAATAGTCGCAACGGGTTTGTGCATCCTTGCAGGGCACACTCCCAAGTAACTTCGCCCAACGCCCTCTGGATATGGCCATTGGCAAGGGTAAATGTCTGTCCCCGACTAGACCGCCAAGACTCAGTCTCATCCTTCCATCTCCTCCACAATGACTCCTGGATTAATGAGTAGGAGCTGCCTGTATCCAGGATGGCTTCACAAGGTTGACTACGCAAAGTTATAGTCAAGGTTAAAAGCTTGACATTACCTCTGCTCACTAATGCCATGCTGTGACTTCCAGGCTTACCTCTGCTGTACTTATCTTGGCCTCCTCTTCTGGAAGACTGTTCAGCCTGACGTTGCTTCCAGAAGGCCCTCTCCTCAGCAATGTCCCGCTCTACCAAAGCTCCTGTGCGCACCAAGTCATCAAAGGTAGTCACTGTTCCTCTCAAAATACTAGCAAGACGGGGATTACAGTTTCTTAAGGCAGCCTGCAGAATCTCTCTTTCAGACATCGTTGGTTTCAGTCTAAGGCATAAGGCTCGATACTGGAAAGCGAACGTTCGAAGATCCTCATCAATCCCTTGTTTTCTCTCTCTTATCCTCCTTTCCGCTTCAACCTCATGATCATCGGGTAAAAAGGACCGTAAAAAGGCAGTTTTAAACTGACTCCATGTTTTAACTTGTGCTTTTTCAGCCACCCACCAATCCTTGGCGGTATGTGTCAGTACCGATGGCAGAGTTGCTAATATTTCAGCGTCACTCATGGGTCGGACAGCTAGATACTCTGCACATTTTTCCAGATAAGCTATCGGGTCTTCAGCTCCTGTGCTTCCAAACTTGGGGAATTCGATTTTAACGGCCATTCTGTAAGGTGGCTGCTGTAACATGGGAGTTAACGGTACATCTGGTGTTGAGGTGGTAGTTGGTGTGGAGGTAGCTCCAGGTGTAAGACAAAGCAAAGACTTAAGATGGTTGTCTCTTCTTTTCATGCAATCCATCACAGTTTTACCCATCTCTTGTAGCTGGTTTTCTAGGGTTTTCTTCAGGCGGCTACTCTTTTCTTCTACAAAATCAACAAGCTCTTCCTCCAACTTCTTCAAACTTTGGTTGAATGATGATTGAGTGGTCATTAGCTTTATCAAGTCTGGCATCAGCCTCTCTATAGCAATCAAACGACGGTCATATTGCTGAAGAGAATTCTGAATAGTGGTGTCCACTCCATGAACACGTTCTACACTCTCTTTCTCCATCTTATCCATTCTGATCTCCAGTTGTCTCACCTTTGTCGCAATAGTAAGACTGATCAGACTTTCATCCTCCTCTTCCGGTGGTGGTGGAGGTGGTAGATAACTTGAGTCATTGTCTTCTTCTGGAACAGCCACTCCTCCTTCTGACTCTAAATACAGGCTGTCGAATGAGCATATCAGCTCTCGAACTGGCTCACGTCGGGTTAAAAAAGGTTCAGAAGTATAATCTGGATCCATTTTGGGACTAGCCTCAACGTTGTCTCATGCCAGAGCCTCAGCCAAGTCTTAAACCCAAATATGAGGAAGTTATCAGTCACAACCCTTTCATATATTCTTAAATAATTGCAACCAAGCACTTGGGTAAACACAAATGGGGGAAAAAATAAGCTTATCCAAAGAAAGCATATATTTCAAAAAAGCATACTCCCATTTCACTTTAGAGGAAAGTTGTAGGTATGGTGGTTATAGTCCCTGTTCGGGCGCCAAAATATGTAACACTAAAGTCAAGGGTCACATAAATAAATGAGGAGGGATCAATCACCATTTACCAACAGTTATATTTCCCTTAGGTACAGTATACATTTTTAGATCATACAAAATGTCTTGACAAAATTACATGAGGCAGAGTGTTTGGAAGGAAAATCTTATAAATGTACACCCAATATTCAAGTCCAAAGTTAGCACAAATGTCTTTGGTCCATCACACCATTGTAGATGTTTAGGAAGTTTAGAAGAACATCTTCCACATTTGTTCAATCAAGGGTTAATCCAAAGAAAAAGTGTCTTTTCATTCAGGAGTTCGGATATACTTCCACGTTGAAGATAATGACACAAAGAACTTGAACCAGTTGAGAAGCCCTCAATATCAAGCAGATACCAAAACCCTCTGATCAAAATAAAACAAACAATACAACATGAGGTTCAGCAAGCAAAATACTTTCACACTATAAACCTTTGTTAATGTTAAAGAAACAAATAAATCAACTCACATTGAGATATCGAACACAGAAGTTCCTCAACAGGGTTTTCCAAATGAAAGCATGGAAAGAGCATGTGCTCTCAGCTAACAGGTATACCTAACTCACACTTCCCTCTTCCTTTAACTCTCTGGCCTGGAGAGATCTCCCAGATAATGGCTCCCTAGTGCCCTCTAATGGCAGGGAGTGAAATTACAACTTGCATTCAACATAGGAGACAGGTAACAGTTTACTAGAACTGTTACAGTGTGTTCTGCTTCCCGGACAGTGGTAGGAAGACTGTTCCAAAGTTTTGGTGCTAAATAGGAAAAGGATCTACCGCCAGCAGTCGATTTTGATATTCTAGGTATTATTAACTGGCCGGAATTTTGAGATCGCAATAGACGTGAAGGACTATAATGCGTTAAGAGCTTGCTTAAGTACTGCGGAGCTAAACCATTTAGTGCTTTGTAAGTAATCAGCAATATTTTAAAATGTATACGATGTTTAATAGGGAGCCAATGCAGTGTTGACAGAACAGGGCTAATATGGTCATACTTCCTGGTTCTGGTAAGAACTCGAGCTGCTGCGTTTTGAACTAGCTGTAGTTTGTTTATTAAGCGTGCAGGGCAACCACCCAGTAAAGCATTACAATAATCTAGCCTTGAGGTCATGAACGCATGGACTAATTGTTCCGCATTTGTCAATGAGAGCATATGGCGTAATTTAGATATATTTTTAAGATGGAAAAATGCGGTTTTACAGATACTAGACACGTGACTTTCAAATGAAAGATTGGTATCAAAGAGCACACCCAGGTTCCTAACCAATGACGAAGACTTAACAGAGCAGCCATCAAGTGTTAGACAGTATTCTAGGTCAGTGGTTCCCAAACCTGTCCTGAAGGCACCCCAACACTGCACATTTTCTTTGTCTCCCTAATCAAACACACCTGATTCAACTCATCAGCTCATTGAATCAGGTGTGTTTGATTAGGGAGACAAAGAAAACGTGCAGTGTTGGGGTGCCTTCAGGACAGGTTTGGGAACCACTGTTCTAGGTTATTACGTGTGGAAGTTTTTTGTCCAATAATTAGAATCTCTGTTTTTTCAGAATTTAGTAGTAGGAAATTACTAGTCATCCAGTTTTTTATATCAGCTATGCATTCCGTTAATTTAGTGAATTGGTAAGTTTCGTTAGGTTTTGAAGAAATATACAGCTGACTAATTTTGTATGATCACGTTGCGTTTTTTTAACAAGCGGTTTAATCATAGCCAGCTTAAAGGTTTTTGGTATGTATCCTAGAGACAAAGATGAATTAATGATATTAAGAAGAGGATCTATGACATCTGGAAGCATCTCTTTCAGTAGCTTAGTCAGTATAGGGTCTAACATACATGTTATCGATTTAGATGAATTAAAGAGTTTGCAAAATTCTTCCTCTCCTATAGCAATAAATGAATCGAATTTTTCCTCAGGGAGACTACAATGCTCTCCCTGATGCGATACTGTAGTAGACGGTTGCATAGTTATAATTTTGTCCCTGATATTATCAATCTTATAAGTGAAGAAGTTCATAAAGTTATTACTGCTGTGTTGTTTGGAAACTTCTGGGTTTGAAGCTTTCTTTTACATTAGTTTAGCCACTGTTTCAAATAAATACCTAGGATTATGTTTATTTTCTTCTAATAGGGTTGAAAAATAAGTAGATCTAGCAGCTTTTAAAGCCTCTCTGTATGCAATCGAGCTCTCCTTCCATGAAACGCGAAATACCTCTAGTTTTGTTTTCTTCCAGTTGCGTTCCATTATTTAATTTTTTTCATGCGTACCATCTACCACAACATTCTTTTAAATAGACTCGAAAATTATGTTGCCATTAGTGGAATTGCATTAGCATGGTTTAAATCATATTTATCTGACTGTTATCAGTTTGTAGCAGTAAATGAAGAGATGTCTTATCGATCACAAGTTCAGTATGGAGTACCACAAGGCTCAGTACTAGGACCGTTGCTGTTCACTCTGTACATGCTACCCTTGGGAGATATCATTAGGAAGCATGGGATTAGTTTTCACTGTTATGCCGATGTTACTCAGCTCTATATCTCTTCGCACCCCATATGAAAAAAACCTGCATGGTTCATATACAGCAACCATATATCTTCCTTACTTAAATCATACAGAATTACCTTCTGTGTTTCATATAAGGCCAATATATGTCCTATACAAAATCAGACCGATTATGGCCACTTTCATACTAAATAGCACACATACAACTTGTAGGGGATTTTTGCGTTATATATGAATACTGTTAAAAGACTTATATGAGTTTTACATGACAAAAGTACGCAAATGTGTATGGTATTAGTAGAAATATATAAAACTCATAAAATTCATATATAAATCATTTAAAGTTCTTATATTGAATCATATGCTAGTCAAATTAAAGTCATATAGAATTTATACACATTTTGTGTCATTTGTTTATGTGTTTCATACAGATTTCATCTGATTCACTTATATGCAGTTGGCAAATTTTTAAAGGGATACTCCACTTTAAAATGAAAATTCTGTCATCATATACTCACCCTCATGTTGTTTCAATCCTTTATGAATTTCTTTCTTCTGCTGAACAGAAAGGAAGATATTTAGAAGAATATCAGTAACCAGACAGTTTCTGGTCTCATTGACTTTTTTTCCTACTATGGAAGTCAATGAGACCAGAAACTGTCTGGTTACTGATATTCTTCTAAATATCTTCCTTTCTGTTCAGCAGAAGAATTCATACAGGATTGAAACAACATGAGGGTGAATATATGATGACAGAATTTTCATTTTAAAGTGGAGTATCCCTTTAAATTGTACACAGTGCAGAAGCCGGTTTGAGGATTACTAGCTGTCAGAATATCACTGACCTTTATGAAGACTGTTCATTTTCCTACAGGATTTGAAAGAGCAGTTATAAAGCAATGACATTGTAAGACCGTGCATTTACATTAATTGTGAACTGTCTGGGCCTGTTGTTTGTGAACAAATCATAACATATTATTGCAAATGAACAAAGTTGAGTCAAATATGTTTCTAGAACAGTGATTAAAATGTTGAAAATTGGCAGGAATATGCTTTTGTATATGAACTCTGGTGGTGATTCACTCAAAAAACTTTTAATATTATTTACTCATTTTTTTTTGGTGAAACATTTTTACACTTAGAATATTGATTAGATTTTTAAGCAGTTAAATAAATTACATACACTGTATTAACTGAGTAAATGTGAGTAAAACTAATTAAATAGATCTGAGTAACTGCATTTGGTACATTAACAAATAAAATTGAGTAGAAAAAAATTTGGGGAGAACATTTAAAAACAATTATTTATGAGTAATATTAACTGTGTTTATATGCCAGTAATATTAACTTTTTTATTTCCTCTAAACCTCTGTAAAAAATATTCCATACAACCACCGGTATAACTACATGACATTGGCCTTAATTGTCGATGAGTAGCCTACAGCAATACAGCGTATTTTATAATCTTTTTAACACGTATACAATATTTAAACTCATGTAAGAAACATTTTCTAAGTAAAAAGTAAACATTTAGGCCTAAACATTAAAGTAATTCAAGTGTAATCAACCGGTCTGTTATCCAGTATCCACCGGATCAGCGCTGGTTCCCAAGCCGGAGATGGACTCGCCTCTGCGGGGGAGCCTCTAACTTTACACCGCCGTCCTGCGTCACTCACAGCCGAAAGATGCTGCGACGCGACTGACTCCATAACCTGCCAATAAACAAACAGTGCACAGTTCTGAGGACATTTTATCATCCAAATTAGTTATATTCATTATCTTTAGGAATATAGTCGTGTGTTTATACAAGGCGTTACAATCATGCGAAAAGGCAGACGCGAGCCGACACTCGGTGAGTAACATTGCGTCTCTGTATGTTCTTTCGCATTAAATAAAATGATTTAAAGCACATTAATGATTATACAGATCAAATAAAACATGCACACACCTGAATTTCACAGAGGAAATGCACCAATTCTGCGCCGCTGAGAAGAGAAGAGGAGAACTCTCTGAAGACTGAAGAGAATTCAAACAGCGCGCGCTCACTCAACCGCTTAGCTGTGGTCTCGTCACGTCAGAGTGGAGGGGGGAGGGGGGAGGTGCGCGCATTGTTTTAATAGGCCTATTGAGTAAACTTAATTTCTTATGCGTGTTAAATATTAATAATATTGATTTTATTTAAGTAATATTTGTGGTTCTTGAAACAGATCATTTTAATTATCCATTCTCAAATATGGTGATGGAAATTTCACAAATATATTAGCTCAGTGTATTTTAAATAAATAATTGGTTAGTCAAATACTAAATTATTTTAGTGAAAAACTTCAAACTTAAATATAACTGTAAATTTCAGACAAAATTAATTGTTGGAGTTTTAGTCAATTAGCCTATTTCGGTATGTTCAACTCAAGTAAATGATATTCTGAGATTTTTTTTAAGTGAATAAAGTTAATTATTGCTGTGATATTTACTAAGCCACTGAATTATTTTTTTTTTGAATTTATTTTTTATTTTACCCATAAGAATCACTTCGACATTTAGGAAAGTTATGTTAAGAATAGAACTGCATGTTGTATACAATAGTACTGTGATAATGTTTAGAGAAATTTTCACAAATGAAAATGAAATCTGGTGATGCAGTATTTAAAATGAAAACTATTTATATGTGAAATATGCAACTGTATCTTGTAGAACACACTCTAATAAATGTGTGCTTGTGTGCGAAGTTTAAATGTTGTGTTTCATCTAAGGCTGATTATACAGTATATACAGTAACCATGATTGACTACAGGCATAGGGCTTGACTTAGGACAAGATAAGAACAAGCATGAGTGAAGTACAGCCTTATACTGATTGGTAAACTGCACTGTGTTTTATACACATCCATGTTGGACATTCATATTAAATTAGCATTATTTTCCTATGTTTTTACATCATGAAAATCGATATGGCTTCAGTTGTATGTAGGACATATATGACATAATATGATTAAAAATACACTAATATTATACAATTTATATATGTGGTTTTTGCAGCATATATGTCCCTTACAATATTCTGTTGGAACATATAAGAATCACAGGAGTTTTTAGCAAACCTTTTCCATATGGGACCCCAACGAAACTTACCAATTCAAGAAATTAACGGAATGCATAGCTGATATAAAAAATGTGGATGACTTGTAATTTCCTATTACTTAATTCTGAAAAAACAGAGTTTCTAATGATTGGACCGAAAACCTCTGCACGTACTAACCTATAATACTGTCTAACATTTGATGGCTGCTCTGTTAAGGTTTTGTCGTCGGTTAGGAACCTGGACGTGCTCTTTGTTACCACTCTTTCATTTGAAAGCCACGTTTCTAGCATCTTTAAAACCGCATTCTTCCATCTAAAAAATATCTAAATTATGTCATATGCTTTCAATGAAAAATGCGGAACAGTTAGTTCATGCGTTCATGACCTCAAGGCTAGATTATTGTTATGCTCTTATGGGTGGTTGCCCTGCATGCATAATAAACAAACTACAGCTGGTCCAAAACGCAGCAGCTCGAGTTCTTACTAGAACCAAGAAGTATGACCATATTAGCCTATACATTTCCTATAACACCCGATGTACTCGTTACATCATAAGAAGAATGGCATCTACGCTAATGTTAGTTTTCTAAGTATTTCTGCTTATTCCGAGGTTTACTGTAGTCAGCCGGATCTGGGCCGTATCCAGATCAGATGGTGGACCTGCGCCTAGACACGACCACAACGCATGATGTAGTCAGCCGGATCCGGGCCGTATCCAGATCAGATGGAGGACCTGCACCTAGACACGACTACCACGCATCCATGAAGTGTCAGCAGAGATTGTGTAAACTAGACTCTCCCCTGTAAGGCCTCATCAACACGACGGCCATTGGCACTGATCCTCAACAAACCTGTCTCCAAACCGGCATGATGACTCCGATTTTCAACCAGATGGAACTTGATAATATTCTGATTGGTCCAATCCAATCTGACTTCTGACCTATAATGCTGCCTAAATCATAATCATACACTGTTCATTCGTTGGCCAGTGGAGAACTGGCCCCCCGACTGAGCCTGGTTTCTCCCAAGGTTTTTTTCTCCATTTTGCCAGCTTAGGTTTGGTTCCTTGCCACTGTCGCTGTGCATGGACTGTGGTCTGTACATGGACTGTGACGCTATTTTCTTCTGGAAACAAACTTTGTTGGATTATTTTCCTGTTATCTCTGTAAAGCTGCTTTGAAAGAATCTGTATTGTAAAAAGCGCTATTTAAATAAATGTGACTTGACTAGACTTGACTTTACATTGCTCATATTCATGCTTGTCCCCACATTTTACACATCTCTGTTTTCCTCAGCAAACTGATGCTACATGTCCTATTCTTTGACATTTGAAGCATCTCAGAGGAGGAGGTATATATTCTCTTACTTGATAGCTCATCATGCCCAGTACAACCCAATTAGGAATTGTATAACGGAAATTAATCATTAAACTGAGACTGTCCTGTTTTTTGTTGTCTCTATTTGATATTAGCCATTTGACCTCTTGTACAATTCCTCCTTTCAAGTTTGCTTTAATTTCTTCATTTGTGAATGATGTTAGAATCCCTGAGATTACTCCTCTGTTTCCATTGCTTTTCCCTATCTCTTTCGTCTTTATTTTTTCCTCCGTTTAATGTTTTAAATATTTAATGTCTTAAAGGGGTCATATAATGCCATTTTTGTACAAGCTGATTTTTGTACAAGAACCGAGGTTACGTTAGTAACCGAGTACGTTCTCTTACGAGAGGTCTCTCGTACTGCGTAAGTATCTTACGCTAGGGGACCCAATGTAAAACGCCGTGCGTGCTGGGATCAACACCAAAGACCCAGGGGCGAAGCCCAGGGTTCATATAGTGCATAATCACCAGGGGAACTCACAGGGAGTCTGGGAAGAGTGAGGGGCAGAGCCGCGCTCTTCCACATGCAACAGCGTACTTAAGACGCAGATGTCATCATACAGCCAGGGCGGGGTGCGGCCTGAGCTGATGGGAAATCATGGGTCCTGCCATTTATACGTCGATCAGCGAGCATTGCTGTAGGGCAGCGCTCAGCAGACACAGTATGCTGAACCAATAGCATCGGGACAGACAGTACTGGTGCATTTAGACCGACAACAGCCTGGCCTGTAAGGCGGGAACCTCTAGGTTATAGAACCTTATAAATGTAGACGGGGAGGCCCAGCCTGCCGCCATACATATATCTTGTAAGGCAATCCCACTCGACCAGGCCCACGATGAAGCCATGCTTCTCGTGGAGTGCGCTCTGACACCCAACGGACACTGCATGCCTTTGGAAGTGTATGCCAGCGCAATGGCGTCAACTATCCATCTGGATAGGCTTTGTTTCGACGCGGCCAGCCCCTTGGAGCATCCGCTAAATGAAATAAAGAGCTGCTCCGTCTGTCTGAAGACAGATGAGCGAGACACATAAGCTCTTAATGCCCTGACTGGGCAAAGGAAGCTCGCGTCTCCTTCCTCGTCAGACACCGGTAGGGCTGACAGGGAAATGACCTGCGCCCTAAACGGTGTGTTGAGGGATTTTGGAACATAGCCGTGCCTGGGTTTGAGTATAACTCTTGAGTCATTAGGCCCAAATTCCATGCACGTCGCACTCACTGAGAGCGCGTGTAAGTCCCCTATGCGCTTCACTGAAGCGAGAGCCAAAAGAAACACTGTCTTGAAAGACAGGTGTTTAAGACCGATGGTCTGCAAAGGCTCGAATGGGTGACCTTTCATGGCCTCTAGCACCGTGGAAAGGTCCCATACGGGGACTGAGGGAGGTCTGGGAGGATTCAGTCTCTTAGCTCCTCTAAGGAAGCGGATGACTAGATCGTTCCTTCCTATTGACTGACCAGACTCTGCGTTCGAGAACGCTGCAATGGCCGCCACATAAACTTTGAGCGTGGAAGGGGTCCTGCCCTTATCCAACAGCTCTTGTAGGAAGGAGAGAACCTCCATCACCCCACAGTCCGGGGGCGACACGCCACGAGCCGTGCACCAGCTGGAGAACACTGACCATTTTGAGGAATAGAGACGTCGCATAGACGGAGCTCTAGCCTGCATGATTGTGCTTAACACTCCGCTTGGGAGGTCAGCGGGTACCCGTTGATGGCCCAAACGTGAAGGGACCACAACTCTGGGCGCGGATGCCAAATCGAGCCCTTGGCCTGAGAGAGGAGGTCCCTCCTCACTGGCACTGGCCATGGGGCAGTGCTTTCTAGCTGCATCAGAACTGGGAACCAGGGCTGGTTCTTCCAGAACGGCGCTACGAGTAGCACTGAGCATCCTTCTTCCCTGATCCGCTCTATCACCTGAGTCAGGAGAGAGACGGGAGGAAATGCATAGAGCGGGCGGCGAGGCCAAACATGAGCCAGCGCGTTTCTGCTCTTGGAGAAAAATTCTGGGCAGTGAGCGTTTTCTTGAGACGCGAACAGGTCTATTTCCGCTCTGCCGAATTTCCTCCACAGCAGCTGGACTGTCTGTGGGTGTAGAGACCACTCGCCTGTCGGAACATTGTTCCTGGACAGTCTGTCCGGTCCTACGTTCAGGAGCCCTGGCACATGCGCTGCTCTCAGTGAGAGCAGGTTGCTCTGAGCCCACACCAGGAGGCGTTCTGTCAGCCTGTACAGGTTTCTGGACCTGAGGCCGCCCTGGCGGTTTATGTAGGACACCACTGACATGTTGTCCGAGCGGACCAGGACGTGGTGTCCTCGTATTTGGGGACGAAAACGCGTCAGCGCGTTGTCTACTGCCAGCATTTCGAGGCAGTTTATGTGGAGAAGCTTCTCTCGTTCTGACCATTGGCCAAAGAACGGTCTGCCCTCGAGCAGCGCTCCCCATCCCGTGGAGGACGCGTCCGTAGACACTACCTTCACACCCGAGGAAGTCCCCAGGCTTACACCTGATTGGTACCAGTCGTTTGCTTTCCAAGGTTTCAGAGCTGCGATGCATTTCTGATTGACCTTGAGACGAAGCAGACCGGAAGCCCACGCTCGGCGCGGAACTCGCGCTTTCAGCCAGAACTGTAGCGGGCGCATGCGTAGCAAGCCCAACTGGAGTTCTGACGATGCTGAGGCCATGAGACCCAGCATCCTCTGAAATTTCCTGAGCGGGACAGACGCGCCGCAGCGGAAAGAGCTCGCTGCGCGCTGAATGTCTAGTACGCGCTGAGGTGTCAGTTGCGCTATCATAGAGAGCGAGTCCAGTTCTGTGCCCAGAAAAGATATTATCTGTCTGGGGAACAAAGAACTCTTTGCCCAATTGACTCTGAGACCCAGATTCTCGAGGTGATCGAGTAAAATGGTCCTGTGCTCTATGAGCACCGAGTGAGATTGAGCTAGAATCAGCCAATCGTCCAAGTAGTTCAATACTCGCATGCCTCGTAGTCTGAGGGGTGCGAGCGCCGCGTCCATGCACATCGTAAATGTACGGGGTGCCAGGGACAAGCCGAACGGAAGGACTGTGTACTGATATGCCTGGCCCTCGAAGGCGAATCTCAAATATCGCCTGTGACGTGACGCTATCTGTATTTGAAAATACGCGTCTTTCAGATCTATTGACACAAACCAATCTTCTCTGCGAATCTGCGCGAGAATTTTTCTGGTCGTGAGCATTCTGAACTTTCGCTTTGCAAGCACTCTGTTCAGCTGCCTCAGATCTAGAATGGGTCTGAGACCCCCGTCTTTTTTCGGTACCAGGAAGTATCTGCTGTACAGCCCCCCTTCGCTCTGAGCTTGAGATAACGGCTCTATGGCCCCTTTGCTCAATAGTTTTGAAATTTCGGCTCGAAGTAGGTGTGCTACTTCTGTTTTTACCGTGGTCTCGACGCGCGCTGTATAACGGCGCGGGCGTCGGCGAAACTGTAGCGAATAGCCTCTTTCTATAATGTCTAGCACCCATTTCGTAACCCCGGGCAGCCTCGCCCATGCATCTGCACGGGTGGCTAGGGGTTGAATGCGAAGCGCACGCTGGTCGCTTGGCGACCGGGGGGCTTCGGTGTGCCGCAACATAAGCGTCGCGTTTATGACATTTGAGGCAGAGGGCGCGCTGATGACAGCGGGCAGATTGCCCGCGCTCGACTCCTCTGCGGTGGCAAACCGAGAGGGGGAGGGCTGGGCGAATCCCGTAGGATTTGTCATGTCTATGTGTGGATGTGGGCGCGGAATAGCGGGCAGATTTATCACACCGAAAGCATTGTCCGCCTGGGCAGAGCGAATGCACACTGGTTTCGTTTTTACAGAAACCTGGAGACATGCAGAATGTAGTGATTGTGGGCACTGGGCAGTGGGCCGGTGTTCAAGTCCCGGCCGCAGCAGGACTTGAACACCGTCGTTTCGGGACCTCGGGCTTCACCGCAAGCCTGGGCCGCAGCCCACGCGGGGCGGGGCGGCGGCCAGATGAGCGAGAGCGCGGTCTCACGCTTCGGGCCTGTCGGCGCTGCGAAGTGGCGGCGGTGGGCGGAGGCTGAGGCTGAGAGCTCTGGGCAGATGGTCTTGCACAGCCTGCTGCAGAACTGGAGCGCTTCGGTAGGAAGTGCTTCATAGCCTGTGACGCTTTCTGCACCTCTGCAAACCTCTCCGCTAAATCCTTAACGGAAGTTCCGAAAAGGCCAGCGGGAGACAGCGGAGCGTCGAGGAACGCGGCGCGCTCAGACTCAGACATTTCGGAAAGCGTCAACCACAGGTGTCTCTCAGCTACGGTGAGAGAGGCCATGTTCCGTCCTATGGCCTGTGCAGCAGACTTAGTAGCGCGGAGAGCGAGGTCCGTAGCACTTCTTAAGTCTGGCACGCAAATTGCATCTGGTCCTCTCTCGTCCAGCTTTCGGAGGAGATCGGCCTGGAAAATTTGCAACGTGGCCATAGTGTGCAGCGCTGACGCAGCCTGCCCAGCGGCGGAGAAAGCGCGACCGAGCAGGCTTGACGTAGTGCGGCAAGCTTTAGAAGGTAGCGCCAGCTTAGCGCGCCGTCCAGCAGAGGGCGGGCATAAGTGGTTGGCTATCGCTTCTTCGACCGGCGGCAGCGAATGGTAGCCTCTGTTTTTAGCATCGTCAACAGCGGAGAATGCTAGCGAAACAGAAGAGCGCATTCTAGCAGAATGGGGGGCGTTCCAAGACTTAGCGACTTCTTCATGAAGCTCAGGAAGAAAAGGCGCTGGTCTGGAAGCAGGCGAAGCGCGCTCCCCAGGGAGAAAATATCCGTCCAGCCGGTTGTGAGCAGGCTGCTCAGGCGTAGTCCACTCGAGGCCGAGGCTCGCCGCGGCCTGTGCGAGTACACGCATCAGCTCTGACTCGATGCTGGCTCTCTTGCCTGACGATGCGCGAGCAGATGGAGCGAGATCAGCAGAGCTCGCCCAATCCTCACTGCCCGATGCCAGGAGAGAGCAGGAATCATCTTCCCCCGACGCGGCTCTTTCATCAGCGTCAACAACGGAAGCGGCGGAAGATGGCGGCCGCTGTCCGTCAGGAAGAGACGCTGACGAGACCGGTGAAGCTGGCGGGCGAACCGGTGAGCTTGGGCAGGTGGGGGAAGGTTCCGGGACCCGCTGAGCACGGCGCGGCACTACAGCGGGCGGGGGTGCAGTCTCGCCGAAGAGTGCCAGGCGAGTCCTCAGAGTCGCCATGGGCAACAGCTCGCAATGAGGGCAGCCGCCGTCAGCGAGCGCGAGAGCTGCATGATCCTCACCCAGGCAGGAAGCGCAGATAACATGGCGGTCCCCGTCACTGAGTGTGGCTCTGCACGAGCCGCAGGATGGCATCTTGAAAAAGACGCAGCTCTTTTAGACAGTGTGTGTCGCGGCGGCGAACACACACGCAGCAGAGAGAAAAGGATATGAGCGCCGGATAGCGCGGCGGGAAGGCGGTTGAAGGCGGCGCGGCCAGCGACTTCAGAGGCGACTCGTCCCGCTGCAGAGGCTTCTTCAGACGGCGCGGCTTCTCTCGGGATCCAGCGATGCGTGTGCTTCGCTGAAGAGATGAAAAATCAGAAATAGCTGCCTGCGAGCTGAATTTATAGGCCTAGGCCACGCCCGTTTTGGCGGGACGTGACGCAGTGGGCGCGAAGCACCCCATTGGGTCTGACGTCATGCTAGGCCTCGCTCGATAGGCTGCTGCAGTTGCCGCAGAGCAGCCAATAGGCACGCGAGCCGTCTTGCCTATGTCTGCATGCTGCCGCAACGCGTTTTACATTAATACAAAATTAAGGATAATTTTCTTGGCTTCAGTATCTTGTGGAAAAGGGATTTTCCCCTAGCGTAAAATACTTACGCAGTACGAGAGACCTCTCGTAAGAGAACAGGACGTTTCTGAATGGTTGGTTAACGTAATGTCACTTTGATCTATCTTTGTATGTACTGGCAGGGTAGAGTAGTGAGATACGAACGCTATGTGTTTACTGATGTATACGTTAGTTCATTGACAGATTGGGTAACACTTTAGAATAATGGTCCGTAGTTAACAAGTAGCTATGCAGGAAGTAATAGGTAGTACTGCATTAACACCGAACTTAATACTATTCACTAATATGGAAGCAATATTAACTAAGCAGTAAGTAATATCTAATTTAGTACAAAGGTAGCTCCTTGGTAGGTATTTGATTATTACTAAAGAAATATATCCTCATTGAGAACTACTTGTGAACTAAGAAAGAATAACCAATTAATTACTAATCACAAAAGTAACATGTCTAAAAAGTAAACAATTGTGTTTTTTTTTTTTACTTTTAACATGGTCATAACATTTCAGAAGCTTGTGCCTCAAATGGGTTCTTGTGGAAACCAGTTTATGAATATTATATCCCCCCAAATACATTAGCTACAGGTTGAGATTGTGTCTACTACTCTTGCCAAAGGATGGACGTATGTTCTCTGTTTATTTCAAACTTAAACATAGAATAATATTAATAATGATCATTTGTTTAAAATTTTACATAATTAGGAAGTGATGCTGACACTCATGATTGGATTAGTTCACTATTATAAGCTCTATTGAGTGTCAGTTCAATATGTCTCAGACTCCAAAGACCTACCTTTATGTTACAGTAGCCGCCTGAGGAGGACTTCTCTTTAGGATATGAATATAAACATTGATGTTCTCTCGTCAAAAACAATTTGCATCCTTAATGAAGAAATTGGCTGCATTTGTTGCGATAAGCGCAAAACCACATCTTCCAGATTACAATGTTTGTTAGAATATTACTAGTGCCTCACAGAAATGTATGCATGTACAGTATGTGTCAAATATAAAATTAAATAACTTGTATTACTTGTGAAAAACGTTAACTCCTCACTAATTACTCAAGCATTACCTTGTCATCCCGCAGGAACTACTAGTGATGTGGCCCATTATTTTAAAGTGAAAAACATGTTAACTCCTCACTAATTACACAAGATTTACCTTGCGTTAAGGTAACACAACCGTTAACTACTAGTGATATAAAGTGTTTTTCACTTTAAAATAATGGGCCACATCACTAGTAGTTCCTGCGGGATGACAAGGTAATGCTTGAGTAATTAGTGAGGAGTTAACGTTTTTAAACAAATTATCATTATTAGTATTAGTCTATGTTTAAGTTTGAAATAAACAGAGAACATACGTCCATCCTTTGGCAAGAATAGTAGTCACAATCTCAACCTGTAGCTAATGTTACTTTTGTGATTAGTAATTAATTGGTTATTCTTTCTTAGTTCACAAGTAGTTCTCAATGAGGATATATTTCTTTAGTAATAATCAAATACCTACCAAGGAACTACCTTTGTACTAAATTAGCTATTACTTACTGCTTAGTTAATATTGCTTCCATATTAGTTAATAGTATTAAGTTCGGTGTTAATGCAGTACTACCTATTACTTCCTGCATAGCTACTTGTTAACTATGGACCATTATTCTAAAGTGTTACCACAGATTGATGTTACAGCTAATGGTCATGAAAAACCTTTTTTCGGTAAATGTAGGCTTGTCCGTGATGCGTAACGTTATCTATGCAGTGTTAGGTACAACTGTCAGGGCTGAAGCACAAAAATTTGACTGATCTGTTTAAAAAATAACCAGTCTGTGAGACTATGACAGTTGTTTATTGCACATAAACAACACATACTCAGACAGGAGCTAATACCTTTTTCAATGTTCTCGTTTATAAAGCAGTCTGGTGAAATGATTCGCGCAAACATGAAAGCATTGATGTTGATTGTGGGGAATATTCCCTTCCAAAACAAAACTCAGCCACTGCGTCTTCAGCGTTTCGGATTTAGCAACATGACTGCTGTGTTTGTTATTACACCCAAGAACAGAACACCACAATCGCTTAGACGCCATTCTGCTCCAGCGTATCAACAATAGCGGACTATGATGACAGCTCGCTCACGAGCGAGGGCGGGTCTGTGTTGAAACGCTGCTGTCAATCAACAGTTGTGGGAGGGGCGTCCGACCGTGTGACGTCACAAGGTCGAACGGCTTGATTTGAGACAGGGGAAAACATATAAGAAGATTTAAAAAAAAAACACTGGATGGATTTTTATCATTTTATGATGGTTGTGTACAGGCACTGCCAACACATATTTCAGTACAATCAACGTGTAAAAGTGCATGTACCATTATATGACCCCTTTAATGCGTTTTTTACTGCACCAAAACTCTTCTCTTTTGCTTCCGTCAGTTTTAGTGGATGCAGGTGTTTCCCTTCTTTGTTTTCGAATTCTAATATTGCTTTAAATTCTGTTTCATATTTTCTTTGCTCACTTGACTCTTCTACTTCAGCCCTAGGTCTTTTCATTTCCCTTATCACACTGTTGTTGTTTTTTGGTGATGAACCTTTCCCCTTTGTATTATATCTTTCTTCCTCAAATCCTTCCTCATCTTCTTCTGCCCAATCAATGCCCTCCGAACTATCATACATGCTTTATGTATCTATCAGTGCCAGTTTGGTCTCCGTTTTGATTAGAATATTTCTCAGTTGTAAAAGTTCTACTTGCAGTCTTTGAAAATGCCGCCATTTATCTCTTCCATCCGCCAACCCGGATGCGATCCCCAGCCCCATCACAGCTCTGATGATGGTTGCAGTTTAATTACTCTCATTCCCCTCCCATCATCCAATCACAGCAGGGCATTGATTATTGGCATCAGGTGGGAACTTTCTCCTACGAAAAGAGAGAGATAGAGAGAAACAGAGCACAGCTTGGGCACAAACAAACCCTTACGTCTCTAGATGTAACAGCCTACTTGAATGCATATTGCCCACCCGTGCTCTGTTTTCCTAAAGCAACCGGGTGGTGGTGACACTGGTGTGAGAGCCCTTTAATTGCTGCTTACAGCTTTAATTATTAGGGCCCAAGCCCTGAAAGGGCGAATTGTTTTCTTTAAGATTATTGTTATTATTATTATTATTATTATTATTATCCAGCTTGGTGAAGAGTAGCCATTCAAAGGTCCTTTTCATAAAAACTTGACATTTGGCTGCTGGTGATATTTTTCTTACCTCTAAAAAGGAATGACTGGCTGCCTGACAGAAAACTTCAAGGTTGTATTTCTCTTTTAAAGATTATTTCTGATAAACTTTGATTTGTTTGAAATGTCTTTGCCAGTTAGTACAGGTACTGGTCTTTTCCATACATTTAAAGAAAATGGGGAAGAGGGCTGTGAGCTTCAAATATGACAAATGAGTCAAGTCAAGTCATCTTCATTTATATAGCGCTTTTAACAATGTAGATTGTTCCAAAGCGGCTTTACAGAGATACAAGGATATTTTAAAGTAACAGAGATTGTTTTGGCTTTATAGCAGTTCTTAAATAAAGTTATTTTCCAGCTAAAGTTAATATGATTGATTCACTTCCGTCACAACGATCATTAGTTATTAACTTAGGGGCCGCTAACACGACACCGTTTTAACAGGAAACTCTACACAGACTTTAAACGCGAAACCTGTGAGAACGCTGATGGCGTGCACATGCGTGTTACAAGTTCAGTCTATTGGTATGCGCGTTTGAATATATGTGCGCAGGTTTGTAATTCCCTACAAACCAAGCCTTAAAAAACTACTTGTCTGGCCTTAACATTTTGATACAGAATTTTATCACTTCAGGGTAGATACGCGCACTGAATTTTCCCGACAACGCTTTATCTGTAGAGTGGTAAAGGGATTACTCCATAAGGAGAAACTAGTTGGCACTTTAGCACCCCGCTATGACATCGGGTCCAGGCGCAGGTCCTTCATCAGATCTGGATACAGCCTGGATCCGGCAGGCTGCGGGAAATCCTCGGGATAAACAAAAACACTAAAATTAGCATAGATGCCATTCTTCTTATGATGTAATGAGTGCATCAGGATTTATGGGAAGTGTTCCCGGTTCCGGCTGACCGGATCTATGCAGCCTAACATTGAATTATAGAAGTCTATAATGTGTTATGTGTATGCTAGGTCAAAGAGATGTGTTTTTAGTCTAGCTTTGAACTGACAGAGTGTGTCTGCTTCCCAGACAATGGTAGGAAGACTGTTCCAAAGTTTTGGTGCTAAATAGGAGAAGGATCTACCGCCAGCAGTCGATTTTGATATTCTAGGTATTATAAACTGGCCGGAATTTTGAGATCGCAATAGACGTGAAGGACTATAATGCGTTAAGAGCTCGCTCAAGTACTGCGGAGCTAAACCATTTAGTGCTTTGTAAGTAATCAGCAATATTTTAAAATTTATACGATGTTTAATAGGGAGCCAATGCAGTGTTGACAGAACAGGGCTAATATGGTCATACTTCCTGGTTCTGGTAAGAACTGGAGCTGCTGCGTTTTGGACCAGCTGTAGTTTGTTTATTAAGCGTGCAGGGCAACCACCCAGTAGAGCATTACAATAATCTAGCCTTGAGGTCATGAATGCATGAACGAATTGTTCCGCATTTGTCAATGAGAGCATATGGCGTAATTTAGATATATTTTTAAGATGGAAAAATGCGGTTTTACAGATACTAGACACGTGACTTTCAAATGAAAGATTGGTATCAAAGAGCACACCCAGGTTCCTAACCGACGACGAGGACTTAACAGAGCAGCCATCAAGTGTTAGACAGTATTCTAGGTTATTACGTGAGGAAGTTTTTTGTCCAATAATTAGAATCTCTGTTTTTTTCAGAATTTAGTACTAGGAAATTACTTCCAATTTTTTATATCAGCTATGTATTCCGTTAATTTTGTGAATTGGTAGTTTTCGTTAGGTTGTGAAGAAATATAGAGCTGAGTATCATCGGCATAACAGTGAAAGCTAATTCCATGCTTCCTAATGATATCTCCTAATGGTAGCATGAACAGAGTGAACAGCAGTGGTCCTAGTACTGAGCCTTGTGGTACGCCATACTGAACTTGTGATCGATAAGACATCTCTTCATTTACTGCTACAAACTGATAACGGTCAGATAAGTATGATTAAAACCATGCTAATGCAATAGTTTAAATGACAAAAAAAAAAAACACCCCAAAAAAATTCCACCTGTTGCTGATTGGATGGAGGCAGATCTGAATGTGAGCCTGCATTCAATTTTAAGAAAAGGGTGGGATTTAGATTAAGAATGAAGAAATATTAAGAATCATTTTTTGAAAGAATGAAACTTATGCACACATGAATTGTTTACGATAAGATCAATAACATAAGGGAAATTTTCATTTTATGCCAACTTTAACTTGGTCTGAAGACAACATTCATGTTTAAGCTAAGGTAACATGCTATTTGTTATTGTTTTTATGTCAGGTATAATTTATGGGAAGTCAGAAAAGACTGATGGAGGTCCATCAGACATCCAGAGAACAAGAAGAGACAAACAAGATCCCAGCAGACGCACTCAGAACCGAACTGGACAAGAGCCAATCAATGGGCTGTCCATTGACACGCTCCCTGACAACATGACACGAGTGGTGGTGAGTAAACTATTGTATTACCTTTGTAACTTTTGGACACTTGACTTTTTTCGGTTTTGAAATGTCTTAATTTCATTCATTCATTACTGATTCATACCATTCTGCCTCAGATTCTTTAAGCACTCTTCAGACTGTCAGTCCAAATCAGATTTTTGTGCAGATCCTATTGGAAGCCAATCATATTTAGCAAGTGTGCAACGTTAAAAAAGAAGAAGAATAAAATCACATGAAAATCTGTTTCACATGCGGTTTGAAATACTTTTCAAATCACGTTTCTGAAAATCGGATTCAGTCTGACCCCTCTGATCAGAATCTGTGTAGCTTTTCTGCTTAAGTCACTTTCTTACACCACATAAAATGTAAACATGTCAGACGTTGTTGTAGGAAACATGATAAAAATCATTGCAGACAAAAGGTTGTGTTGTTGCAGTGTCAAGCAGAAATACTGCTAGTTGGCCTGGTTTAAACATTTCGAATTTTAAGATGAGTGGAGACAGCAGCAGGGGATAAAGCTATGCATGTCAAGTCAAGTCAAGTCACCTTCATTAACATAGCACTTTTTACAATACAGATTGTTTCAAAGCATTTTTAGAGTGATAATAGGAAATTAACGTAACAAAACTTGTTTTGGCTGTACAGCAGCTCTCGAAGAAAGTCCAGTTTAAGTACGTTTTTTTATTGATTCACTTCGGTTTTAAAGATCATTAGTTATTAACTTAGGGGCCGCTTACACAACACTACCCTCAACCGAAAACAGAAAACGTACAACTTTACAAGAAATATTACAAGTTTCCGTGGATCCATGTGAACGGGAATCAACCTGGCACCATGGAAGGGGGAGGCTGAGGAGGCCTTTGCTTAGTCTAGTTGGCACGGTCTCTGCTGACACTTCAGGGCTGTGTCTAAGCACAAATCCTTCATCTGGTCTGGATACGGCACGGATCCAGCAGACTACGGTAAACCTTGGGATAAACAGAGAGACTGTTATTAATTATTGTAATGAGTACATCAAGTGTTATGGGAAGTGTTCCAGGTTCTGGCTGACCTAATTTATGCAGCCTAACAATCATTTTAAATGATTTTAAATGCCAGGTTAAACAGTGTTTTAAGTCTAGATTTCAACTGACTGAGTGTGTCTGCTTCCCGGACAAAGCTAGGAAGACTGTTCCAGAGTTTAGGAGCAAAATAAGAAAAGGATCTACCGCCAGCAGGTGATTTTTATATTCTAGGTATTATCAACTGGCCAGAATTTTGAGGTTGTGTTTCGCCAGTGTTTTGACGGCCATGATATTGGCACAAATTGCAAGACGTGCTCCTCGTCCTCCATGATTTTGCAGTGTCTGTGCGAGTAGGCTCACTGGGGGAAACGTATACTTCTGTAGGCCCCGGGGCCAGCTGCGTGCCACTGCATCCGTGCCGAGGGTCCCAATTTTGAGGTTGCAATAGGTGTGAAGGACTATAATGCGTTAAGAGCTCGCACAAGTACTGGGGAGCTGAACCATTTAGTGCTTTGTAAGTAATTAGCAAGATTTAAAAATGTATACGATGTTTAACAGGGAGCCAATGCAGTGTTGAAAGAAGAGGGCTAATATGGTCATACTTCCTAGTTCTAGTAACCCCTTATTTACACTGCAAACGTCTGTGGCGCATTACAGCTCCGGTGAGGTGTTGTTCCGTCCTTCACGCGGTGCCAATTCATACCAGGAGCATTTCAGAAGCGAAGCGACTCCATGCACAAGACCACGTGATTTGCATGTCTGATGTAGTTTTCCTTGATTTTTCTACCATGGTTAAGTTGGCTAGATTGTTATGTTTTGCCCGGTTTAATTGTGTTTGTCGTGTTTATTGCTATATCCTACTTTGTTGTGCAGTTGCCTACAGACAAAGTTAATACACTTAAAAGTCCCATTAAGAACGACAAGGATAAAGGATTTGTGTGTTTTAGACTCTGGAATGGCGGCCACGATGGGACGAGATTCTGGAATTTCTCTCACTGGAACAAACTCGGAAGAGCATTCTGAGTGGACTCTGGAGAGCATTCTGAGAGAGTGAATTCATTACTGACTCGGAAGTGGTGAACCATTAACGGAAAACACAAAGTGAACATAGTCAATAAAACCCTTGATAAATCATAAGCCGAAAAAGAGGTTTTGTATTTTAACTGTTTATTTAACCCTGCATGAAAAAAGGAAATCAATTCTTGATCAGAATAATGGGTCTAAGGGGCAAGTTCCAAATGTTTGCAGTGTGGGTTTCAAGAGGACGGTCATCCTGAATGAGGAGGATTACATTGAAGTGGGCTGTAGTTAAATCCTGAACATGCTGGTTCATGGTGACTGGGGCGGACTCTGGACTGACTTTTGGGGTAGGACCTTGGGAACGGACTGGGGAAGAGGACTCACTGGACCTGACTGGGGAAGATTTCTCAATGGAACAAACTGTTGAGTTTCTCTCACAGGGACGGATTCTGGACATGAGGATCGAAGATGTGATATCTTCTGAAGAGTTGTTTTGACGGCCATGATAGGTGGGTCCGTTAGCTTTGCCTGCAGATTAGCGCTGTTTGAAACAGCCTTCCTCAGAGGAATGCGCCAGGGAGGGGCTGTTGCGAGGAGCATGATATCTGGGAACCAGGTCCGGTTGGGCCAGTAGGGCGCAAATTGCAAGACGTGCTCCTCGTCCTCCATGATTTTGCAGTGTCTGTGCGAGTAGGCTCACTGGGGGAAACATACAGTGAGGAAAATAAGTATTTGAACACCCTGCTATTTTGCAAGTTCTCCCACTTGGAAATCATGGAGGGGTCTGAAATTGTCATCGTAGGTGCATGTCCACTGTGAGAGACATAATCTAAAAAAAAAAATCCAGAAATCACAATATATGATTTTTTAACTATTTATTTGTATGATACAGCTGCAAGTAAGTATTTGAACACCTGTCTATCAGCTAGAATTCTGACCCTCAAAGACCTGTTAGTCTGCCTTTAAAATGTCCACCTCCACTCCATTTATTATCCTAAATTAGATGCACCTGTTTGAGGTCGTTAGCTGCATAAAGACACCTGTCCACCCCATACAATCAGTAAGAATCCAACTACTAACATGGCCAAGACCAAAGAGCTGTCCAAAGACACTAGAGACAAAATTGTACACCTCCACAAGGCTGGAAAGGGCTACGGGGAAATTGCCAAGCAGCTTGGTGAAAAAAGGTCCACTGTTGGAGCAATCATTAGAAAATGGAAGAAGCTAAACATGACTGTCAATCTCCCTCGGACTGGGGCTCCATGCAAGATCTCACCTCGTGGGGTCTCAATGATCCTAAGAAAGGTGAGAAATCAGCCCAGAACTACACGGGAGGAGCTGGTCAATGACCTGAAAAGAGCTGGGACCACCGTTTCCAAGGTTACTGTTGGTAATACACTAAGACGTCATGGTTTGAAATCATGCATGGCACAGAAGGTTCCCCTGCTTAAACCAGCACATGTCAAGGCCCGTCTTAAGTTTGCCAATGACCATTTGGATGATCCAGAGGAGTCATGGGAGAAAGTCATGTGGTCAGATGAGACCAAAATAGAACTTTTTGGTCATAATTCCACTAAACGTGTTTGGAGGAAGAAGAATGATGAGTACCATCCCAAGAACACCATCCCTACTGTGAAGCATGGGGGTGGTAGCATCATGCTTTGGGGGTGTTTTTCTGCACATGGGACAGGGCGACTGCACTGTATTAAGGAGAGGATGAATTGTCAGTGTATTGCGGGCCATGTATTGCGAGATTTTGGGGAACAACCTCCTTCCCTCAGTTAGAGCATTGAAGATGGGTCGAGGCTGGGTCTTCCAACATGACAATGACCTGAAGCACACAGCCAGGATAACTCTGGAGGAACTAAGGTTCAGAGAGGAACTTAACCTGTTAAGCTGCAACGCCACTTTTGAAAAATCCCCAGAAATGGCATTCCCAAACTGAAACAGATACAGTTCATGAACCCTTTGTACTAAAAGCACAAGTATGATCTCATTTGAAAGCTGACACCTGGCAGTTTATTGTAAATGTAGAATTAATTATTGTCATAATGAAACAAATAGTTATAAATAGCTTCAAAGTTTTGTAAAGTTATTAGAAATGTATTTTTATAAAACATCTTCATGAAAATAAATTTGAAGTTGGCACTGTATCAATCTAGAAATGCACTGCAGCTAAGGCCACATGTCTGACCATGTTATATTTAAAATCTGAAGATGATAAGTCTAAAACTCTGTATTTAGTTAAATGTTTTTAAAAATCATGTCATATGACTTTATTTTGATTAGAGTCTAAAATGCAACTGATGTTTATTTCCATCTTCTAAGTCATCTATTCAGTCTATTGTCTCTATTGTTTTGTGGTGCAAACGAGCCCCATTCAGTCTCAGTCTCTCCTGCACACATTCACACCTCTCCAGCCTGGTTATGGCTCTATATATGCATTTCTTTTGTCTGCATTATAGTTACTAACGACTGGCTATTCACAGGCTATTCATAGGGTTTCAATCCCTCATTTCTTTTATCAAAGTTCTCACTTCACATTTGAAACTGTATCAAATGCCCTTCTTGAATAAAGAAACATTTCAGTAAGCATTCCTATTTAGAAAAATTCATAAAAGAATAACTGCTAGGTGGCAGGTGCACCTAGGGCGAGCTAGCATGTTAGCTTAGCACACCATCAATACACAACAATTTATGAGATTAAAACCATGTTTGTGCTCCAAACTTACTTTATAACGCAAGTCGAGTGTTTTAAATAACCTTCTGTGATCTGATTTGGCTTCAGATAAAAAAAAAAAATCAGACAGAAAATATATTATTTTATAGTATTCTGCACGATGATAAAGTCTATACCGATTAGCATTACATTATAAATAAAATCTATTATTATGAAAATACCTGACATGGCTCGAAGAACACATCTTTGAACACATCAAAACATCTTTATCTGCATGTTACAACGATCTCTGTTAGCTTTGTATGTGTCAGGGACTTCCTGGAATGTCACATGATATGGCTCTTCTTCATGTATTCCATATATGGACTAAACCAGTGGTTCCCAATTCCAGTCCTCGTGACCCACTGCTCTGCACATTTTGTATGTCTCCCTTATTTAACACACCTGAACCAGATCATCAGCTCATTAGGAGAGACTCCATGAACTGAACTGAGTGTGTCAGATAAGAGAGACCTACAAAATGTGCAGAGCAGTGGGTCACGAGGACTGGAATTGGGAACCACTGGACTAAACTGTGCACATAGGGCGACATGAGCGTGCTTGACTCAAGGGTGCCCTCTATTTGAAGAGAGCATCTGAGAAGCTACTGGCTCAACACGTAAGCTATAAAACCTAGCAAACGTATTAGGTGTCGCCCAACCCGCAGCTCTACAAACATCTGCCAGCGAGGCACCCTGCGCCAGCGCCCAGGAAGCAGCAACACTCCGAGTGAAGTGGGCATGCAACCCTGGGGGACAAGGTACACCTTGGGTGTTGTAGGCCAAGATGATGGCATCCACTATCCAGTGGGCCAGCCTTTGCTTAGAGACTGCCTTCCCTTTCTGCAGGCCTCCGAAACAGATGAAGAGCTGATCTGAGGTTCTAAAGCTTTGCGTTCTGTCCAGATAAGTCCGTAAGACGCGTACTGGACAGAGAAAAGCTAGGGTTGAGTCTGCCTCCTCCAGGGGCAGCGCTTGCAAGTTCACCACTTGATCTCGAAAGGGAGTAGTGGGAACTTTCTGCACATATCCGGGCCGAGGTCTCAGTGTCACCTGAGAGTCAGCCGGCCCGAATTCCAGGCACGATTCGTCTACCGAGAAAGCGTGCAGGTCCCCTATCCTCTTGATAGAAGCCAGTGCAAGCAAGAGAACTGTCTTTGAGAGACAGAATTTTTAACTCCACTGTCCGCAGGGGCTCAAAGGGAGGTCTCTGAAGTGCTGTTAACACCAGAGATAGGTCCCAAGAGGGTATGGAAGAGATGCGAGGAGGGTTCAACCTCCTTGCTCCCTTAAGGAACCTGACGATCAGATCGTGCTTCCCCAGGGATTTCTCACCAACTGCATCGTGATGTGCGGCAATAGAGCCAACATACACTTTGAGGTTGGAGGGAGACAGCCCTCGCTCCAACCCCTCTTGCAGGAAAGAAAGCACCGATCCAACCAAACAAACTCGGGGGTTTTCTCCGTGAGAAGAACACCAATCGACGAACAGGTTCCACCTCGATGCATAAGCCAGTCTCGTGGAGGGGGCTCTAGCAGAGGTGATAGTGTCTACGACAGCTTGTGGTAGACCCCTCAGAACCTCAACTTCCCATCCAGGGACCAGACCTGGAGTATCCACAGGTCTGGACGTGGGTGACAAATGGTGCCCTGCCCCTGAGGGAGAAGGTCCTGTAGTGTCTCGCCTTAAGAGATTCAGAAGCTCGTGATCACTGCTGCCACACGCTGTAACGTCAGCACTGGGAGAGCTTCCAACAGAAGTGCCGACACACACAGGTTTGTCATTAAAGTACACTTTCAGAGATATCGACATAACAACCGATCGGCTCCAAAGCGAAAAGAATGGTGGGTGCATCCACTTCCCTGTTATACCCGCGTTGCAGGGCGGGGCTTGGATTGCGCACCTGCCAAAGCTTTTGTATACTATATCGAAGACATCTGGCTCCCAGGCGTGATCCCATCAGGTGGTACGATCGACTAAGTCGAACGTTACCCGACTGAAAGGGAACTGCTCTTTTATTAAGAATTGGGTACTTTGGAATTTGGCGGAACAGAAACAAAATTTAACAGAAGATTCTCCACCCGGCCTCCATTCACCAGTGGTGCAGTCACCATCTCCTGAATAGCTGCTCCCTCCATCTCTGGGTCTCCCGTCTCAGGGCCTCTTGCTCTTACGATTGAATGGTTTGGCAGGGGCCTGGACGGGCTGTGCAACCTTCCTGCAATCGGCTCCAAGCTGTGGCCTAGGTGGAGGCTGATGCTGAGGCTGTGCAGGAGTGGAGGAAGCTGCAGGAAGGCTGTGCAGCCCGTCCAGGCCCCTGCCAAACCCTTCTTTGTGGAGATGAGTACTACTGGGCAAAGTTCTCAACTGGATCACTGAAGAGGCCGGCCTGGGAGATCGGGAGTCGAGAAAACAATATTTGTCAGTCTCCCTCATATCTGTCAGGTTCAGACAGAGATGGCGTTCCTGGACCACCAAAGTGGACATCATCTGACCCAGGCAGCGCAGTGATTTACAGTGCACGTAGGGTGAGTTACGTCACTGTACGCAGCTCCTGCATTAGCCTAGAATTAGGTCAGAACTACCCTCGTGAAACTCCTTAAGTGCCTTGGCTTGATACAGTTGCAGGAGAGCCATGGCATGCAGGGCGGAGGAGGCCTGTGCAGTGTAGTAAGTAAAGTAAGTAAAATTGATTTATATAGCACTTTTCACAGATAAAAATCACAAAGTGCTTCACAATAAAATATAATACAGTAACAAATTCAAAATACAAGAATATTAAATATAAAAAGAAAAAGAAAACATAACAAACAACCATAAAAAAAACTTGACTAATTAAAAGCCTGCTTGAAGAGCAGAGTCTTCAGTTGCTTTTTGAAAGAATCAGCAGAGTTCGCACAACGCAGAATGAGAAGCAAAGCATTCCACAGCCTAGGAGCAGTGGCTCTGCAAGCCTTGGCCATAAGAATGGACGAGAACTTACAGCACTTTTTGGACATAGTTGCACCGCACACTCCACCAGGGGGATCTCCACGTACCCCTTGTCCACCCCACCATTGAGAGCAGTGAGGGGAGAGGAGGCACCAGACCGGTTTCGGGCAGAAAATGGTGCTGTCCATGATCTGGTAACCTCTTCATGCACCTCTGGGAAGGCACTGGGTCGAGACGCTGAGAACCAGCATGGACCACCCTGTGATACCAATCATTCAGCCCTGAGCATTCAGGACACGGTGGAGGCCTTCACTTGAGCCCGACACTTTCGGGCGGCCTGGGAAAGCATAGCTGTCAGCTCTGAGTCAGACTCGGGCAACTTCGGGGCAGTACAGCCGAGTCTTCATCCTCGGAGGACTCTGTCTCACCCTCCGATGCAGCGATCGACATCCGATCTTCCGCCGGAGCCCTGAATGAAACGCTTGGTCCTCCATGGGAAGGACCAGTATACTCACCCGGAAGCTCCACAGCTTGCTGTGCGCTAGAAGAGTAGGGTGCCCATGGAGATTGGCTCGGCGGGCAATGACCCACTGTAATCCTCAGATTAACAGAAGAGGAACAGGTGAAGGGGACTCAACCTTGTCTAAGGTAGTCGAGTCTCGACCGCAGTGGGTACATGACTCATCCACAAAAGCCACTTCAGCATGCTTTAAGCCCAGACACGTAAGGCAGCGAGAGTGACTGTCAGACGGAGCCAGGTAATGACCGCATCTAGAAACACACAGGTGGAATGACATCTTTAAAAAGAAGCAGTGTCACAGCCGTGCTTGCTCTTTTAGGGAAATAGGCTCTTTTCAGTGCTGAAGCGCACAGGGGAAATGGTCACAGCTTGCAGGATTTAGTGCAGCCTGCAGTGTGCAATAAGCTCTTTAAGGCCCTCCAGGTGCAGGAACAGCAGGAAATGATCATTGGAAGTTGCAACCTCTGCTGCAGCGCCGTCACAACAATACCAGATGCAGAGCTTCTTCCGTAGAGCAGGGGTTCCCAACCTTTTTTGTGCCAGGGACCAGCATATTCATAAAAAAAATTCCAGGGACCAGTTGTCAATTTTAAGATGCATCGTTTGGAACATATCACTGTGTAAAACAGTAATAGCCTATCATTTATTTGCATATAATGAACTAGGTGGCAACAAAGGCTACTTGTATGAATATACCAATCTTTTTAAACTTTCAGACCGGTTCACAAAATGTTTCCCTTTTCTGCCATACAATTAGGTCTACTTCAAAAGCAACTCACACAGCACTCACTCACTAGCAGGTGGCAGTAATGGCAAATTGTATGAAAATACCAGTCCATTTCACCTGTCAAATCTCTCCAGAACCACTGAAGACAATCACTTCAACAGCAACTTTGTTTTCAATCACCAACAGGTGACAACAAAGGCTAATTGTATGAAAATAAGAGCCAGTTTCAACAGTCAGACAGTTTCAGAATACAATAGCAAACACATAACTTAGTGATTTCAGCCAATCATTTTTAAAAGTATAAAATTAGAGATTAAGCTGTAACCTTTAACAAAAAATACCAGATCAGACCAATGAGAACAAAACTATTTTAATGTGAGCATGAACTGCTTATTGATATTACTACATAGCTGTGCACAAGACAAGCTGTTCTTCCTGAGCATCCATAAAAAACATATGCATCCAAAACAATGCACACAAATTCCAGGATACAATAAAACGAAATTTTAAAAAGGTCTGCTTCACAAATATGAACGAAAACCAGCTTACAGTTTTTCACCACAAATAACACAACGGATTTGGCGCCACGGAATCGCCTGTTGTCGTAAATCCAATGTACAGGTACGAGGTATCGTATATATGAAGCTTGACTTTTTTTCTTTCTCTCTCTCTCTCGCTATTTTCAAGTTGGTCATCGCCTTTTCTTTTACCAGAACTGTCCGCAATGAAATTAGCCATTGAAAAAAAAAATATCGCGGCCCGCTCATCTCTCCACTTCCCTGTCACTTCAGGTGCAGCTCGCTTTTTTGCAGTCCGTTCAGATATGACGCGTTGCTAAGCAATCGCAAGGCGCTCAAATAAACACATTTTAATCTATTTAATGTTTAGTTTTTGGATTAAATAACATGACGTCATAGCACTTAAAAAGCATTTAAAAAAGACAATTATTATTATTATAAAAAAAAAAAGAAAAAAAAGAAACATTATTCTGGGAATATTTCAAGGCCCGGTACTAACGAGTCCACGGACCGGCACCGGTCCGGGGACCGGGGGTTGGGAATCACTGCCGTAGAGCACTCGTAGAGGTGACTGCTTTGAGCAAAACTAAACAAACGCTCGGCTCCGAAGCTGAATGAGCATTGCACGTGCTCTTCCTTGCATACCCACTTCGTGGAGCAGAGTTCGCGATGCAAATCTTGCACGCCAATGTCCATTGGCTAGTTTAGTTTACACTCAAAGGTGATTGGGCTCTCAGGCGAGATCCAAAATCGTAATGTCGAACGTGACTGACTGAAAGGGAACAACTGCTGCTTGAACTGCGCTTACAAAAGGCAGTGGTGCGTTTTGATACATTTGAAACCCTGTCCTCTGGAACAATATAATCATTATTATTTACATCAATAGCCCCTTTCGGGGCATGTTTTCTGACATGTTACAGGTTTAGGCAGCCATACATTTACATGTTCAATAAACCATTGTTTGGGGTCATTTTTGCCCTGAATTTTTTGCCCATATATTATGTTTCTCAATTTCATTATCAGGTAACAAAGCCAACAATAATTCATGTGCTTCAATATGCAATACAAATAAATAAATGTTTTAACCTTTTAACTTTACCAAAACTAACTTTAGCTGGACAATAACATTATTCTAGAGCTGCTGTAAAGCCAAAACAATATGTGTTAATTTAATTTTCTGTTATCACTGTAAAGCTGCTTTGAAACAATCTATATGGTTAAAATTGCTATATAAATGAAGGTGACTTGACTTGACTTCAATGGCCATTAAACATATTTTCGTTGCAACAATATACCTTTTTATCTGGTGCCGAATCAAGCGATGTCCCAGCAGCAGTCATTCCAATATGAATCCAATGAGAATTGAAAATGAAATCCAATACGACTCCAACAGGAACAGGTACTGAGCTGAAGAATTTACGTTCAATGAAGCCTCAACAAAATGGAGTCCATGTGAAGTTTATGCTTACAGTCCATTGAAGCAGAGTTTTGTCTTAATGTTATGGCTTTCCATTAAGCTGTTGCCACTGATAACAGGAGTGTGCAAGTATTTAACCCGTACAGTCCATGCATTCAGATGTTGATGCAAACAATACCTTTCTTTATTTCATTCCAATAAATAAACATTGCCTCAAATCCACTTCCTGTGGCTTCTCATTCCTTCATGTCCATAAACATAAGAGTTTTACAAACATATTTTACAGACACAGCATACATCAATATTGTCAATAATCCACATTGTTCCTTGCACGCTACCCTCTAGCACGTTTTAGCATGGTCAAAAACTGTGCTACCCCATTACCAATGCACACCTTCTTGTCACCCAGGTGCTCTAATAATACTATGTAACAGCACCACAAAGTGTAACGTTACAATACAATAAAAGGCTGCTACAAGTGATGCTTCGCTTCTCAAGCACCACTAATATTGTAACTTTGTAATGTAACACCACTTTTTTGAATGCAAGTCTACAGGATGGTGGCTAGGGTGCTATACCTGTTTTCTAAGGCATGGCAATGACATTTTTATGTCACTAATTATTGGCTGCTTGCTAGGCCAAGATAAATGAGCCCACCCTAATCACTATGACATTCTGATCCAGAGATTTGATCTCACAACATTTTTGCCTAAGTCTATGGAATGTTTTGTCCAGTTCACATGCCAAATCGCTTGTAAGCTGGCCTAAAAACAGAATCCAATGTCGTGGTCGAAGTATTCTGCGTGTATGTTTTTTTCTGCCGCTTCTGGCGCTTACTAATTTTCTATCTTAAAAGCTGATCATAAAATTAGTTGTGATTTAATTTAGATCATTGATTATTCTGGGTATCCTATAATTTCAAATATTCGTTCATCAGTGGACCCGGTGTTGCTTTGAGACTGCACGTCGGCCGGATCGCAAGCTCACGGACACAAATTAGCCAGTTCTGATTTAGTCAGAGGATGCAGTGCAATCTATTTTACATTTAAGTGGCCGCTCTCTGCTGACTCATAACAAAAAGTGTGTTTTTTATAGTCGCGAAACTGCAACTTGCTAAGTCAGTGATAATCAGAAATCATAAGGTCTCCTGAATGATGTGCTACCTGCTCAATTCATTTTGTGCCTTCAGTTTGATCTTGTCACATGCCTGTCCTGTCTTGTGCTGCACATGGGTGTTTTGTTATTTTGGGTCATGTGCTCGTGTCTATTGTCTAGCCCCTCCCATCTTGTTATCTGATTATTGGTTAATTTGTCCCACCTGTCTGTTTCGTTACCCTCCTTTGTTTGTTCCCCTATTTAGCCTCCTTGTGTTTGTAGTCTGGGGCTGGTTCGTTGTCTGAGTTTCTTGTTCCTGGAGTCTCTGAGTTTTTGAGTTTGTTACCCTGTCTACATGTCATCAATAAATTTCCTCTGCATCTGTATCCTCGTCTCATGATCATCTATTCCGTGACAGAACGAACCAGCCTACTATGTGGATACAGCGGAGTGAGATTTTTCCTCAGGGAGAGGAGAAAGGATCTTCTATTTCCTTATTGGAATACTTCGCCAGGTGCGCTCAAAGGACTTTGGAGGAGGAGAGGACCACGGCTGACGACAGTCAGCTGAGAGGAGAGCCTTCACCGCTGATCCCGAAACGGAGGAGAGGGAAGAACCCCTCCGTGACAGTTCCGGTGGTCCCAGTTCTGGTGGTTCCAGTTCCGGTGGTCCCGAAATGGAGGAGGAGAAGGAAGACTTCCTCCATGCCTGTTCCGGTGGTCCCGTGTCCGGTGGTCCCAGTTCCGGTGATCCCGACTCCGGTGGTCCCAGTTCCGGTGGACCCAGTTCCGGTGGACCCGGGTTTGGTGGTCCCAGTTCTGGTGGTCCCAGTTCCGGTGGTCCCAGTTCTGGTGACCCCGAAACGGAGGAGGAGAAGGAAGACTTTCTCCATGCCTGTTCCGGTGGTTCCTGTTCCGGTGGTCCCGAGTCCAGTGGTCCCAGTTCCGGTGGTCCCGAGTCCGGTGGTCCCAGTTCCGGTGATCCCGAGTCCGGTGGTCCCAGTTCCGGTGGTCCCGAGTCCGGTGGTCCCGAGTCCGGTGGTCCCAGAACTCCCTATCATCAGTCCTGCCATGGCCAGGAGGGCCGTGCATCTCTTCTATGCAGTAACGGTATTGCATGCGTGGAGGAGACACAGTGGGTCTGCCGAGCCTGTGTCTTCGGACAGGATGGCCACCGCCGAACCTGTTCAGATCACGTCTGCCCAGCCAGAGATTGTTCACGTCACGTCTGCCCAGCCAGAGACTGTTCACGTCGCGTCTGCCCAGCCAGAGACTGTTCAATCCATGGATGCGCCGCCTGAGCCCTCAGTGACCGCGACACTGGCCATTATGGCCACAGCCATGTGGTGTGTGTGGGCTGTGCACACACTTGAGCCGGTGGTGTCTGTTCCTGAGCCGGTGGTGTCTGTTCCTGAGCCGGTGGTATCTGTTCCTGAGCCGGTGGTGTCTGAGCCGGTGGTGTCTGTTCCTTTTGCCAGGCAGGATTAAACATCAAATTAAAAAGAATACACAATACACAACTGATCAGCATTTAATAGAAACACAATTCAAAATGTAATATCAAAATATTTTTAAAGAGTCAGCATACCTGGCAATAGCGACACACAGCAACAGTCTGGGAAGTTCTGTTTACAGATGCTTCCTTGAGTGGTTTGCCAATTCCTTTTATATACCCAAATGGAACAAAAGAACAATAAACATCTAGCACCCAAATATTTATGTAGCCTTTGTTGGACCTTTTCTGTTGGACTAAATGGTCACATCTGATTTTAGGGCAAATGTTGTGCAAGATTTGCTCTCTGCCCCACAAAGTGGGTATGCAAGGAAGAGCACGTGCAATGCTCATTCAGCTTCGGAGCCGAGCGTTTGTTTAGTTTTGCTCAAAGCAGTCACCTCTGCAAGTGCTCTATGGAAGAAGCTCTGCATCTGGTATTGTTGTGACGGCGCTGCAGCGGAGGTTGCAACTTCAATGATCATTTCCTGCTGTTCTAATACAGCCTTAAAGAGCTTATTGCACACTGCAGGCTGCACTAAGACAAATGTTTTTAAAAAACTTTATATGGGGCATCTCCTGCAGCAGAAGAATGGGTATTGTTTTCTTTGTTCTGACTGTTTTGCTGATGCTGGAATGAAACCCTTTTACCATTCGCACCAGAAGTCAGAGCTGCCAACTCTCACGCATTCACCGTGAGACTCACGCGATTGACACTTTTCACACGCTCTCACACCACACATCCATTTTCTCACGCACAGAAAAATTGCAAAGCAAAGAGGACACGGAGACCGACAAACTAGACAGAGCAGGTTACTTATGATATTAAAAAAATCTCAGCTCTCAGATTCTGTCAATTTTATTACGAAATTCAAACAATAAATACCGTTTTGGCGCTTGTAAATGTGACGTGACAGATCCCTAGCGGCATGTGAACTGATCATCTCTACAAGCTAATAGTAAAAAAACACAAATGAACAATGTTGAAAGATACAGTACAACTTACCGAAATGTATATTCCTCATACATGATATTGATCAATCAGTGTTTTTCATCCACGGAAAGGGGTCAATAAAACAGCTGGAGAACAATTATGTCACATAACATTTACCTCAGGAAAGCCATTTAATGACCATAATATGGGCTATGGCACATTAGTTGGCTAGAAAAAAAGAGCTATAGAGAGTATTTTGCTAGATATGTGTACTATATTACGTACCATACCATACCATACTATCTACTTCTGCTTATCCGGGGCCAGGTCGCGGGGGCAGCAGTCTAAGCAGAGATACCCAGACTTCCCTCTCCCTAGACACTTCCTCTAGCTCTTCCGGGGGGACACCGAGGCGTTCCCAGGCCAGCCGGGAGACATAGTCCCTCCAGCGTGTTCTAGGTCTACCCCAGGGTCTCCTCCCAGTGGGACACGCCTGGAACACCTTCCCGGGAAGGCGTCCAGGAGGCGTTCGGAACAGATACCCGAGCCACCTCAGCTGACCCCTCTCGATGTGGAGGAGCAGCGGCTCTACTCTGAGCTCCTCCCGAGTGACAGAGCTTCTCACCCTATCTCTAAGGGATCGCCCAGCCACCCTGCGGAGAAAGCTCATTTCGGCCGCCTGTATCCGGGGTCTTGTCCTTTCGGTCATGACCCAAAGCTCATGACCATAGGTGAGAGTAGGAACGTAGATTGACCGGTAAATCGAGAGCTTCGCCTTGCGGCTCAGCTCTTTCTTCACCATGACAGACTGGTACATCGACCGCATTACTGCAGAAGCTGCACCGATCCGGCTGTCAATCTCCCGTTCCATCCTTCCATCACTCGTGAACAAAACCCCAAGATACTTAAACTCCTCCACTTGAGGCAGGAACTCTCCACCAAACCTGAAGTGGGCAAGCCACCCTTTTCCGACTGAGGACCATGGCCTCGGATTTGGAGGTGCTGATTCTCATCCCAGCCGCTTCACACTCGGCTGCAAACCGTCCCAGTGCATGCTGAAGTTCCTGGTCTGAAGGGGCCAACACGACAACATCATCCACAAAGAGCAGAGACGAAATCGTGTTGTCCCCAAACCTGACACCCTCTGGCCCCTGGCTGCGCCTAGAAATTCTGTCCATAAAAATTATCAATAGAACCGGCGACAAAGGGCAGCCCTGCCAGAGTCCAACATGCACCGGGAAGAAGTCTGACTTACTGCCGGCAATGCGAACCAAGCTCCTGCTTCGGTCGTACAGGGACCGGACAGCCCTTAGCAAAGGACCCCGGACCCCATACTCCCGGAGCACCCTCCACAGGCCGCCGCGAGGGACACAGTCGAATGCCTTCTCCAAATCCACAAAGCACATGTGGATTGGTTGGGCAAACTCCCATGAACCCTCCAGCACCCTGTAGAGGGTATAGAGCTGGTCCAGTGTTCAACGGCCTGGACGAAAACCGCACTGTTCCTCCTGAATCCGAAGTTCTACTATCGGCCATATTCTCCTCTCCAGTACCCTGGCATAGACTTTCCCAGGGAGGCTGAGAAGTGTGATCCCCCTGTAGTTGGAACACAACCTCCGGTCCCCCTTCTTAAAAAGAGGGACCACCACCCCGGTCTGCCATCCCAGAGGCACTGTCCCCAACTGCCACGCGATGCTGCAGAGGCGTGTCAGCCAAGACAGCCCCACAACATCCAGAGACTTGAGGTACTCAGGGCGGATCTCATCCACCCCCGGTGCCTTGCCACCGAGGAGTTTCTTGACTACCTCGGTGACTTCAGCCCGGGTGATGGACGAGTCCACCTCTGAGCCCTCAGCCTCTGCTTCCTCAGCCTCTGCTTCCTCAATGGAAGACGTGATGGCGGGATAGAGGAGATCCTCGAAGTATTCCTTCCACCGTCCAACGACATCCCCAGTTGAGGTCAACAGCTGCCCACCTCCACTGTAGACAGCATTGGTAGGGCACTGCTTCCCTCTCCTGAGGCGCCGGACGGTTTGCCAGAATCTCTTCGAGGCCAGCCGATAGTCCTTCTCCATGGCCTCACCGAACTCCTCCCAGGCCCGAGTTTTTGCCTCCACAACCACCCGGGCTGCAGTCCACTTGGCCTGCCGGTACCCGTCAGCTGCCTTAGGAGTCCCACAAGCCAACCAGGCCCGATAGGACTCCTTCTTCAGCTTGACGGCATCCTTTACTTCCGGTGTCCACCACCGGGCTGGGGATTGCCGCCTCGACAGGCACCGGAGACCTTACGGCCACAGCTCCGAGCGGTCGCTTCAACAATGGAGGTGGAGAACATGGTCCACTCGAACTCAATATCTCCAGCCTCCCTCGGGATCCGGTCGAAGCTCCGCCGGAGGTGGGTGTAGCGTTTATACGCCCACGTATAAATATTATTAATTATTATTCATAACGGAATATGACCAATAATTAATATTTTAATTAATTTTAATTATTTTCAGAATTTACTGTAGCAGAATCAATAGCATGATCATTTTATCAGTTCATCCAATGAACAGAAAGCATAAACAAGTATTAACTCTAGGAAATATAATATCTTCCTGGTCAAGAAAGACTCAATCCCCAGCTAACAATAAATTACGAAGTAAATTAAGGGTAACAGCATAGGTAACTTAAATCGAAGTTCAAGACAATAAATCTGATAAGCACATACACAAGTAATCTCTTTTCAAATACAAACAATACTTTATTGATTATATATAACACATAAGCTAATATCTAACACAAACACACACACACACATTCATACGCGTTGCAGAAAGGGATAGAGTGAGGAAAGAGTGGGTTTAAGAGTGAAAGGATGAAATCTCACGATTCCATATGCACTAGACATGACCTGAACGAACCATCAATCATTAATTTAACCCTTCTATCGTTTTAGGCAGGTTATTAAAGTTATATAAATACACCAGTTAAGATTTTAAAAGTCTGGAGGTAGTCTACTTGCGTATTTGCTTTTGGGGATTCCCTTTTGGAATTCCCTTTGTAGCGTAAGAAGGGGGTTTCCCTTGGTTCGTCTGTCGGCTGGCCTCCTCGTGCTTGGATAAATGTCTGTGGTGCGTTCCAGTCACGTGGTGTGCTGGAGCTGCTGAATGAAAAGTCTTTGAAGTTGAAAGTGTTCGTTGCAGCCGTAAATCGTTGACCGAAGCTTTGCCGCAAAACTTAACTTAAAACCGAGACTTTCAATCGGAAAGGGAAAATAACACAAAGAAAGAAATGAAATGAGATATGGAGAGTAGTTAGATGACTGGAAATGAATCTAACCCATCTGATCTTAATTTGGGTTGGTCTGCTCTTCAGTTACATGGTTACAAGTCTTGCTTTAGATCTTCATCTTTTTCTGCATTTGTTGAGAGTTCTTCTTCAGAGCGAGAACCGAGAGAGAGCTTCGAGAGCAGCGAGAGAGAGAGCTTTGTTTTTGGGTCTAAGGTTTTAAACTAAAATTTTGTCCAACCTCCAGGATGAGTTCTGGCCAATTAGACACTGGCTGAATTTAGGAGGTGACGTTCTTTTCAGTTCTGATCGTAAATCATGCTTATCTGTGCTCTCCTTACTAACAGAGAGAACAGGGGCCACAGTTTAGACATGATTTCAAATTAAAAGAAGATCAAAACATATTACACCGATATCATTCAAGCCATCTTGCTAGTTGTGTTCGTAAGATAGCATTGATATGAAACAGTACACACTTTCATTCATTCACTCCTTCTAATAGTTAATATAATAACTATTACCTGAATTAAATGGGATCAAAACATATTATCTTATTAAAATATACATATAAGTGGTGGAAACAACCCAGGATTAGGTAGTTGCATGATTGTTTGATCATGAGTCCATTGAAAATTGTTCTTGAATGATTTTATGTATAGTTATTGATAAGAATCAGTTCTCTGGTGAAGAGACAGAACTCTGTTTGTTCAGAGGTCTTAATGAGGAGGTGTTCAGGAATGTTGTCGGGGGTTTCAGTAACATCTGCTGGTGTCGATTCTTCTTCTAAAGGGTCTTTTGCAGACTCTCTGGCACCGGGATGGGTGACTTATGGCTCTGGTCTTGGTGATTTGACTCTGGAATGTGCGGACACTGTCTTTATCTTAACCAGTCCGTAGTAGGCCACAAAGCTAGCCATTGACCACTTATGTGTTAGTGCCGGGGGCTCCTTCAATTAGTCAGACCGGTGATGATCATGAGACGTTCTGAACAAATCTTCCCCCCTCAGTCATCGAGAAGTAGAGAATTTGAATTAATATTCAAAAAGAAGATTAGTTGGTGGTTGCTTTCTACCCATTGTCGCTACATGGGAGTTGAAGATCTCTTTGACAGGAGACTCGGCCAAACGTTCCCAGCAGACCCTTACAGTACGCTTGGGTCTGCCGAGTCTGTCCAGCTTCCTCCCCCGCCATTGGATCCAACTTACCACCAGGTGGTGATCAGTTCCGCCCCTCTCTTCACCCGAGTGTCCAAGACATACGGCCGTAGGTCAGATGAAACGACCACAAAGTCGATCATCGACCTACGGCCTAGGGTGTGCACTGCACTGATGGACACCCTTATGCTTGAACATGGTGTTCGTTATGGACAAGCAGTAACTAGCACAGAAGTCCAATAACTGAACACCGCTCGGGTTCAGATCAGGGGGGCCGTTCCTCCCAATCACACCCCTCCAGGTGTCACTGTCGTTGCCCACGTGGGCGTTGAAGTCCCCCAGTAAAACGACGAGTCCCCAGTCGGAGCACTTTCCAGCACCCCTCCCAGAGACTCCAAGAAGGCCGGGTACTCTGCACTGCCGTTTGGCCCGTAGGCACAAACGACAGTGAGAGACCTATCCCCGACCCGTAGGCGCAGGGAAACGACCCTCGCGTTCACCGGGGTAAACTCCAACACATGGCGGCTGAGCTGGGGGGCTATAAGCAAACCCACACCAGCCCGCCGCCTCTCACCATGGGCAACTCCAGAGTGGTGAAGAGTCCATCCTCTCTCAAGGAGTGTGGTTCCAGAGCCCAAGCTATGCGTAGAGGTGATCCCGATTATCTCTAGTTGGAACCTCTCAACCTCACGCACAATCTCAGGCTCCTTCCCAGCCAGCGAGGTGACGTTCCACGTCCCTAGAGCTAGTTTCCGTGTCCAGGGATCGGGTTGTCGAGGCCCCCGCCTTCGACTGCCGCCTGGTCCTCTCAGCACGGGCCCCTTACAGTCCCTCCTGTAGGTGGTGAGCCCACGGGAAGGCGGCCCCACGTTGCTCCTTCGGGCTGAGCCCGGCCAGACCCCACGGGGGGGCCCGGCTGCGCCATACCAGGCGACGTCACGGGTCCTCGATTTAATATTACTCATAAAGGGTTTTTTGAACCACTCTTAGTCTGACCCGTCGCCTAGGACCTGTTTGCCTTGGGAGACCCTACCAGGGGCATATAGCTCCTAGGGTCATTCGGGTACTCAAACCCCTCCACCACATTAAGGTGGCAGTTCAAGGAGGGGACTATATTACGTATTTATTATATTTTTACTTGACATATTTTATTTTACTTTTACTAAAGTTGTTATTATAATAAAACAATGCATTATATTTAATTTGAGTTATTTTTTACCTTAAGGTGAGACACGGCAGGCAAAAACATAGTTTTTTTTTTTACTGGTCAATTTTGAGATTTTTGGATATTTGTCTTCAATAACGTCTTCTTTCAGACTTGTGGTTGAAAAAAAGTCTGAAATACACATTTAGGTCTTTATTTTACTACACTTTGTCTGTTTGCGTCTGTAGATTTCTTAGCCAACTCACTATAGACACGGCTCAATCCGAGGGGCGGGATAAATGGCTGTCTTTCAAATTCCCTCTGCACGCAATAGGACAGCGCTTCAACCAACCAGAGCGTTTTCTCAACAGCGGAGCTAACGTTAGTTGATAGATTCAACTTTTGCCATATCCGGCCGGCAAAACTACGAACACATCTTCCTTATTTAAGAATGATTTAAGTGCCGTTCTTTGCTCTTTTCTCAAAGAAAAACTTAACCCCAAGTCCTCCAGAGTCGCGGCCAAAGCCGATTCGAAAGACTGTTCGCCAGCAGCAGCAGCAGCCATTCTTTGTTTTCAAGTAGCAGGGAACCGTCGCAACTCTGTCGTCATTATGTTAAGCCCGCCCCGCCTACTCTATACACGATGTGATTGGCCTGACCTAATTTGGTTTTTCCATCTTGAAAGTCAACAGAGAGTTGCTAGACTATCCTGGCTGCAAAATAAATTTTGCTGCCACTAGGGTGCGTCTAGATTTCTAGGCTATAGATTTCTCATAAATTCAACAAAAGTTGGCGTTCTTAATCAACATGCTGCTGCACCCTGTCATCACATGCACCGCTGAAAAGCTCTCTCTCTCCTGTACAATGCTGTCGGATCCAAATATGGTAATTTCCTTTTTATCAGCAACCAATCGTGAAAGTAAAAGGGCTGAATGGGCAATCTCATTGGCTGATGATAAATCTTTAAAGCCCGTTTTCTCAAAACGACTTTTCTCTCATACTCCAAGTCCGAAATCTCCACTTCATTAGCACCTATATACACCAAACTTTCCAGTCTTGTACTTAGTTATATTATGAAGACATTTACAGAGGAATTTGTAAATATATTATTCCTAGCCTGATTTATATAACATTTCATTCGAAAAAACTTGGCGAAAATCTTTTTTTTTAAGGCTATTGACAGTATATTCTGATTTACAGGATAACAAAAGTAGATATCCATAAATCCCTCTGTATTTTTTTTTTCCATCTAATATGTGAACACAATGAAAAAAAAAAAAAAAACCTGGCTTTATCCAATACTCAGATTTCATTTTTTATATATATGCAAATTAGCGCGTATTTTATTAGATATTGCCTAATTTGCATATTTAAACATTAAATTACAGAAAACTTGTAATACATTTTTTTTTTCTCATCTTAATGTAGGTAATCAACTGGGAAAGTTGCATGGTGATATCTGCTAGTTAAAACATTTACCCTATTCACCTGTAGTGTCTCGCCTTAAATAATACTACCAGCTGATAGGGCTCTCTGTATGTTTACAGCATTAGGGTTTTTTTTCCTAAGTTTTTTTTTTTTTTCTTAAGAAAAATTAACGCCTATCTTGTGTACCTAATATTTATCCAAATGAGTCCATATTAAATCAAATCAAAAGAATTTAATTTAATTGAAATTGTGAAATTTGTGTCAAGCAATAATAAAAAAACGTAGCTTACCAGATATTGTACCATGTAAACACTGTAACATGTTGTCACTAAACCTAATAAAATTCATTTTAGTTACTAAAATGTTTTGACAATCACAATACACTTATGACAATAATCTGTTGTCACTTTTGTCTGAGTGTTTGGTTTATTTTATGTTCATTGAAGATAAAGTTAAGTTGCTGCAAGTAGATCCTTTATTCTCTGTTTCAACCTGTGTGTGACATTATTATTATTCTCATTTTTTTTTATTAAACATAAAATATTGTTATTCCTTTACAGTACATTTTAAAAATCTAGTCTTAATAATATGTTTTAGTAAAAATAATGTTTTTATTTATATAGCGCCTTTCCAGTGCTCAAGGACACTTTACAATGTACATACAACAAGGAAAGGATAACACCAATATGGTAGACAATGATGACAAAAAATAGTAAGTAGGTTAGAGTAACAAGAATACAGAAAAGTAGAAGAGCATTATATAGACAGGGCAGCATACAGCAGCATAGAATCAAGCACAATGAAATACAGAACACAACTTAAGAATTATAACATTCAGAAAATAAGTGAGTTTTGAGTAATGATTTGAATTCAGATATTATTAACACAACAGAGTTATCGGGGGAGAGAATTCCAGGATAATATTGGATTCATAGACAATTGGGAAAGATTTTGGGGCAGACCTGACTTGTTAAAAAGAGATTGTATTCATCACTCCTGGGATGGTACCGCTCTTCTCTCTAGTACATAGTCTTAGTGTCACATATCTACCTAGTCACCATCCTCTGCATCATTTCCAGAAGTCAGATAAATCCCATCACATAGAGACTTTATCAATTGATAAAGCTTGGGTTGCTGAATATTCTATCCCTATATCTTCAGAAACACTTATCGTTAATGATATGATTACAGATCATAAACTATATGTGCTGTGTTTGACAGAAACCTGGCTAAAACCAGACGATTACATTACTTTAAATGAGTCCATCCCCCAAGATTATTGTTATAAACATGAGCCTCGTCTGAAAGGCAAAGGAGGAGGTGTTGCTGTAACTTATAGTAATATCTTCAGAATTACTGAGAAGTCTAGTTTCCAAAATAATTATTTTGACATTTTGGTGCTTAATGTAACACTATAGTGTAAATGATATATCCCTTTTGACTTTTGTGCTGACTACTGTATACAGGCCAACAGGGCACCATAGAGACTTTATCAAATAATTTGGTAACACTTTATTTTAAGGGTCCAGAATAATGCATTAATTAAGCAATAATTAATGATTAACTAGTTAATTAGTTAAGCATGAACACACTAGTAATTAATGATTATCTTTACATTTTAAGGGTCCTGAATAATGCGTTACTTAAGCATAAATAAACTAGTAATTAATGATTTACTTGTTCACAATTATACATTAGTGAAGTATGGAGACAATAGTAATTAATGATTAATTGAATGTACAGTAAACGCCTTTTAGCCATTATTTAGAACTTAATAAGCAATATATTATTTTTGTGTTGTGATGTAATTATATTTCTGTGCCATTCTATTAAGTTAACTGAACAATAAACTATTAATTATGTTTAACTTATGCTGGTTTTGCGGTTATAAATTGCTAAAATAGTGTAATAAAGCCAATTTGACCCCCTATTCTAAAGTCGTCAAGTCACCTTTATTTATATAGCGCTTTTTACAATACAGATTGTATCAAAGCAGCTTCACATTGATAACATGAAAATAATACAACAAAGTTTGTTTCTAGATGAAAATTGCGTCATCGTCCACCCTAAGTAAGGCAGATCAATAATATTGTTGAATATTAAATGTCCCCAACTAAGCAAGCCAAAAGCCAAGGCAACAGTGGCAAGGAACCAAAACTCCATCAGGTGACAGAATGGAGAAAAAATCTTGGGAGAACCCAGGCTCAGTCGGGGGCCAGTTCTTCTCTGGCCAACGAGCGAACAGTGTATGATTATAATCCAGGCAGCATTACAGGTCAGAATTCAGATTGGTCGTGTCGATGAGGCCTTCACAGGGCTGATGAGGCTGGTACTTCAGGGATGCGTCATGGATGGGTCCAGGTGCAGGTCCACCATCTGATCTGGATACGGGCGGGATCCGGCTGACTTCAGTAAACGGGAGGGACTGGTTGACACTTCAGGACTGCGTTGTCATCATGTCCAGGTGCAGGTCCTTCATCAAATCTGGATACGGCCTGGATCCGGTGGACTGCGGTAAAGAGACTAATATTAGCGTAGACGCCATCCTTCTTATGATGTAACAAGTACATCAGGATTTATGGGGAGTGCTCCCAGTTCCAGCTGACCTAAACTATGCAGTCTAACATTGAATTATAGAAGTCTATAATGTGTTATGTGTATGCTAGGCCAAAGAGATGTTTTTAGTCTAGATTTGAACTGACAGAGTGTGTCTGCTTCCCGGACAATGATAGGAAGATTGTTCCAAAGTTTTGGTGCTAAATAGGAAAAGGATCTATCACCAGCAGGCGATTTTGATATTCTAGGTCAGGGATGGGCAACTTTGATGATAGTGAGGGCCACAAATATTTTATCGTCACTATCAGAGGGCCAAATGTGACCGTGCACTTCCACCAATGGGATATTGGAAAATTAGAGCTACCATTTTAGAAGAAAACATGTATGTATGTCTGTATTACAGACTCTGCTTAGTGAATCAACCTGCATGTCCATATTCAATTATTTTTTCTGCTTCTTTTCATGAATGAACTTTTAACAAACAAAAACACATTACTGTGGCAAACATTTTTTATTATTATTCCAGTGCAAACATGTTGGGCTCTCAAAAAACATTCAATGATGGCACAAAACTGAAAAGTAGCCTATTAAGTGAAAAAACTTAATGGGATATTGGAAAATTAGAGCTACCATTTTAGAAGAACAAAACATATGTATGTCTGTATTACAGACTCTGTAATGTTTAGTGAACCAACCTGCATTTCCATACTCAATTATTTTTTTCTGCTTCTATTCATTGATGAACTTTTAACATAAACAAACAAAACACATTACTGAGTAGCAAACTTTTTTCTTTTCTTTTTTTTTATTATTCCAGTGCAAACATTGTGGGCTCTCAAAAAAACATTCAATGATGGCACAAAACTAAAAAAGTATTAAGTGAAGCATACTTTCCACCATAGGCTATATCTCACCTACAGGGGGGAAAAGTTTCAAGTTAATGAGATACTTGTGGTCTCTCCTGCTGGCGTACAATAGACTGGATGTCAATGTCAATGTTAGTGCAGCCAATCCTCATGAGCTGAAACAGAACGTCATCGCTGATCCTGTTTCTCTCTTTCGACTTTATATGTTTCATTGTGGAGAAGCTGCTCTCGCAAATGTACGTGCTCCCAAACATGCTGGCCATTGACAGTGCAAAATCCCTGAGAAGTGGAAAGCGGGACTCTGGTAGTAACCTCCAAAATGAAACTCCCCTCTCACTGTGCTTTGCTTGAAAAAACGGATCTGACTGAATTTCGCAGAGTTCAAGCTGCAACTCAGAGGGTTGCTCACTGACAGCAGCAGAGAGGGGGTCAGTGAATAACGCTATTCGTGACTGCATGGCGTGGAAATCATGGAAGCGGAACTTAAACTGCTGCTGCAGTGTTTCGATGTCGGCTCTGTATTTGTGAAAAATGTTCTCGCATTCAGGGACATCTCTCCGCATCTCTTCACAAGCGGGAAAGTGTGCCAAATTTTGACGATTAGATGAAAATCCTTCTTTGAAAAGGTCTAATTTACGCCGAAATGCATTCAGGTGCGCGTAAAGGTTGGATACAGTTTGGCCTCACCCCTGTAACTGTGTGTTCAGGTGATTGAGGTGTGAGGTAACGTCCGTAAGGAAGGCCATATCGCAAAGAAACTCTGTGTGTCTGAGTTTTCAGGTGTAGGCACTTGTATCGCCTCGAACACTGTCCTCCAAAAACACAGGAATTTCGGTGCGCAACGGAAAAAAAACACTCCAGACACTTTCCTCGGCTCATCCATCTAATCTCGGTGTGCATTTGTAAATCCCCATACGCCGCGCTCACTTCATCCAAAAAAGCTACAAACCTCCTGTGACTGAGAGACCTATTCCCTCCTCGGATGAGATTTGTAACTTTAGTCACCAGATCCATAACGTGACTGAAGTTAAGTGTCTTGGCACAGAGAGCCTCCTGTAGAATTAAAATAAAGATTAGATTCAGCGCTAAAATCTATACATATCCTGTCATATTAATCTCATAAGGCCGCCCATATTCATAATCATAAAAAGTGAGCTGAAGATAAAACAACTCACCTGATGGATGATGCAGTGCAGTATAGGACAGTCCACCCCACTCTGTTGGAGGAGCCCGGCGAAACCATTGTGTTTTCCTTGCATCGCAGGTGCGCCATCAGTAACGACGGCTGACAGCTTGTCAAAGCCACCATACTCATTCACAACACTGTTAACGGCGTTGAAAATATCCGTCCCTTTAGTAGTGTTGTGCAACGACACCAATTTTAAAAGTTCTTCGTGTACAACAAATGAACTGTCAATCGTTCTAGTGAAAATCAGTAGCTGGCTAATATCCATCACATCTGTGCTCTCATCCAACGCTAATGAGAAGTATTTGCAGTCATGCATGACTTGTTTCAGTTTGCCATCGACGTGATTATGGATGTCAAAAATTCTGCGTGTCACTGTGCGACAGGACAAGGAGACAGTTTCAAAGTTTTTAGCCATATCCTCGTCTCCAAATGATTTGGCCATTTCCATTGCACACCTCTTCACCATTTCGCCATCTGACAAGGGCTTCTTGGCTTTAGCAAGCTCCAGTGCCACAGAGTAAGACGCCTTGAGGGCAGACTCCTGTGTGGATGTAATTGTGGTAAAAATACTCTGTTGTTGATTGAGCTTCACTTTCAGGTCAGCTATAACAGCGGCCCTAGCAGCTCCGGTGTACTTTCCATATTTGTCCCTGTGTGTGGTATTGTAATGGCGACTTAAGTTGAAATCTTTGAATACTGATCTTGTTTCCAAACACACTAAACACATAGGTCTACCTTCGAATTCTGTAAACAGATAATCTGTTTCCCATCTCGTCTGAAAAGTAAGATTCTCTTGATTCAGTTTTCTTTTTTTACCGCTCATGGTTCTCTCTCTTCATCGTTGACTGTAGTGAAGCAGGTCTGACTAAGGCCTCTAAGTGTTTTGCATAGGAGGCGCCCTCTATCGGTATACTGTATCATTACCATTTGCGGTAAAACCTGTGAAACCAACATTTCTATGGTATTTGAAAATTGACCCGCGGGCCACCAGTTGCCCATCCCTGTTCTAGGTATTGTCAACTGGCTGGAATTTTGAGATTGCAATAGACATGAAGGACTATAATGCGTTAAGAGCTCGCTCAAGTGCTGGGGAGCTAAACCATTTAGTGCTTTGTAAGTGATCAGCAATATTTAAAAATGTATACGATGTTTAATAGGGAGCCAATGCAGTGTTGACAGAACCGTCAATATGGTCATACTTCCTGGTTCTGGTAAGAACTCTAGCTGCTGCATTTTGGACCAGCTGTAGTTTGTTTATTAAGCATGCAGTGCAACCACCCATAATATCATTACAATAATCTAGCCTTGATGTCATGAACGCATTAACTAATTGTTCTGCATTTTTCATTGAGAGCATATGACGTAATTTAGATATATTTTTAAGATGAAAAATTCCGTTAATTATGTGAATCGGTAAATTTCATCAGGGTGTGAAGAAATATAGAGCTGCGTATCATCAGCATAACAGTGAAAACTAATGCCATGCTTCCTAATGATATCTCCCAAGTGTAGCATTTACAGAGTGAACAGCAACGGTCCTAGTTCTGAGCCTTGTGGATCGATAAGACATCTCTTCATTTACTGCTACAAACTGATAACGGTCAGATAAGTATGATTTAAACCATGCTAATGCAATTCCACTGTAAGCCCGCACTCGATCGGTCCAAAGCAGGCATCCAACCAGCGGGGAAGGTCTCTGCGTGTTACTGTCTTTCCGCATGGCAAAGTAATTTTGATTAAATGCAATACATTTTCTCATATGTATTCTCTCGTTATTTCATCTGACTCCATAAATGAAAAGGTTTTAATGATATCTGTGCATCATTAAATGTGAGCAAATGTCTGACTATTCCTTTTAACTCTTTAATGAAAACAAAGTTAGAGTCCGTTAGAATAAAATCAAATGTTTACAATTTATTATGTCAGGTAAATGTATCATGCCAATTTCATAATCGGTTCAAAGATAATCAATACAATAACATCGAATGCTCTAGAATAAAGAGAAAAGATGCGAACCTAACATTAGGAAATACATGATGCTAAAAGTCTCGGACTCTTAGCATTCATGGGCTGATCTGAGGTACAGAATCGTGCCGAGCCCTGTGCTGCATTTCATTATATAGACAAAACCTCTTTCACATGGAAACATCTGTTAACAATGGGAATTTACATTCAGAGTAGACACCTTTTGGGGGTAGGAGACCGTTTGTCTAGAGATCATCTTCCTTTGTGTGCCAGTTATCTCTAAACTCTTAAAAACCTTATTACCCTTTGTTTTACTTATTTGAAAATTAGACATTTGTACCAGTCGTACTGAGACATTTCAAATAATACCAAACGTGTAATACTGTATGATAATTATTCACATTAAACCATATAAATTCTTGGGTGAATTTTGGTGATCTCAGCATGAGGGATGGGGGAAGAGGGGAATAAATGTAGATTAGGGTTGCTTAGGTGAGACTTGCATCTCGAATGATGGTGCTAGTTTCACAAGAGAGAGTTCAAATGTTAATTTCCAGAAATGTCCTTTGTCCTCTCAGGGGGTGGTCGATCCTCAAGGAGACTGCCTGGCATTTATCTAATTTCTCAAGTCTTACAATTCCACTAATGCCAACATAATTTTCAAGTCTATTTAAAAGAATGTTGCGGTCGATAGTGTCAAATGCAGCATTAAGATCGAGGAACACTAATAGAGAGATACAACCACGATCGGATGATAAGAGCAAATCATTTGTGACTCTAATGAGAGCTGTCTCAGTACTATGGTACGGTCTAAATCCTGATTGAAAATCCTCACAGATAGCATTTATTTCTAAAAAGGAACATAGTTGTGAAGATACAGCCTTTTCTAGTATCTTTGACAGAAAAGGTAGATTCAAGATCGGCCTATAATTGACTGATTCTGTAGGATCAAGTTGTGTTTTTTTAACAAGCGGTTTAATCATAGCCAGCTTAAAAGTTTTTGGTACGTATCCTAATGACAAAGATGAATTAATGATATTAAGAAGAGGATCTATGACCTCTGGAAGCATCTCTTTCAGTAGCTTAGTCGGTATAGGGTCTAACATTTTGTCGATTTAGATCAGTGGTTCCCAACAGAGGGGTCGTGGCCCACAAGGGGGTCTCGGCGAGCTCTCTGGGGGGTCGCGTCATATTTTGAGTAATGAATTCAAGTCGTCCGTAACTTTTTCTATGTTAAAAATGTACAAAATGTATATAATGAGCGAGTTCATCATGAATCCATCTTCCAAACCGTGTTTTTTTCTTATTCTGAATCACTATGGTACACCTATAATAAGTGTTTATATTGGGACTATTTAACACTGGTTCGGATCGCCGCCGCTGCGGAGTAGTGGTACTTGACCTGCGTGACTCGTCATAGCCAAACACAGAGAAGTAATTCCGGCTCCAAAAGACGCATTATTCTGTTAACAAACGCATGTTTATTAAAGATCGCTATAGCGCAAAAAAAAGGAATGCATGCTTTAAGGAGAACGATCATATTACATTAGCTAATTTTATCCATTACCTGGCCTGGCTGACCAAAAATGGGATTTTAACCATGACAGCCTTAAAAACCAAATACATATGGGCCAGACTGACCCTTGAGGATGATAAAGATGTCTTACCCTGTTAAAGATCTCTCCACGCATTGACCAAATTACTCACGACCAGCAGATCCTCACACTTATTGATAAAGCCTCACAAATAACATGCAAGTATTGAGGTCCCAGACAGCAGTAATTTTGTAATAGCCTATATATTCATTCTTTTTTTTTAACCTACACACCAGTGTGAATACTGATTTTTTTTTTTATTGCGATTCAAATAGGGCCAATTTATAGGCTACTCTTAGGCTTACGTTTTTAAATTACAAATGGCCCACTGATGTTTTTGTTATTGTATTTTCAATATTAGGCTATAGGCTATTATTTGTGCATAAACATATCTGGTTATAGTAATAAACAGCCTACCGTTTGCTTGAAAACAACATATTTTGTCATCCTTGCTGCTAGCCAACAAGAGCGATAATATCATTAAATGTGAAGGGGGGCCCTAAAATATTTTCTTGGGAAAAAGGGGGTCTCAGACAATAAAAGGTTGGGAACCACTGATTTAGATGATTTAACGAGTTTAGAAAATTCTTCCTCTCCTTTAGTAATGAATTAATCAAATTTTTCCTTAGGGAGACTACAATACACTCCCTGATGCGATACTGTAGTAGACGGTTGCATAGTTATAATTTTTTCCCTTATATTATCAATCTTATAAGTGAAGAAGTTCATAAAGTCATTACTGCTGTGCTGCTTGGAAACTTCTGGGCTTGAAGCTTTATTTTTCGTTAGTTTAGCCACTGTTTCAAATAAATACCTAGGGTTTTGTTTATTTTCTTCTAATAGGGTTGAAAAATAAGCAGATCTAGCAGCTTTTAAGGCCTCTCTGTATGCAATCGAGCTCTCTTTCCATGAAATGTGAAATACCTCTAGTTTTGTTTTCTTACAGTTGCGCTCCATTTTTCTGGCTGCTCTCTTAAAGGCCCTGAGTGTGATCGTTGTACCACGGCGTTGGACTATTTTCTTTAATCTTCTTTAAGCGCAACGGAGCAACTGTCTTTAAGTCTTTAATATCTAAAGTGCTGGAAAAGAGAGAGTTAAAAGTTTCTGTCGCAATATCGAGTTCTTCTAAGCTATCTGGGATGCTGAGATGATGAAACTGATCAGGAAGATTATTAATAAAGTAATCTTTAGTGGCAGAAGTGATAGGTCTAACATATTTGTAACACGGAGTCGGCTTTGCAGCTTTGGCTAAATTAAGTTTACACAAGACTAGATAATGATCTGAGATGTCATCGCTCTGCTGCAGAATTTCAACGGCATCAACATTGATTCCATGTGACAATATTAGATCTAAAGTATGATTACGACAATGAGTAGGTCCTGACACGTGTTGTCTAACTCCAATAGAGTTCAGAATGTCTTTAAATGCCAATCCCAATGCATCTTTTTCGTTATCTACATGTATATTAAAATCACCAACAATAAGGACTTTATCTGCAGCCAGTACTAACTCTGATAGAAAGTCAGCAAATTCTTTGATAAAGTCTGTATGGTGCCCCTGGTGGCCTGTATACAGTAGCCAGTACAAATCTAATTCGTGGTTTATCATTTACACTATATATTGTTACATTAAGCACCAACACTTCAAAAGAATTATATTTGAAACTAGGCTTACACTAGAAACTAGAAAATATTACTATAAATTACAGCAACACCTCCCCCTTTGCCTTTCAGACGAGGCTCATGTTTATAGCCGTAATCTTGGGGGGTGGACTCATTTAAAGTCATGTAATCATTTGGTTTTAGCCAGGTTTCTGTCAAACACAGCACATCTAGGTTTTAGTCTGTAATTATATCATTAACAATAAGTGTTTTTGAAGTAAGGGATCGAATATTCAGCAACCTAAGCTTTATAATTTTTTTAATCTGTGTTATTTCTGTTTTTTATTTGTTGAACATCAATACAATTTTTACCATTAAATGGGTTTGAGAGTTTTTTGTATTTACAAATTCAGGAAACAGTTTTTATATGATGATATCTAGGTGAAAGAGTCACTATGTGTAGGGATTTATCTGACTTCTCTGACGTGAGACAGCTAGCAGACGGTCGGTTTAGCCAGTCTGTCTGCTTCCTGACCTGGGCCCCAGTTTGTCATGTTTGAGCTCTAAGACTATGTGCCATATTACTAGAGAGAAGAGTGGCACCATCTCTTTTTAACAGGTCAGGTCTGCCCCAAAAACTTTTCCAATTGTCTATGAACCCTATATTATTCTATGGACACCACTTAGAGAGCCAGCCATTGAGTGAGGACAGTCTACTAAGTATCTCATCACTCCGGCAAACAGGAAGGGGGCCTGAGCAAATTACAGTGTCTGACATCATACTGTACTGGATACTGTACATGTAGCAGGCAGTGCAAGTGACAATAACAGGAGAAGACATGACTCACCGTCTTTGTTGATTGATCCAACTCACCACAGTCGTTTGATGGACTCATAAATGGCATCAGTGAAAAAGACGGCAAGCACGGATGGCAGGTTAACAGGCTAGCAAAATGCTAGCGATAATGATTTAGTTAAAAGCTAGCGATGTCAGATTAATGTGACAGGCAATATTAGACAATATCTGATATATGGTGATGAGTTAGTTATATTTAGCAATATAAACAACAAGGAATGATAGTAAATAGAGAATCAAAACAGAAAGCTAAATGGAGCCTACAGATGCAAACCACTCAACAGCAAGGCAGACAGGAGCAATCGATCGAGACCTAACCAAGTCTGTGCAATGTTCATGTGCTAAGATATGGCTTCTTCATTTTGCTATACGGTTGCTTGGGTGCTCTGAATGGTTGCTAGGCTGTGGCTACACAGTTAGCATGGTGATACTTACAGACTGATTTCCCGTCTGAATTGACCCCATTCATGGGTCTACGACAAATGGTGCGGGACGAGTTATACTCTGAAATTTTGTCCAGAAAAATATTAAGAAGATTAATAAATATTTTTAATAGACTCATTTATAACATTTTTATACATTTATAAATAGGCATTTTATAAATGAAACATTTTGAGTTAGAACCTCAAGTAAATTACATGTTTGTTTGTTTGTTTGTTTTTTTTTTTTTGTTTTTTTTTGTTTAGTTGTCTAATGGTTAGAATTATGGGAGAACTGTGATCTCTATTTAAGAAAATCCAGATGATCAAGAATAGCATTTAGCAAAGCATAAATCATTTAGGACATTGTTATATTTTTACTGGAAAACAAGAGAAAAATATTAATAACGAAAATTATTTGCAGTGCATTGTCCTTATTTGATTCTTTTGACCTCTTCTTCCTAATCCTGTTTATTTTTTGTAATAACTATTCAAGAATCATCACTTTTTGAACATTTTATGGGCATATTATTCACATATTCTCTCTATTTGTCTCTAAGGAGGACTCTCAGAGGTACTACTCCTGGCACAGTTTTGGTCCTGGTGACAAACATACACAGGAACTGTGGGTGAATCTTGATTCAGTGGATCATGGACCTGTAAGAGTGCACACTATCCTGTCCAACACACACCGGCAGGCATCGGTGAGACAACCACACACATATTTCTATGTTTTTATGGAAATAAGCACTTGGCTCACATGGGCCAATAAAACTCATCTTATTCTAGCATGTAATTATGTTGTTACTTGGTATTTTAACTCCCTGCCGACATTTCCTTTTTTTCTCTTTCTCTCTATCTCCTCCTCTATATTTCGCTTTGCTAGCGGGTGGCACTTACCTTTAACTTCCCTTTCTATGGACACCAAGTGAGGAAAATCACCATAGCAACCGGAGGTATTGTATATAGACTCTGTTCACCCATCTCCTCTATAAGGCAATTTAGAGCACGTCAGATTGGTTTGTGTTTGCCTTAGCCTTAGCAAACAGGCACAACTGAGAAAGTGGCACACCAGAGATGTTTCTGTGAGCTCTTTTGTCTCATTCAAGACTGATAATTTCTTCCTTCTTGATGTTTAGCTCATTTAATTAAATGGAGGTTACAGGTTTTTTTTTTTTTTTTTAACAATTGCTAGGACCCATTTCTCAATACCTGGGTCACTTTTTCCAAACTCTTCACACAGTTTTCCTAACCAACTTTTAGCTTGGCACAACAGTTAATTTCACATTCAAAATGCTTCAAAACACTTAACTTAACACTACCAAAGGTTGTCACCCAACAGACACACTTTGCACTAATAAAAAAATGACCTAAAAACATTAACAACGTAGAATTACACAGTGTTGTTTTTGTAAAAAATTTAAAAAGCTCTCTACTGTTTAGAATTCACTGCAGTAGCCTATATGTTACGTTACAGTACAAAACGATTCCTACGTTTTCCCCTTTTGTATAGATAGTATTAAAATTCATAAATGATCCAGTTTACTCCACATATACTGGTGTTGTGTTCAATGAATAAGTGACCTAAGTACTGATAAATTGGTCCTACCTATTGTTAAATAATAATAATAATAATAATAATAATAATAAATATAGCTGCAAGCAGCAATTACGGGGTTCAAGCATTTAAGCCCGTCATGCCAACTATGCTGTTGAGTTCTAGGCCAAACCGAAATGTAGGCCTGAAACCATTAAATATCCATGATGGAGAATACACAAAATCTATAATACCAGTGCACCCTAATTCTTTGAAAAAAATATTGGTTTTAAACATTTATCAGCCAATGCTGGATAATGATAAAGATTAGATTAAAAAGATCTATTGTCCCTCTTGTGGACAACAGTAGTATTAAAGGCTTCATCTTCAGTTTAAATGTTTGATAGAATGTACTGTGAGCCCTCTGAGCATCAGAAATCCTTGAAACCTGGCACGTTTCTTCAAAATCAGTTGTTCTCCATATCTACACAGTTTTGTGAAGTTTTTACTTTGTGCACACAATATATAGACATGTTACTCACAATGGGCCATACCAGAAATATATAAAAAATTGTATCTGCTAAACGGTTGTCAGGATTGTGTTCTGTTTCCACCATGTTTGTCATCATCACTGCCTTCACCTGTGTTCTGTCATCATCATCATTAGTTCAGTTCCATCACCTGTGCATTGTTAATTAGTTCATTATCATCACCTTCACCTGTTGTCTTCGTTATCATCTGTGTATTTAAGTTCTCCCTTCTCACTCTTCAGTTGTCGGTCAATGTTTGTGTTGTTAGCACTCTGTCTGTGCACGCACACTGTTTCGAGTATTCTTCAGTTTAAATAAATATTGAGTATTTTGGGATCTTTGCCTGGAACTTCTTCTTCATCAACCCTGAGACGTTACAGATTGACCGACCAAAGTTATGGATTCCAGAGATAACCTGTTGTCCCTATTCAACGCAGCCCCGTTCATCATCCGGTTGGTTCCTGCCGAGCCGGCATTCCAGTTCGGGTCAGGAATGCCACCCAACCCTGCACTTCACGCCAGTCCAGCCGAGCCTGCACTTCACACCAGTCCAGCCGAGCCCGCACTTCACACCAGATATGCCGAGCCCAAGACTGTGAGCGTCATGCCCGCCGAGTTAGAGACTGACTGCTTCATGCCCGCAGAACTATTGTTTTCTTTTATTCCGCCGAGCTTGAAGCTCCCTTCGCCGCTGGTTCCGTCCAGCTCAAAGCCCTCTTCACCGCTGGTTCTGCCCAGCACAAAGCCCTCTTCGATGCTGGTTCCGTCCAGCTCAAAGCCTTCTTCATCGCTGGTCCTGTCCAGCACAGAGCCTTCACCGCTGGTCCTGCCCAGCTCAACGCCCTCTTTGCCGCTGGTCCTGCCCAGCTCAAAGCCCTCATCGCTGATCCCACCCAGCCTCCCTCTCCCACCTCAGCTGTTGGGGTCTTCTTGCTCTACTCTTTTGCCTCTACTGAGCCCTGTCGACCCCTCTGTCCATCCACAGCTACCCGTCTGTGTCGCTGTGGATTCGCCTCAGGGTTTCCAGGCCTCAGCAGCGCCCGGGCCTGGTGATCCCATCCTCGCCTCTGTCCCCTGCACCTCGGACTCCACCTTGGCCCTCCGACCCTTCAGCTCCTCCTCAGCCCATAGTGCCCTCACCTCCGCCGTGTCCCGTCAGGCCTCCAGCTCCACCAGGCTCACTCGTCCCTCTGTCATCTCAGTGGTCAGCCGTCACCCTGGCTCCACCTCGGGACTCAGTGCTGCCGGCTGCACCTCTGCCCTGCATCCCTTCGGCTCCACCGGGTTCCGTCTTCCCTCCTACTCCTCCATCTTCCTCAATCACTCTGGTTCCGCCGCGGCCTTCCGGATCCCCTTCTCCGCCTTGGTCCCATGGGTCTTCAGTTCCGCCTTGGCCCTCCGGACCTGTGGTGTCGCCTCGGCTCTGGGTCCGGCCGGCTCAGTTGGGGATCCCTAAAACCCCTGCTCTGCCTTCATCGCTGTGGCCCCCTGCTCTGCCTTCATCGCTGTGGCCCCCTGCTCTGCCTGCACCGCCTTGGCCTTATCTTCAGCCTGCTCTGCAACGGCCGCCTTCTCAACCTGCTAGGCCGCCCGATGGATGGTCTCCTTGGCTCCTCCCTCCGTCGTCTCCACCCTGGTCCTTCTCCGCCGCGAGGACGCGCCTCCCGGGAGGGGGGAGTATTGTCAGGATTGTGTTCTGTTTCCACCATGTTTGTCATCATCATCACTGCCTTCACCTGTGTTCTGTCATCATCATCATTAGTTCAGTTCTATCACCTGTGCATTGTTAATTAGTTCATTATCATCACCTTCACCTGTTGTCTTCGTTATCATCTGTGTATTTAAGTTCTCCCTTCTCACTCTTCAGTTGTCGGTTTGTGTTGTTAGCACTCTGTCTGTGCACGCACACTGTTTGAGTATTCTTCAGTTTAAATAAATATTGAGTATTTTGGGATCTTTGCCTGGAACAACTTCTTCATCAACCCTGAGACGTTACAACGGTTTCATCTATCAAAATTCTTTTAATAACTTTTTGCCTTGAGGGTCCTTAGATGATGCATGTGAAGTTTAGAGCAATTCGGACAAACGGTCTATGAGGAGTTCGAAAAAGTAGAATTTTCAAATAATCACAAATATTTAACAAATTATTTGATTGACAGAAGTGGTTCTTGAGCATACGGTCTTGGAGTTATGAGCAGTTTCACGCTTTTGGTCGCTATATCGCCACCCATGGGCCAATCGGGGACATACTCTCTGAACCTCTCCTCGATTTTTGTACTACCATCTGGCAAAGTTTCATGTCTCCAGCACTTACAGTTTGGGCTGCACGATGCGTTTTACGGCGGAATAATAATAATAATAATAATAAATATAGCTGCAAGCAGCAATTAACGGGGTTCAAGCATTTAAGACCGTCATGCCAACTATGCTGTTGGTCTATAGGTTGAACCAAAATGTAGGCCTGAAACCATAAAATATCCATGATGGAGAATGCGCAAATGATATAAATCTATAGTACCAGTGCACCCTAATTCTTTGAAAAAAAGTATGGTTTTAAACATTTGCTTATCAGCCAATGCTGGATAATGATAAAGATTAGATTAAAAATATTTATTGTCCCTCTTGTGGACAACAGTGGTATTTAAGGCTTCATCTTCAGTTTAAATGTTTGATAGAATGTACTGTGAGCCCTCTGAGCATCAGAAATCCTTGAAACCTGGCACGTTTCTTCAAAATCAGTTGTTCTCCATATCTACACAGTTTTGTGAAGTTTCTACTTTGTGCACACAATATATAGACATGTTACTCACAATGGGCTATACCAGAAATATATAAAAAATTGTATCTGCTAAACGGTTTCATCGATCGAAATTCTTTTGATAACTTTTTGCCAGGAGGGTCCCTAGATGATGCATGTGACGTTTCGGGCAGTTCGGACAAACGGTCTATGAGGAGTTCGAAAAAGTAGAGTTTTCTAATAATCACAAATATTTAACAAATTATTTGATTGACAGCAGTGGTTCTTGAGGCAAAGTTGTCCAGAATGAGGAGATCTATCAAATGATTTCTATCTGTGGATTTTTTTGTGTGACCACAAAATGAGCTCGTACATGAGTATGACAAGTTTGGTGAAAATATCTCAATGCTTTCAAGAGTTATAGCCATTTTAGTGAAAGTGGCCCCGCCTACTTCAAACGTTTTGGCGTCTCATGGCGAGCGTGAATCACCGATCAGAATTCTTTAGATAACATTTTGCCTTGAGGGTCCCTTGATGATGCATGTCAAGTTTCGAGTGAATCTGACAAACGGCCTATGAGAAGTTCGAAAAAGTAGATTTTTCAGAAAATTCAAAATGGCTGGAAAATTTGCACACCGGAAATGAAATCGGAGATATACATTTTGTGTGTCTTGAGTCAAGGATTCCAATGATATTAGACACTTGAGTCTACGACAAACGGTCTAGGAGTTATGAGAGGTTTCACGTTGTTGATCGCTGTAGCGTCACCTACTTGCCAATCGGGGTCATATTTTGTGAGGTTCTCCCCAAATTGAGACCTACCACCTGGCCAGGTTTCAAGTCTCTAGGCTTTATGGTTTGGTCTGCCCGATCAGTTTTACGGCGGAATAATAATAATAATCAAAGCTGCAAGCAGCATTTATCGGGGTTCAAGCTATTAAGGCCTTTAACCCTCTGGGGTCTAAGGTGTTTTTGGGGCCCTTGGGATGTTTTGACATGCCCTGACATTTGTGCTTTTTTCAGTTATTTATAAACATGATAATGGCAAAGGTGTAAATTCACTCTATATAGCACAAACAGGGCTACCATAATATGTGAGCAACATGAATGTAGATGTTTGTATTTTTAAGAGAATAATGTTTATGCGTGGTTATTGGAAAAAATAAAAATGAAAGTTGCTGAAATAAGACCACAAAACTCATACTAAATATGTGTCAATAAGACTTTTGACTAATGGATGTTGTCGCTTCGAGTTCTGGCTTCAAAATTATGTGAAAATAGTCTTGCTTTATCGTTCACATAAACCAATACATTGATTTAAATTGTGTAAAACAGGTTTTGCTTGGAAAGCCAATATGCGAGGGGGGTGTGAAGGAGGAGTAGTTTACACCTGAGAATACAATGTCCCACCCACTCTGCATAATGAGCCATTCATTCAGGTGTGACACTGACTGAGCCACAATGCAAGGACAAAAGATATATTTAGAAGAAGACTTATATTGACCATTTAAGATTTTGCTTACATCTATCTTGTAAATATGTTTTGCTATTTTATTAAAAAGGTTACAATTACAACAATAATTACAATTTCAACAATATTTCAAGTGTACTCTTTCTTTGTAAAAAAATGATTATAGGCCTACATTTTATCATATGTATTCATTAGTTTGAATATAGCCAACATTGGAACAGCTAACATCTTAGTTGATGACTTTATTTTTGACAAAAATAGTATTTTATATATATATATATATATAACATATGAGCAGAAATTGCTAAACAAAAGCTTATTTGATGTGGCAGTATATTCTACAGTAAAAACTGTACCCAAATCTAGTCAACAAAATGTTGTCTTTCATATTTCGCCTGACTGTAACGTTGTTTTTATGAAATATTAGGGCATATAAATGTTAATTTGCAGTTTAATACGTTGCTTATACAAATAGTCTACATTTTATTTCAACATATTTCAGTCGATTTTCACTCATCTCAGTATAGCAATACAGTTTGCTAAAACATCATCATTCATTCACACACAGAAAGCGATTTAAATTTAAACGGTCTTTTTGCGAGCTGTGGTAAACAGCGCGCATCTCTGCCGTTCATTCATTCACAAACAGAAACGCGATTCACTTGAGAAGGAAAAAAAACTTACTACAGTATTCCTCAGCTCAGTCGGATCCTTGCTCCTCGAAATACCCGCACTTCTGAGGTATATTTTCCATTATTATTATTCCTCACAGCGCTGCGAGACGGTGTAAACAAGTAATGATCTGAATAAACTTGTGTTTTCTCGAGCTGATATGGGGGCGTTCACAGGTTTGCGTGGATTGCCTCATTCATTTGCGTTTGAATAGCGCGCGCTCTCCGGGGCGTGGTCACATTACATTTGAATGAGCTCTAATGAGCTCGACTGGAATCGCTCTCTTTTAATACAGATTTCACAAGCTGAGAATATTTGTTTTTTATATAAATTACTTCATTTAAAAGAAGAGAATTCAAGCTTCATGCCTGTGTGTCTGTATGTCTGTTTGACTGAGTATTCGCTGAGTTATTGTTCATTTTCGGACGCGACTTAACTGACAGAGAGAAGGCAGAACTCGCTTCGTGTTTATTTTTCTTTATTTGGCAAAAAGCACAACACTTTGTTTTTATTGTGAGTATACACAAAAATAATACACATTTAACAGAATCGATTGATGTATGAAACTTGTTTGTAATATCAAAGTCAACAGAGCAAAATGAATCTCTTTTGAACTGATAAAAAAAAAAAAGCGAGCTGGTATCGCCGGCGATACCGCCGACCCCAGGGGGTTAAGCACAAAAGCATCAAAAGTTATGAAGTTTTATTTAGCAAGCATGTAACCACTGACATAATAGATGAAAAAGACCATTTCTCACAGGGATCACAGTGGTGTATGGCACTTGAGTCTAGGTCAAACAGCCTACGAGTTATGAGCGATTTTTGTACTTTTGGTTGCTGTAGCGCCAGCTATGGGCCAATCGGGGTCATACTCTGATAGGTTGTCCCCAAATTGAGGCCTACCATCTGGCCAGGTTTCACGTCTCTAGGCCTTATGGTTTGGCCTGCACGATGCATTTTACGAATCCTTACAATTACAATAGGGTTTCAGCATTTCATGCTTGAACCCCTAATAAGAATGGAAGCTTTTTGCCATTTATAGCGCCACCTTTGGTCCGATCTGCATGAAACTCGGCATGCTTCTTCACCATGTTATGACACATATGCTCATCAATTTTGGACAAAATGCGATATAGCAGAAAATTTTTGCATTTCATGCTTAAACCCCTAAAAATCCTTACAATTACAATAGGGTTTCAGCACTTCGTCCTTGAACCCCTAATAATAATTAAAGCTGCAAGCAGAATTTATCGGGGTTCAAGCAGTTAAGGCCTTTAAGGCCTTTAAGCACAAAAGCATCAAAAGTTATTAAGTTTTATTTAGCAAGCATGTAACCACTGACATAATAGATGGAAAACACCATTTACAGCCAATACAGGCAATGTACCATAGGAAATATATGGTTTTAAAGCTTTTTAACAGTTATAGTGCCACCTATGGTCCGATCTCCATAAAATTGTTTACTGTGACCTCAAATTGAACCCATACACATGTGTACTGAGTTTGGTGAAGATATCTCATTTACTTCTTGAGTTATAGCCATTTTAGTAAAATAGGCTCCTCCCACAACAATTTACCACATTCTAGTATTATTTACTATGATTCTAGCATGATTTACCATAGTTTACCATGATTTTATCTTAGTTTACCTTGATTTACCATATTCTAGCATGATTTACCATGATATACTACATTCTAGTATGATTTACCATTGTTTACTGTGATTCTAGCATGGTTTACCATAGTTTATCATGATTTATCATAGTTTACCATGATTTACCCTGTTCTAGCATGATTTACCATGATATACCACATTCTAACATGATTGACCATAGTTTATAATGATTTATCATGGTTTACCATGATTTACCCTGTTCTAGCATAGTTTACCATGATTTACCATGTTCTAGCATGATTTACCATGATATACCACGTTCTAGAATGATTTGCCAGGATTCTAGCATGATTTACCTTGATACACCACATTCTAGTATTATTTACTATGATTTACCATGCTTTACCACATTACTAGCAATTATGTGAAGTGTCAGTGCAAATGAAGTGATAAACACTGACAAAATCTGACTGTTATAATAGTTATTGTTATATAAGTGATTTTTAGAGTCTAAATATGAATGTGAGCACATGTGAAAAGCACATGTGAAAAGACTTCATTAATAAGTAGAATGTCCAGCAGAGGGGACTAGAAGACCACTTATTGGCTCACTTTCACTTTAAACTTCATGATTTTCACCAGTTTTCTGCACTAAAGCAAACCAGTTTTTCCATGTTAACTCAATAATGCATGCTTACACACACCCACCCACCCACCCATACACCCATACACACACACACACACACACACAAATAAACATACATACACAAATACAAATATGTTTTTAATATTTTAGGATATGTTATTGAGAAAATATATTTATTGGTCTATAGGAATTCCTTTGTGGTCTAATAATATAAAAAAGAAAAGAAAAAAAAAAGATTTTTTTTTTTGCTTTTTAAAGCATTTGTTTGTTTCCCAATACTGAAAACTAATGAAAAGGTCATGTGTAATACTGCTGCTCCCTCTAGTGGACAGTGGTATTACAGCTTCCATCTTACAGTTGAAGTGATTGAATGAATTAATGAATGGGAATTTGGTTTTTCACTTATATCTCGGGAACCAGAGCATAGATAGTGCTTGGGGAGCCCTGTTGAATGAGACCATCAAGGTGTTTTTGGGCGATTGGGGCCGGGAGTTATGACCGATCAAAGGCATGTATTATATATTTATCTCTAGAATGCCCAGGGCAAATTACACCACATTTGAATCGAAGCTAGCCAAGGACGGGCCCTTTCCAACGAGCTCTCACACAAGGTTCGGGGTGGACACGTTTCAATCAAGAGCCCAGAGTGGTCCTTACCATCAAAATTTGAGCGCGCAACGACTTTCCGTTTTCGAGTTATGAGTGAATTTGTATTCGGGGGCGTAGCTTAAATGGCCGTTTTACTTTCTGTTTCAGTATTCACCTCTTAATGTGACACAATTGTCAATAGTAATACTCCAATAGATGAATTTTGACAAAATGTGATTGTAAATGTTAAAATAATGATTTTATAAAGTCTAAATATGAATTATATAACAATATTAGGGAGTAGTATGATGAAATGGCAGCAGGGGGCAGTAAAATACCACTTATTGGCTTAATATGTCAATGTTATTCATTTTCACCTTTTTATTAACTGTTATAGAGGCAAATTTTGTCCGATCTGTCTGAAATTTTTCATGCTTGTTCTGACTTGTTTTTAAGAAGGTCTGAGCAAGAGATATAGGCTTTTGGGGACACTTGGTCAAGGCTACATATTGAAGTGACCCTATTATAGCCATCCAAATGAAGAAGTTATACAGATGGTGGACAACCAGAATGAGACTTTTACCGCCGCCGTTCCCGCGGCGGCAAAATTGGGATGTGTATTTGCTGCCTTTTACCGCTGAGTGGCGCTGTAATCACAGACTTTGAAAAGTGTCAGTTTATTCTCTTTATGACGTAATCTGCCGCGGCAGTAATCTGAGCTGAGGTCACAGATAAATTCAAGATAAATATTGTGGTTAAAGGTGCATTAAGCAACTTTTCATGTTAAAAATATTCGTTTTTCTAACCCATACATGCTTAAACAATTGCCTGATGGGCTGAATGAGCCCTTCTATGATCTCTGCGATTGCCTCTATAATCCTGTACAGTAAAATAAATAAGAGGGATTCGGGACGGAATCGACTGGGCGTGACGTCATCCGCGTTCACGCTCACCTGGCTATGTCTGGCAGGTTTGTGTATTCGCCGCCATTATCCGCATCAGCGAAGACAACTCAAGTGACTTTGGCAAAAGTAGAAGATGGATTCAAAGAGACCGGCTTCTAGTTCATCCCAAACCCCAACGCAAACTCCACGTAACCGCGTGCACAACTCTGGTTGCAGTTCCGCGTGTCGCCAGAAGGGGGCATAGTTCTGCAAAAACTCAGAGACTTGCGCAATGCACCTTTAACCTGTTAACCGTTGCCAGTGCGCCCGCGCACTGAAGCGTTATTTATTTATTTAATTCAAAATTACTATCAGATTTAATGTTATACCTTGACAAACTATACATAATTAAAAAGATATAATACTCAAGTTTCAGTATTTGACCACTATTGTATTCTGAGAAACTCATAGTGACAGTTATGTCTTAATTTGTGTCAGGAGTTATGAAATGAAAAAATGAGTCGATACCTTTAATATGAATTATGCGCGTCAGCCGCTTTCATTCATAAAAAACTCTGTGCTGTCGTCATGACAGCGATACACAAAACAACTTGCCTCAGGGCTTTAGCTCAAAAATGTGCAGATTTGGAGAAATATTGATAGATTCGCGTAGATTTACATCATATTTCTATAGACAGGAATAATATTTATTGAATTTATACCCAAATGCGTCGATGTAATCTTTATGAGCATTTGGTATTCCGATACTGTGTTTTTTAATTCATACCAATAGCCTGAGGGCGCTACATGCACAATAATAGTCCATATATGGAACATGAAGAAGAGCCATGACCATGTGACATTCCAGGACGTCTGATACACACAAAGCTAACAAGAGATCGTGCTGTAACATGCAGATACAGATGTTTTGAAGACAATAAACATGATTGCACTGATATTTGAGTTACCTGTGTTTTTCAAGCCATGCCAGGTATTTTCATAATAATAGATTATATTTATAATGTAATGCCAATCTATATAGACTATCATTGTGCAGAACACTATCCAATAGTATATTTTATGTCTGATTTTTTTTATCTGAAGCCAAATTAGATCACAGAAGATTATTTAAAATACTCAACGTGCGTTAAAAAGTAAGTTTAGAGCACAAACATGGTTTTAATCTCATAAATTGTCGTGTATTGATGGTGTGCTAAGCTAACATGCTAGCTAGCCCTAGGTGCACCTGCTACCTAGAAGTTATACTTTTATTATTTTTTGAATGCTACCTGAAATGTGTCTTTATTCAAGAAATGCATTTGATACAGTATAAAATGTGGGGTAAACTTTGAGAAAAGAAATTAGGGACTGAAACCCTATGAATAGCCTGTGAATAGCCAGTCGTTAGTAGCTATAATGCAGACAAAAGAAATGCATATTTAGAGCCATAACCAGGCTGGAGAGGTGTTAATGTGTGCAGGAGAGACCGAGACTGAATGGGGATCGTCTGCACCACAAAACAATAGAGACAATATACTGGATAGATGGTTAGAAGATGACAATAAACATCAGTAGCATTTTAGCGTCAAATCAAAATAAAGTCATTTGACATGGTCTTGAAAAACATTTAACTAAATACATAGTTTTGCACTTATTATCTTCAGATTTTAAACATAGAATGTTTAGACATATGGCTTTAGCTGTAGTGCATTTCTAGATTGCTCCAGTGCCAACTTCAATTTTATTTTCATGAGGATGTTTCATAAAAATTAATTTCTAATAATTTTACAAAAATTTGAAGCTATTTATAAAAAAAATTGTCATTATGACAATAATTAATTCTACATTTACAATAAACTGCCAGGTGTCAGCTTTCAAATGAGATCATACTTGTGCTTTTAATGCAAAGGGTTCATGAACTGTATCTGTTTCAGTTTGGGTATGTCATTTCTGGGGATTTTTCAAAAGTGGGGTTGCAGCTTAACAGGTTAAACGAATTCAAATTCATTAAATTTAAACAAAGTAGACACACGTTAACATTGTGTGCCCAGTTTTTTTATAATTTAGAAAGGCTATGTCAATAGGTTACTTGTCATTTACTTCGTGTTATTTTAATGTGTTTGTAGATTTATTAACTGAAACATAACAGTGAAATAAATTTAAATAATTTACCGTAAAATTAAAACATTTTCAGGACTTGCAGTTACTAACCGATGCTAGTCGGTTTAAGCATTCTTTGTTATATTCAGAATTAAATAGGCTTACATGTTGTTATGATTATCAATTGAATTCTTTAATAAATAATCAACCACAAAGCCTATTACTGCCGCAGCAAAAATAAACCAGTCGAATTTCAAAGTCGTACGCGAAATGACTAGGCTATACCGGGTGGCGCAAGTGACAGGGCAAAACAGCAGCAACTGCGGCATTTTAAAAGGTAAGTTTCCAATCTGTTTATTTAAAAAAAATAAAATAATAATAATAATCTAAAATATTGCTACACCATATTGTTTTTTTCTCCTATAGCCTATATTAAATATTTTATATTTATAAAATAAAATTACCATTCATTTCCATTTTACATTAGGGACAATTTTTATCCAACAGAATGGCTGAATTAACATCTGCATAATAATAATAATAATAATAATAATAATAAATAAACAGCACAAGGTCTTGTAAAAACACTTTTTTAAATTTTTTCGACACATAATTTTGAGACAGTAAATTGCCAATGTTAAAAAAATAAAAAAATAAAAAAGAATATAACAAACTTTTAAAACAGAGAAAATAGTAGACCTAGGCTATTCAGACGATAGCTCTGTGGTCAATGCATTAACAATAGCCTCTCGGAGTTTCAAACGATCTGAGATCGAATCTCAGTGTAGCCGACAGTGTTTATGTTTTTCCGTTCTTGATGCTTAAATATGCATCTGTTTATTAAAGTCAATCATCTTGTTTAATTATCAATTGTACATTACAACATAAATTTGCTACATTCCAGTTGAGCCGCTGCAAAGACGACACATCTGATGAAGGAAGACTGTCAGCCGATCGCACCAGAAAATGAAGATGATGAAGCTCGTCTTTAATCTGCTAAATTATTTTTTGTGTGTGTGTGAATCATTCACGAGATTGAGATGACTGACAGTGATACCCGGCCATAGCAACGGAAGACATTTTTCAAAACAGATCGAACAAATCAGAAAAATACTTTCAATACAGTATTGCTTTCAATTAAAAAATAAACAATGAAAATGTAAAAGAAAAAGAAAATTAAGTTTGAAAACCCATCGCACATTTCAAGGTACGAATAAAGTGTCGGGACAGTTTATTTATTTAAACAGGGTTGCATCGATAGAGTTTATTCCCTTTGTGATGCAAAATAAGAAACACAGAATCTTATTCTTGCAACATTTTAAATTTCTATTGTCAAAGAAATTGCAGCTAAATAAAAAAAATTTAAACGGTACAAAACGAAAAAAGTTCAAAGCAACATAAATTAAGAACAGGCCTTTTTCTTTGCCTCTCTCTCGCGCTGGATATTTTTTTAGTAAGTTTGGTCTCCCTCACTGCGCGCGGCGGGTCTTTCTCGAAATTAAGCATTTCAGCATAAAAAACACCATACAGCTGATAATACTGTATATGTCGCTGTGTGTCATCCACACAAATCACGAAAGAAAAAACTGTAACAAACAGCTTTTGTTCCTTCAAAGATAAAGCATGTCTTGCTGAATTCACCTTACAATAAAACGAGGTGAGTCGCGAATTAAAGAGCTCTGTATCTGCTAAATTGAAATTGTGTGTGGAAAACCTTTAAATACAATCAATAAAACTACAATATTTATAATTTAATAAGATATTATTACTACATGGACTTTTGGAGATTTTGAGATTAATCCTTAAAAGAATTTTGCCTTTGCCTGCTCATCAGGCTGGCTCCGACACTCTCCATATGAAAGACGGAACATTAACACCTCTGTCCTGCACCCCCACGATAAAGCAACTATTGCCTTCTCCAAACCCCCCACAGGCTAGCTGAGTTTGCAAAACAAAACAAAGAGTTTGCCACTCGTCGTGGTGTGCCAAAACACTTAATTATAAACTTCAATATTTCATTCAAAACAATCTCAAAACGCTTTGTGACATTTTGAAAAGCCGTGGATGCATTACTGCCACTGGAACCATGAACGCAACAGAATACTGGTTCTGATTTTATTGTTTGTCGTTTAAACGTCATATATATATATATATATATATATATATATATATATATATATATATATATATATATATACATATATATATATATATAAAACATTTTTAACAGAACTGCTTTTGAAATTACGATTGGAATTATTATAGGCTACAGAAGTAAAGTCATTGTATAATATTTGTTCCTTAGTGTAAAATGGAAATGCATGGTGATTTTATTTTGTAAATAGGTTATAAGCAAAAAACTATGTTTTAGAACTAGACAAATCTCTCTGCATCAACAATAGACTATTAAATGCATTAATAGGCTAATATACAAATATCAGTAGTCCAAGTTAGTTCGGGATTCGAACCCGTGTCATCTAAATGATCAACCACTCGGCCACGATTCACTCGTTGCGACATGGCCTAACGTTCCAGTGTGTGTTCGCTCACACGAGCGAGAAGCGCTCTTCATTCAAATGAACGCGCCGCCGCGTTTGTCGAACACTAATTCAACATGCCAGAATAAAACCTGGCTTTAGAACAATGCATAGTGCCACTCGTCGTGGTGTGCCAAAAAATTTACAATAATTTAGTTTCATTTATTTCAGTGTTAATGTTTGAGTTAAAAAAAAATCTCTACAAATTATATTAACACAAAGTCGGCTATAAGAATCCTTTATAGGCTACGTAAAAAAGCAAAGGGCTTACAGTCTTAACATTTAGGCTACTTTGCTTAAATTCGATACATTTATTTTCAGTAGGGCCTAATACATTTGTAGGGATGTAATTTCAGTATGCTTTACCAACGCTATGTATTCAATTAAAGTTCCAAGAGGTCTGGTCTCTATATTTCCTTCCCAGCTGACACTAATATGCAAGTGCACAGCAAAAATCACAACTTGTGCTTGCTGCAAACGCAAGTTATTTAAGGTGTCTCAACTGTACACAGTCTACCCAACAGTGTGAATTCGTTACAAGGTTTCATTTAATTAAATTAATGTGCAGCAATTTGTACAAATAGAGTCTATAGGCCTACTATACTGTTGTAGCCATTAAATAATCTCATTTAGTATCATATTTGTTAAAATATTATAATGTTATTTTTTTCCATGTTGAATATGAAAAGTGAACAGCACGAGTAAGATAGGATGCATTATATCGAGAGATGGATATGGAGTGGGTCAGACATGATTTTGACCACTTCATTAAGTTTTGTTTAGTAGAAAACCTTTCTTTAAAGTGAATTTCGTTTTCTATAAATTGTATCTTAATTTTAATCAATTTTTCATCAACCAATTGCCTGGATTTAATAAGTAAGAAAAGCAAATATAACAGACACTAATCATGGAGGCGCCCGCGCGGTCACTTGCATTGCACGTCAGCTGGAGCGCATCTCATCCTCCTAACTTAACGAAACTCAGCGTATGCCTCACACAGACATGATAAATACATCAAATACACAAAGCTTGAAATGTCTTCAAACGAAATAATTCAAAACGAAAAGAAAAAGGCTACTCTCTGATTATGTCTTTATGTGCATTTCTCTCTAGGTGCGTTCACTACAAATATGGCGATCGTCAACTTCATCTTTGCAGTCGACACTGTCAGAAAACACTTGTTTATTGATAAAAATCAATGCACGCATCACCGGATTTACAAATACACATCTTGCTTGTTGCACGCACACATATTATGTCGAAAAAACGAAATATTATGTTGAAATAACATTATTATTAATAATACATCTTTTAGAATATTTGATTAAATGCTGATTGTTGCGCTTGTTCAATTTAATAAAATTAAAACTTTAATTGTGATAATTAAAATAATTGAAAATTAAATATTTAGTGGCCAAGTTTTGCTAATTTATTATATAGGCTATTATATGCCTATTGCCTATATTAAGTAGGTCATATTAAGACAAGGCATATATTAAGTTATTTTAGCTGTTATGAGAAAAATAAATCTAACGAAATCTAAAATCTAAATCTAATAAATCTAAAACAAAATTCTAACGCCAATTCAACATGCCAGAATAAAACCTGATTTTTGAACAATGCGTAACGCCACTCGGCCTGGTGTGCCAAAACATTACATTTTAAACTTCAATGTTTAATTCAAAACAATCTCAAAACGCGTTGTGACATTTTTTTAAAGCAGTAGCCTAGCCTATATACATTAAGGGCATTGAAACCAGGATCTTAACTAAAACGCGTTCCGCGTAATCTCTCAAAAATTATGCCACACTACTCCATGTATTTTTTTTTTTTTTAAGGACTGCTTTTGAAATCACTATAAATTACTATACAATTGTATCGCTCATGAGAGCTCTTCATTTATCTAATTCCTCAATAGAATAGTAAAAATATTCAGCATCATTGCTCCTAATATCGTCTCTATTTTTAACTTTTGATTCTATTTTTTCAGTTCTAAAATTGATTCTATCTTTGGTTCTATTCTGTTGTAGCCTAATAGGCCTATTTATATATATGAAAAATATGCCTATTAGGCTTAGGGTTTTATATTTAACCCACTTACATTTTAAAATACGGCAATTGCTGCTGTTTTGCACAATGTCCCTTTGCGCCACCTGGCGGTCATTTTGGGAACGACTTTGAAATGCGGCTGGTTTATTTTTCGCCGCGGTGATTTCGCCGCGGCGGCTGGCGCGGCGGTAATAGGTTTTATCAAGTTCAAGTTCAAGTTCGTTTATTTCTAAAGCACATTTACTTCCGGTTTTTGGCCGACCAAAGTGCTGTACAATAATCACGACAAGATACATAAAGAACCAACAACATCACTATCAACAGTCAAATATGATGCATTAAAAGATAAATACAAGTAAATTACACATTAAAAGCTAATCCAAACAGATATGTTTTTAGCGCTGATTTAAATTCAGATAAAGTGGAAGCCATTTTAAGTTGAGTAGGAAGATTATTCCATAGAGTGGGGCCCACCACTTCGAAAGCTCTATTTCCCCTCTTTTTCAAGCGAGTTTTCGGAATACGAAGGAGGAATTTGTTTCCTGATCTCAGTTCTCGGTTAGGAATATAAGGGTGGAGTAAATCCGATAAATAAGATGGTGCAAGATTATGTAAGGATTTGTAGACTAACAGTAAAATTTTGTAGTCGATTCTATATTGAACCGGTAACCAGTGAAGGGATCTCAAAAGCGGTGTCACATGATAAAAATTTTTGCCTCCTTTCAAAAAACGTGCTGCTGCATTCTGAACAACTTGTAGTCTCGAAATTTGATTCTTAGAAATGCCATAATAAAGAGAGTTGCAATAATCTAGCCTAGATGTTATAAAGGCGTGAATAGCAATTTCTAGAGAAGCATTAGAAAGAAAAGATTTAATTTTAGAAAAGGAGCGCAGATGAAAAAAACTAGAGCCCACTATCGAGGCAATTTGCTTATCAAATTGTAAGTTGTCATCAATTACCACACCTAAATTACGAACCTTAGCTAAGATAGTAAAATTTAAGAGATCAAGGTTAGGTAAATATTGTCTTCTTTGTTCGGAGGGGCAAAAAACAATAGCTTCCGATTTATCTGAGTTCAGAAAAAGAAAGTTTTTTGAGAGCCATGCCTTTACATCATTCAAACATGCTGATAAGTTACTAACAGCATTCACATTACCGCTGGTCAAAGGCAGATAAATTTGCATGTCATCAGCGTAACAATGGAAGGCTACATTGTGTTTCCTGAAGATGGATCCCAAGGGAAGTAAATATAAGGAAAACAGAGTGGGAGCAAGAACAGATCCCTGTGGTACACCACAGGATAACTTGCGTAATGAAGAAGTAAAATTTCCAATTTTAACAGAAAAGTTCTGTTTGTTAGAAAAGATTTAAACCATTTTAACACTGCCCCGCCTAAACCCACATAGGACTCCAGTCGAGAGATGAGGATTCCGTGATCGACAGTATCAAAAGCTGAAGACAAGTCCAGCATGATTAAAACGACAGAAGCTCCCGAGTCAGTAATCATTAAGATGTCATTTAAGACTCTAACAGGGGCCGTTTCAGTACTATGTAAAGATTTGAAACCAGATTGAAAGATCTCATATATACGATTTGTGGATAAGGAGGACTGAAGTTGCAGAAAGACAATTTTTTCCATCACCTTCGAAATAAACGGAAGGACAGACACGGGGCGAAAATTTGCTAAGATAGATGTATCAAGTGTGGGTTTTTTTAGCACTGGAGTCACTGTGGCTCTTTTTAAGCTATCCGGGATAATCCCTGACTGCAAACATTTATTAAGTAAAGTTACAAGGCCAGGTCCTACAATATCAATTAATAACTTCAGACAGCGGGGGTGCATAGTGTCAAGAGGACTAAAAGAGGTTTTTAGTTTTAAAACTATTTTCTTTAATGAGTCTAAGGAAATAGAATTAAAAATATTCCAAGAAGCCAATGGAGTAATTGAGGTCGAATTATCATCACTGGTATCTGGTATTTGAACTCTTAGGTTTATAATTTTAGTCTCAAAATAATTTAGAAAATTTTCACATAATGCTTTAGAAGGATTACGGAAAGTCTGTACAGGGGGATGTAATACTGAATTGATAATCGAAAAAAGAACTCTAGGAATTTGATGATGCTCCTCGATTAGATTAGAAAAATAAAGAGACTTGGCCTTCTTAACTGCATTCTGATATGTCCATAAACATTCTTTAAGTATGGTAAAGGATACTTGAAGCTTGTCTTTCTTCCATTTTCTTTCTGCTTTCCTACATAGTTGTCTCAAGGAGCGAATATTTTGATCTAACCAAGGCTCAGCTTTACGTTTCGGCTTTAGCAACCTATAGGGTGCAACAGCATTTAAAATCTCCAACCATACAATGTTTAAGGACTCAAGATGTTGCTCAACATCTAGATCTAATAATGAAGATTCATAGGACACTGAGGAAGTGATTTCATTAAAACGTTCAGTGAAAGCCTCGCAAAATCGCGGTGAATACACTCGAACCTGTTTTAAATCAGAGACAGTTATGTGAGGCATAGCTGGAAGAGCAATTTTAAATATGATAGGAAAATGATCAGAGATGGGTAGTTCAATCACTTCAGTATCAGTTATTGAGAGTCCAAAGGACAATATTAAGTCCAACTTATGACCACGATTGTGTGTGGGTTCTTTAACCCACTGCACCAAATTAAAAGAATCAATAATATTCAAAAACTCAGATGATAAGTGATCCGACACACAACAAACATGTACATTAAAATCACCTAACAATAAAATCCGATCGTAAGTAATAATTAAATCCCCAAGAAGCTCAGTAAATTCCTCTATAAAGTCCTTCGTCAGGTGCGGAGGCCGATATATTAAGACTAAGACAATAGGTTGAATCCAGTCAAGTCTTAATAGTTGAACTTCAAAGCTTGTAGGGTTAATGGAGGGTAGCATTTGGCAGCGTGCTCCCAAACTGTCTTTAGCAATAACAGCTAACCCTCCGCCCCTACCAACCAGACGGGGAGAGTTATAGAAGCAATAGTCATTTGGAACAAGATCAGAGTACGGGTTTAAATCTCCTACCTTCATCCAGGTTTCGGTGATAAACATAAAATCAAGGTTGTTAGATGTTATAAAATCATGTAAAATAAATGTCTTATTGACCAAGGAGTGAGCATTGATCAGTGCCATTTTTGGAGAATGCAAAATGCTGTATGGAGCTGAAGCTTTCCTCAGAGGGCGAAGATTTGAAGAATTTACTCCCATCGGACGAAGACGTCGAATAATAATCCGAGTGTCGGAATCCTGTAGTTGTCGAGCCGGGAGGTTAGGAGAAGCACGGGAGTTAGTCTGAATATATGTGAGCCTACGAGATGACGGGACCGGCGTATAATGAACCGAGAAGCTGATCAGATCCTCGGTCCATGGCCGAGACGTAGAGATCTTACGGAGACCACCTCGCAGATAGATCTTTAGACTGACCAGTTTTCCGCTGCGTTTCCCACGTCTTCTCCGACGTTTCCTCGGGATAACATCCAATGGCCAACAGCGAAGAAAATCTGGAATGCCATCGAGAGTACTCCTGTAGGTATTATCAGCGAAATTCCCCAATTTCGCATCAAAGCCATCCATGCAACAACTGCGAATGTCCAGGAGTGTCTGACGATCATAAACAACGGGCTCCGTTTGATAACAGGGTATAAGAACAACCAAATATAAAACAAGGTAGGGAGTGATAGATGGCATGCCACTCGCACAGGCGCCATCTTGGAATCCTTTTTGTCTTGCTTTATATAAAATATAATAATTTTTTAGTACAGATAATTGCACTGCACTGGTTTTGAACATTATTATATGAACATTATATGAGCATAGATGGAAAACACCATTTACAGCCAATACAGGCAATTTACCATAGGAAATATATGGTTTTAACCCTCTGAGGTCGGCAAACGCGCCCCCGCGTTTTGTTGGATTTTCTTCCCATTGTAGCACTTTAAACTTAAATTACTCCGTCATTTATGGTCATACAGAAAAAAAGAAATATAAAAAAAGAATCTGTGATATTTCTACTTTTGCATGTGTCCACTTACAATCAAATCAAAACATTGTGCTTTTGAAAAATAAAGAAAATAAACAGGGTGTGTGTTCTGCCTCTCCGTCGCGGTGAACTTTTTTTTCTTGAGCACGTCTATAAACTGAAACAAAACTCAGCGAATACTTGTCACACATTTATGAGCCATATACCTTTATAAACATTTAAGTGTGTACTTTTAAATGATCGGATTCAAACTGAAAACAAATATTCTCTGTTTCAGTAATTTGTATAAAACCAACAAGATGTCCAGTATCTCAAACGCTTGCTCATTAGTTTTAATTTGACCACGCCTACTCGCGCAAAAGATATTCACATGCAAATCTCCACATGGAACGCGAACGCGCTCATTACCTCAAAAACAAAACACCAAAACACTTCATCAGTCTCTGCTTTTCGTCGAGATTGAAAGACGCGTCGTGAGCTTACATTGGCTTTACCCCAGAAGATGAACGTGATTTGAAGACAAGAAAGATAAGGTAAGAAATTCTTACATATTAGTTTGTTATGGTTGCATAAATTTCACATTGCAGTTGAACTGTTGCTAGATATATGGTGACTATTATCATATTTAGATCCGTGTTTACTGTTACTGTGTCTGTGGATATCTGGTCAAACGTAGATATGTATGGTAACCATAATGTTTTATATTTGAGCACGATCGCGTTTGAATGTATCACATTTTGGATCGCGATCGCGTTTGAATGTATCATATTTTGGAAAAGCAAAACGCTCCAAACGGCTTCATGTTTTTACTATTATCTCATTTCATTTCATCATAACGAATGGAAACATTTTTTTATGCAGCACTGCGCATAGCCTATGCCTACAAGGCACAACAAACGTGGTGTTCATTATATAATATATTGTTGGAAACATTTGTGTGTGTGTGTGTATTCTGTGATTTTTAAAAAGCAATTTTAACCAGAAAAATCTAAAATGTATTCCCAAAATCGTGCAGGCCTTTCTCTTGATATCAGTGTGTTCACTTTTTTTTTTTTTTTAGGGCCCAGATGCCACTGAGTCCTGCTGACTTCAACATTCACAGTACATGTCTCTGTACATGAACATGGTAAAGTGAAAATCCTAAAGTGAAACACCTTGGAAATGAAAGGTATGTACAATGTTTTTAGGAATGGCACAAAGGTCTCTTTCTTTGGATCATGTTGTGTTGTAAATAAATCCAAACAATCTAAAAGCCATTCTTTTTTAAATCTCCTCATTCTTTGTGGAAGGTTGGTCAGAATGATGGGCCCTGATAAGCTCCTAATAGGGCCATTAGGGTGTGTCTTTGTCTTTCTCAGGTGTAAAAAGCCTTACATATTAATGAGATGATCCGCCCCTTCGCATATTGCTTTCTCACACAAAACACGTCGTAAAATTTTTAAATCAATATATTGTCTTCTCTGAATGAGCAGTCAGGGTGATTTTCACATAGTTTTAGAGCAAATATTCTAGGCTATGTCATACAATTTTCAAAAGTCTTGTGAAGAAATAATAAGTATGGGTTTCATGGCCTTATTTCAGTGAGAATTTTTTTTTGTATTTTCACAAACCACGCATAAATGTCATTATCTCAAAACTACAAACTTTTACACACATGCTGCTGATATATTATTGTAGCAGAGTTTGTGCTGAATACAGTGTAATCAGACTTTAGCCATGAAAATGTCACAAGTAACAGAAATAACCACAAATGTCAGAGCAAGTCAGAACACCTCCAGGGCCCAGAAAACAGCTCAGACCCCAGAGGGTTAAAGCATTTTAACAGTTATAGCGCCACCTATGGTCCGATCTCCATAAAAATGTCCATGCTTCTTTCATGTTATGTCACATATGCTCATCAATTTTTGTGAAGTTCTGACTTTTTATTTAGGATTTATAGACGTTTGAGTGTATTTTGACACGCCCATTATCTAAACGACCCTGTTATAGCCAACCAAAAGCAAAATTTCTACTTTTCTTTGATAATTATTGATCTAGAGAGTCCAGAGAATTGTCCTAAACTGGTCTGGTTCTGATCGGGCGAAAAACCTAGGACTAGTTTGCAAACTTCGTGCTTGAACCCCTAAAAATCAGTACAATTACAAAAGGGTTTCAGCACTTCGTGCTTGAACCCCTAAAAATCCTTACAATTACAATAGGGTTTCAGCACTTCGTGCTTGAACCCCTAAAAATCGGTACAATTACAATAGGGTTTCAGCACTTGCTTGAACCCCTCAAATTCCTAACAATAACAATAGGTGTTCAGCACTTTGTGCTTGAACCCCTAATAAAAATCCTAACAATAACAATAGGTGTTCAGCACAAAGTGCTTGAACCCCTAATAATACAAATCCTAACAATAACAATGGGTGTTCAGCACTTCGTGCTTGAACCCCTAAAAATCCTTACAATAACAATAGGTGTTCAGCACAAAGTGCTTGAACCCCTAATACAAATCCTAACAATAACAATAGGTGTTCAGCACTTCGTGCTTGAACCCCTAATAATAAAAATCCTAACAATTACAATAGGTGTTCAGCACTTCGTGCTTGAACCCCTAATAATAAAAATCCTAACAATTACAATAGGTGTTCAGCACTTCGTGCTTGAACCCCTAATAAAAATAATAATGGGCTCTATACCAACCCCTTCCCAAATTAGTCTCATATATTGTTACATTACTAAAAACTAAAAACTAAAACTACCAAAACACTTCATGCATGCCTCAAATCAAGTCATTCTTCCATAACACTAGCAAAGGTTGTCACCCAACAAGCACACTTTGCCACAACCGCTGTCTCACGTGTTTGGGCGTTAGGCACGCTGAGATACCTTTCGTGGATGAGTCATGCACCCACTGTGGGAAGATGACCATCTCGGAGTTGCGGTCAAGACTCCAATACCTCCAAAGAGGTGGAGTCCTCACCCCTCTTGTTCTCCGCTCCCAGTAGAGCTGCCCGAGGAACGTGCTGGAGCTTGACCATCTCAAAAGTGTGTACCAGTCATATCCCACAAGGCTCCCCCTGACAAAATGGATGTCGATCGCTGCATCGGAGGGTGAGCCTGAGTTAGACCCAGAGATGATGACTATGTTTGCCCGGGCCGCCAACAGGGTCGGGCTCGTGTGGAATCAACCATCGTGTCCCGAGCCCTCGAGGTTGGATGATTGTTTTCTTGGGGTGGCTCGCGCTGGTTCTCAGCGTCCCGCCCCGGTTCCTTTCTTCCCGGAGATGCATGAGGAACTCACTAGGCTCCTTTTACTGCCCGAAACAGACCTAGTGGCTCTTCCTCCCTCACCACCCTTGATGGTGGGGCAGCTTGGGGTTACACGCAGATTTTCCCAGTGGAACAGGCCGTTGCTATGCAACTGTGCCCTAACTCCACCTCACGGGGGAATCCGTGTCTCCCTTCCCGAGCCTGTAAGCACTCGTCTGATCTAACCAGGCTTGTGGAGAAGCTGCCTCCGCTCTGCCATTGTTACAAGTCTATCAGACTAAGGCATTGAAGGACCTGCATGAGGGTGGTCATGATCCAGAAGTTCTACAAGAACTTTGTACAGCAAGATTAACAAATATTGATTAACAAATATTAACAAATATTCAAATATTCATAATTAATCATAACAAGTTATGATTAATTATTGATATTTCCTCTTTGAGCTAATCTGTTACAGCTCAGACTGAATGCAGTCTCAAGTGGCAGATCGTCTAATTTAGGGTCCGGAGTGTTGAGTTGGGTTTTTGTGTGGAATTTTGTTTGAACGAGTCATCTCTGCCCAATCTGGTCTCAGATCCTACAGCTTTATGCAAATGAGTTTCAAAGGGGAAAGAAGGGTGGGCCACACTGTGTGTGTTCCCTGTGATGCTAGCAGCAAATCGCAGCACTGTGATGGAGAAGCACCAAATTACAATCTCCTCCTTATCGGAACGAGAATAAAAGGTACCCTTTCAATAGACACTCCTTGTTCTGAGTCTGTCCTCCAAGGATGATACATAACATATATACCAGAGTCTCAGGCCAGCGAAGGTTAGACATAACAGATACACTGTTCTAAGACTCTGGTTCGGCCAGAGAGAGGCAACAACAGATTCCATGATCTGAGCCTACAGCTTGTGAGGCAGCAACAGATATAACCACGTTCTGAGCCTCCAGTCTGAGGACAATAACAAACACTACATTCAGAGTTTTCATCCAGCGAGACAGTAAAGACTAAAGCACGTCCCGAGTGTCCATACCAGACAAAAGCGGATTGACCAAGTTCTGAGTGTCTGGCCCAGAGAGGCAGAATAACACAGAGACATTTCCAACAAGGTCAAGCTCCAGAGAGCAAACCTTCACTTTAAGGTACCTTCAGCTACGTGTTCCGATTAAGGACCTTCTGCACCTACTTCAGGGCTTCATCTGCATGTTCAAGATTTTAGGACCCTTTGGTGCCCCAGGAGATCATCCCACAGAGCTTTGTGTTCAAGGCTGTTGAAACAGATTCCAGCTCCTTTCCCCACTGCATTTTCACCCTGCACAACCAGTGGAAAACGTCAACCCCATTGGACTGCTCAGTCAAACATGAGGAACATAAATATCACTTTACCAAACCTCTTTCCAGAGACTCTCGCATTGTTGTATTGTAAGTCTGATATCCACAGAAGACGAAGATGAAGATAAATCCAAGGTTTTTTAAACAAGTACTAACAAAAGAGCCAACAATGCGAGACAGTGTGCTACGAACAAACAATACCGGACCAAGAAGTGAACACAAGGAGGAACTTAAATACACAGTGATGATGACGTGCAGGTGATCAGGTGATGGCTGATTGATTGCAGGTGGGAATCATTAGGAATGCTAGGAAATGTAGTGCCGTTGAGGTGTGTGACAGTACCTCCCCCTTGGAGGTGGAGACCGGGGATCCATCTTCATTTATATAGCGCTTTTAACAATGTAGATTGTTCCAAAGCGGCTTTACAGAGATACAAGGATAGTTTAGGTTTAGTTTAGTAAGGATCCACCAACCATGCGGCCATCGTGGCTGAGGACTCAGGCAGCGGCCATCTTTGCCGAGGGCTCAGGTGGTGAGGCGGCATGGCGTGATGACATTCGGGCTTGATAGGCATGACGTGAAGAAGCTCAGGCTTGACCAGCCTGACGTGACGAAACTCAAGATGGGCAGGCATGACGTGAAGAGACTCTGGCTGCAGTCTGGACCGGGGGTAGACACTCTGGGAGGTCTACAGGATGGTGGTAGTTGGCACCGATCCAGAATAGGGATTTGAGGGTCTCGTCATCAAAAGGAGGCGTGACAGCGAGATCTGTGGTAAAGTCCAAGAAATTGTGGCCCCTCTGGGCCACAGCAGCAAACTTAACTGCATAGTCCATTTTGAAAGTCCGGTATTCTGTAACGCTAATATCCACTGAAGACGAAGATGAAGATAAATCCAAGGTTTATTAAACAAGTACTAACAAAAGAGCCAACAATGCGAGACAGTGTGCTACGCACAAACAATACTGGACCAAGAAGTGAACACAAGGAGGAACTTAAATACACAGTGATGATGATGTGCAGGTGCAGGTGATGGCTGATTGAGTGCAGGTGGGAATCATTAGGAATAATGATTGGCGACTTCCGGTTGGGCCTCGGAGAGATGTAGACGTGTCTAACTGAGCTCTCCCACATGAACCTTAAAATTCGTTAACAAGACACTTTTTTCGCTGTATGAAGCCATACAGACACTGTGTGCATTGGTAAAATGTGAGAATTTTTGTTTTTATTCTGTTAATCGAGTTGAGCCGCTTATAAACATGCCGGACCTGAGGAAGGCTGCTAAAGCTAGCGAACCAGCAGAAAGTACGAGCTCGGGGCAGTCAGCTATATTGCAAGCAATAAATTCATTAAGAAACGAACTTCTGGTGAAAATGGATGAGAAAGCAGAAATGCAAAATGAAGAAATACGCAAGCAAATCAGTGGTTTGAGAGACGAGCTGAAGGGTGCAATCGATCAGGCTAACATCAAAGCTAACGCGCTAGAGGAGCGCACCGCAGGCTTGGAAACTGCAGCTAACACTCACTCGGATGCTATCGCTAATCTGGAGCAGCAGGTGGCTGAACTGAAAAAAGAGGTGGTGAGTTTGGCGGCAAAGGCTGAGGATTTGGAAGCGAGATCACGGAGATGTAATTTACGCATCTTTGGGGTTAAAGAAGGACGAGAGGCAGGCGTTTCAGCGAGCACCTTCGTTGCAAAACTTTTACAAAAAGTGATGGGCCTGGACGAGCCGCCCGTTATTGATAGGGCTCACCGTACTTTGCAGCAAGCCCCGGGAGACGGGCAGCCACCGAGAGCTTTTGTCGTCAAGTGCCACTACTATCAAGAAAAGGAAAGCATTCTACGAAAGGCTGTTACATCTCCAAAACTTGTATCTGAAAATGGCGACACTATCAGAGTGTTCCCTGATTACACGCAGAATGTGGCGCGACAGAGAGCGGCTTTCGGACAGGTGAGACAGTTATTACGGCAATGTGAGGGAGTAAAATACGGCTGTTGTATCCTGCAAAACTGAGGATTATGACTCGGGACGGCCAGCAGAAGAGCTTTACTGACCCAGAGAAGGCGGTTACCTTCGTCAGGGGACTTATGAGTGATTAATATGGGAGTTTGTTCGGCTACATACCTCGGTATATTTGGTGGGAGTATTGGAGTGAACCAATTGTTGTTGGGGATCAATATTGCTGCAATGTAATGCCACGGGACATTGGATCGGTTCAGTGACATTGGACAGTGGGTGTACTGACGGCTAGTTGCATATGCGGACTGAGGCGAGTTTTTTTTTTTTTTTTTTTTTGTCTCATTCAGAACTGTCTTCTAATATTATGTAGGAACAAGTATGGATAATTTGACTGTTTTAAAATAGGCCTATTATTTTATATCTATTCATCTAATTATTTATTTTCTATTTTTCTTTATATACAATAATTCGTATATATGTCTGCTTGGTTTTTCATGTTTCACTCAGAATCGTTTTCTATTATGCAGAAATCAAAGTACTGATAACTTTTTTTTTTTCTTTTTTTTTTTTTTTTATTATTTACTTAACGTTCACAAATGCAGTCATTTATTCATTTATTTTTATTTATTTTTCTTTCTTCTCTCTTCCATGTACACAGGGATATTGAGTAATGGTTCTAATTAGTCTTGTTAATGTTATAGATGTTCAGCTAAATGGTTATTATAAGGTTTGTGTGGGGCCTCAGCTCCACTCGGTAAGTTTTATTTTCTTCTTTCTATGAAACTTCATAGTGGCTTGGGAGGTTGGGGGGGTGCAGTCTCTCATTTGGGGAGGGACCAGCAGGGGTTTGTGTTGTTAATGGGTGATTTAAAAGTTTTCTTTTTACTTTGCACAGTCTGCTTTTTTTCTGTCTTTGTGCTTTTGTTCCTTTCCCCTTTACCTTCTTTCTTTTTCTTAGAGTTGGAGATGAGTTTTCATAATAGCACTGAGTTGGACTTTATCAGCCATGGGTTCTGCAGATGGAATGAATAGACCTGCGACTAAATTTGTGAGCTGGAACGTGAGGGGACTCAATCATCCTGTAAAGCGAAGTAAGGTGTTTTCACATTTAAACAAATTGAAAGCAGAGATAATATTCCTACAGGAAACACACCTTCGCACAACAGACATTCCTAAATTAAAGAGAGGATGCGTATCACAGGTCTACCACTCTGAATTAAATTCTAAATTTCGCGGTACAGCCATCTTGATTGGCAAAAATGTACAATTTATACAAACCAGTGTTATTAGTGATAAATGCGGGCGTTTTGTGATTGTCCAGGGCAGACTTTATAACGTGCCGGTGGTCCTAGTTAGTGTGTATGCTCCAAATTGGGATAACCCAGACTTTTTTAAAGAATTGTTTGGCCATATACCAGAGCTGGGCACACATCATCTGATTCTGGGAGGAGACTTTAATACGGTTCTTAAACCTTCTCTAGACCGTTCCAAAGCATTTACAGCCCCTCCTTCCCCCTCTAAATCTGCAACTATTATAAATGCTTTTTGCGGTTCTAGTGGTGTAGTAGGATCCATGGAGATTTGAGAATCCTACGTTAAAGGAGTTTTCCTTTTTCTCCGCCGTTCATCAAACATACTCAAGAATAGATTTCTTTTTGCTGGATCAAAAAATGCTTTCATCAATTAAGTCTTGCAGTTATGAAAGCATTGTTATCTCTGACCACTCTCCGGTCACTATGGAGCTTTGGCTCCAGGCTAGAAGGCCAATTCAATGTAATTGGTGATTTAATACATCTTTGTTGTCTGATGAAACATTTGTAGACTTTATTTCAACACAGATTTATTTCTTTATTGAAACTAACCAGCTGCCAGACACAGATATTTTAATACTTTGGGAAACTCTTAAAGCATATATTAGGGGTCAAATAAAATAATACACTGCTCGTCTTAATAGAAACAGGTCTAGACGTTCCAATGAGTTGATCAATCTAATCCATGATGTTGACCAGCAACACTCCTCGGCCCCTACAGCTGACCTCCGCAAAAAAAGAATAGCATTACAAACTGAATTTGATCTTCTTGCCTCTACGGAAGCAGGAGAGAAATTTCTGAAATCTAGACAAAATTTTTACGAACATGGAGAGCGGGCAAGTAGGTTACTCTCTCACCAGCTGCGTCAATACTCTGCTACCAATTTTATTACAAAAATACAAACTGCGGATGGAGAAGTTAAGCTTGACCCCAAAGACATTAACGAGCAATTCAGATTATTTTATTCATCCTTATATTCTTCAGACAATCCTAGTGACCATGTATTTCTTGAAAATGTAACTCTCCCAACTATAGCTGAGGAGGATAAGGTCATCCTTGAGCAGCCGATATTTGAAACTGAGATTAGTCAAGCAATTAGGTCAATGAAAAATAGAAAGGCACCAGGCCCAGATGGGTATCCAATTGAGTTTTATAAGGCTTTTGCCTCTAAGTTGATACCTTTACTGTGCCTTGTCTATAATGAATCACTCAAACAAGAGAAGCTGCCTACATCTATGACCCAAGCCACAATATCTGTGCTTCCCAAAAAGGACAAAGACCCCACTAAATGCGAGTCTTATCGCCCGATCAGCCTACTCACATGTGATTATAAAATACTTACAAAGATTCTCTCCTTAAGATTGGAACCTATTGTACCAAAAATTGTACATCCTGACCAGACAGGCTTTGTAAAGGGCAGGCAGTCTTTTCATAATTTACGCCGCCTCTTTAACATAATATATTCTAAACATTCGGTTCACTCGCCAGAAATAGTGATCTCATTAGACGCGCATAAAGCTTTCGATCGAATTGAGTATGGACACCTTTTCAAAACCCTGAGCACATTCGGCTTTGGTCCAGTCTTTGTTTCTTGGATTCAGATGTTGTATGCAGCACCCCAAGCTAGAGTGAGGACTAATAACTTTAATTCGCAATATTTCACTGTTCAGAGAGGGACACGACAGGGTTGTCCGTTGTCCCCTCTTCTCTTTGATCTGGTCATTGAGCCACTTGCCGCGGCATTGCGATGTAACAATAATATACGGGGTATCACGAGGGGCGGCCTGGTTCATAAAGTGTCATTGTATGCCGATGATTTGCTGATGTTTATATCAGATCCGGAGACTTCAATCCCAGAATGCCTAGACACCATTTCTCAATTTGGTAAATCCTCTGGGTACAAGATTAACCTCACCAAAAGTGTTTTGTTCCCAATTAATGTTTTGGCTCGGAATCGATCCTTCGACTCATACCCATTCAGGACTACAGAGGGCCCCATGACATACCTGGGAGTAAGTGTCACAAGTAGATATAAGGACCTATTCCAAAATAACTTCAAACCAGCCTTAGGACAGATCAAGGAGAACCTTAATCGTTGGTCTACTCTGCCCCTGTCCCTGGCTGGACACATTAATTCAATAAAGATGGTAACGTTACCTAAAATCTTGTACTTATTCCAAACAGTCCCAATCTTCATACCCAAATCATTCTTTAAAGAGCTTGACAGGCACATCAGTACATTTATATGGAACAAAACTATACCTCGCGTACGGAAAACAGTTCTCGAGAGACGTAAGGAGAATGCTGGGCTAGCTCTACCAAATTTTTTATACTATTATTGGGCTGCAAACATTCACAAATTAGTAATATGGTATGGAGCTTCTATTGGTGGGAGTAGTCCGAGTTGGTGTCTAATGGAACAACATTCATGCTCGCCCGTCTCTTTGGCCTCAATGCTGTGTGCTCCACTGCCAGTGGCAGTGGGCGCACATACGGACAATCCTATTGTAAGAGGCAGCTTACGCATATGGACCCAATTTCGGAAACATTTTGGTCACATACAAGCTTTGGTGTCTATGCCTCTGTCCTCAAACTTTCTTTTTAAGCCATCGCTTATAGATGCGGCCTTTCTCACCTGGGCTAGAAAAGGCATAAACAGTGTGGGAGATCTTTTTGTAGATGGCACGTTTGTTTCTTTTGACTATTTGGTTAATGAATTAAGTTTACCAAAAACACATTTTTTTAGGTATCTTCAGGTCCGTGATTTTGTCCGTTCCCAGTTTCGTTCATTCCCCTTAAAACCAAATATCGGCCCTCTTGATCATTGTCTGACGGTCAAGCCCCATCTTTCGGGTGGTGTCTCCCAGCTGTATACTGCTATTCAGGCCATGAAATGTCCATCTCTTCTGTCTCTTAAGGTACAGTGGGAGGAGGATCTAAACACAGAATTGACGGATGAAATTTGGCAAAGAGCTATACATAAAATATACACATCGTCTATCTGTGTTAGGCACAGGTTGATACAATACAAAGTATTTAATCGCCTGCACCTCTCTAGGACCAAATTGGCCAAAATATATCCTAATGTGGATCCCAACTGTACGCGCTGTCACCAAGCCCCTGCCTCTCTGGCTCACATGTTCTGGTCATGGCCAAGCATAGGCACATTCTGGTCTGAGATATTTAATACATTCACCTACATTTGTAAAAAGAATATTGATCCAGATCCTATAATTGCAATATTTGGGGTGGTACACAGTAAAGTTGGGGTATCAAGAGGCCAATCTCAATTAATAGCATTTTCTACACTGTTAGCCCGTCGACTAATTCTTACAAATTGGAAATCTTCCTCACCCCCAAAACACTCACGTTGGGTGTGCGAAACTATGTCCTTCCTTCAGCTTGAAAAGTTAAGAACTACAGTCCAAAACTCAGCAGAAAGGTTTCAGAATGTATGGCAACCTTTCTTGGATTATTATGAAAATGCATTTGATGCTAATTCTTTAGATTAAAAAATGTATGGTCTCATCTCCTCTTTTCCCTTCTTTTTTTTTTTTTTTTTTTTTTTTTTTTTTTGTGTGTTCTGTGTGCATTCTCAGTATTTGTGCGGACCTTGGATGCCAATCTGTGACGAAAGGGGATATGTGAGATAATGTATACAAAGTATGAGGTTTGTGGATGGGGATGCCTTGTATGACATAAGAGAATGTATGTTGGTGTGTGTTATGTACATTTAAAACAATAAAAACACTTTGAAATAAAAAATAAGGAATAATGATTGGCCTCTCATTTACACGAAAACCCTGTTTTTATCACAGAAAACGATTATTTCTAAAAACTCCGGCCAAAGTGGAGATTTCTGATAACGCCGGTTATGTGGTGCCATGTCAACTGGGAGAAATGGGGTTTTAGGTTCTCAAACGTCACATTATGCACCAGAAAATGCTTAATGTCATGTGAGCGCCTTGTTGTTGTCGATTCTGAGGATTCTGATTGGCTTCCATGGCTTTATCCTTCTCCCTACACTGCCGCCCATAGGTTTGGTATAGTTATGATGGCGCTCAACGGCGTATTTATGCGGGTTGATGTAAATGACAACTATTTTGAAAACGATGTTGTGTACATGATGTTATTATTGAAAATGGAGGGGGGGAAATATTCATTTCTCTAAATATCCGGCTATGTGTAAATGTGGCCTAAGTAACGAGTGATCCAAAAATCACAACGTTAGCGGTAACGTGAGTACTAATCACTACATTACTTAGCGTCCTTGGATGGGTGAAAGTAAAATCACTACATATAATATTACTGTAAAAATGGTTCTGAACTAAAGGTTAAAGGTGCTCTAAGCGATGTCATGCGTTTTTTAGGCCAAAAAATGTTTTGTCACATACAGCAAACATCTCCTCACTATCCGCTAGCTACCTGTCCCCTGAACACACTGTAAAAAAAAGCGGTCTCTGCAGACACCACAGGCTCCACAAATGGCAACAAAAACAAACTGGGCTAACCCGCACCATGAAACATAACAAACTGTTCCAGCCAATAACTGACAAGAAGGATTTGGGGTGGGGTTTGGGGAGTTAGTGCGCGGATGAGGAGGAGGGAGGGTCTAGCTAGCCTCCGTTTTGTTTGACAATACTTTAAACGTCAACAAGAAGTGACATCATCCAACATCACTTAGAGCACCTTTAACAGTTTAGAAAAAGTATGTAAATGTGAAAATTGGTCTGTAGGTACATTAGTTTTGGTGGTGGTGAGAAAATAATTAATGTAATTTGAAAGATGTAGTCACTGAATGTATTTTGTGCCTAAGGCTGTCGCGATAACCGCAATATTGTAGTACCACGCTACTGACAAGTCAACTGCAGAGGAATGCAAGTAACCACAGCAACTGCGATATTCACGTGTTTTATTTTTTCATAAGGCTATACCCTTCTTGTTTTGAACTTCGTGCATGTGTATTGAATGCTAAATAAGTTAATAATAACAAGACTGTTTATCATGGTGATTTGTACAGAGGCTTCGTGGATTTGCACTTAAGGCGAGACACTACAGGTGAATAGGGTAAAATTTTTAAATATTAGATATCACCATGAAACTTCCTCAGTTGGTTACTTACACAAGTATATAAAAAAAATGTATTACAAGTTTTAGAAATTTGTATGTTTAATTATGCAAATTAGGCATTATCTCATTAAATATGCACGATTTTGCATATATTTTCGGTAGATAGATCTGAACATATGATAAAGCCAGGTGCAAAATTATTTTTTCATTTTGTTTACACACAAGATGAAAATAAAAACTCAGAGGGATTTCAGGATATATGCTTTCATTACCTAGGAAATCAAAATATACTGTCCATAGCCATAAAAAAATAGATTTTCGCCATATTTTTGTGTATATAGTGTATAACTGGAAAGTTTGGTGTGCACAGGTGCTACATAGGCTGAGATGTTTCTACTGGAGAATGACAAAAAACTCATTTTGAGAAAACGGCAGTTAAAGATTTAAATAGCTCTAAATGAGAAATCGTCGTTAGCTTTAAATCCCCCTTTGGACATTCACGATTGGTTACTGATAGAAAGGAAATGCCCATATTTGGGTTACATAGCGTTGTGCGGGAGACTCAGAGCTTTACAGCGATACCGGTCATGACAGACTTCAGTAAACAGACGGAGCTCGGCGTGTCGCGTTGTAATGCTAACTTCCTGGTAAGTTCGGGAGAAACTTACTGCTGCAAGTAAACAAAATGTAATAAAATAAACATCTTAATGTATATTTTCAACATTTTCTTTATAGCAGCTTGAAAGAACACATATTGAAGGAGTAAACTAGCCCAAAATCTCAAAACTGACCACTGCATGAAAATCGATGTTTTTGCCTGCCGTGTCTCGCCTTAAGCCTAAACAGACAGTGAATGAGAGAGATTGACTGAGCGCGTGCGATTACCTGCATCTGTCTTTGAGGTCAAGTCATATATATCCATGAAAAGGTTGCCGTCTCCAATATTTGTTGTATCATCCTTTTAACATTTAATGGTATTTACCATGAATGGCGTCAGTGCTGGTCAGCATTCCACAGCACGAGGAAGCCGCGGGAAAAAATAATATCAGCGAGTCACGCATTGAATCAATGCCATTGGTCTCTATTAACCCTCTGGGGACCAAGGTGTTTTTGGGGCCCTTGAGATGTTCTGACATGCCTTGACATTTGTGCTTTTTTCAGTTATTTATAAACATGTTAATGGCAAAGGTGTAAATTCATTCTATATAGCACAAACAGGCCTACCATAATATGCGAGCAACATGTATGTAGATGTTTGTATTTTTAAGAGAATAATGTTTATGCGTGGTTATTTAAAAAGATAAAAATGAAAGTTGCTGAAATAAGACCACAAAACTCATACAAAATATGTGCCCACAAGACTTTTGACTAATGGATGTTGTCGCTTCGAGTTCTGGCTTCAAAATTATGTGAAAATAGTCTTGCTTTATCGTTCACAAAAAAAAATACATTGATTTAAATAGTGTAAAACAGGTTTTGCTTGGAAAGCCAATATGCGAGGGGGCGTGAAGGAGGAGTAGTTTACACCTGAGATTACAATGTCCCACCCACTCTGCATAATGACTCTGCATAATTAGCCATTCTTTCAGGTGTGACACTGACTGAGCCACAATGCAAGGACAAAAGATATATTTTGAAGAAGACTTATATTGACCATTTAAGATTTTGCTTACATCTATCTTGTAAATATGTTTTGCTATTTTATTAAAAAGGTTACAATTACAACAATAATTACAATTTCAACAATATTTCAAGTGTACTCTTTCTTTGTAAAAAAAAAGAAGGATTATAGGCCTACATTTTATCATATGTATTCATTAGTTTGAATATAGCCAACATTGGAACATCTAACATCTTAGTCTATGACTTTATTTTTGACAAAAATAGTATTTTATATATATATATATATATATATATATATATATAGATATGAGCAGAAATTGCTAAACAAAAGCTTATTTGATGTGACAGTATATTCTACAGTAAAAACTGTACCCAAATCTAGTCAACAAAATGTTGTCTTTCATACTTCGCCTGACTGTAACGTTGTTTTTATGAAATATTAGGGCATAGCCTATAAATGTTAATTTGCAGTTTAATACGTTGCTTATACAAATACATTTTATTTCAACATATTTCAGTCGATTTTTACTCATCTCAGTAGGCTATAGCAAAGCAGTTTATTCTTTCACACACAGACGCGCGATTCATATTTAGGCTAAACAGTCTTTACAAATATGTACCCTTCATTCATCTCACAGAAACGCGATTCATATTATAGAAACGCGATTCATCTTTTTGTTTACATAGGCCTACACTAACGTTAATAACGTTATTCCACATTAACACTTGAGAAAAGATAACAGCCTACCTCACTCCTCAGCGGGATCTGCTCCTCATATCAGGAGATATTGCTCCTCATATCAGCACTGTTCTGAGGAAACTTTTCTCCATAAGGTAGGCTATATTATGCCTCACTCGCGGCGCTTTGTTTACAGCTGATGTGGGGGCGTTTCACAGGTGTGAAATGGTTCTCAGAATTTGCATTTGAATAGCATGCGCTCTCCGGGGAGTGGTCACATTACTTTTGAATGAGCTCGTAGTGAGCTCGACTGGAATCGCTCTCTTTTTATACAGATTACAGAAGCTGATAATATTTGTTTTTTATATAAATTACTTCATTTAAAAGATGCGATCTCAAGCTTTATGCCCGTGGCTCTGTTTGCCTGTTTGACTGAATTTTCGCGGAGTTATAGATCATTTTCGAACGCGTTTCAAATGGGAGTTTACTGACAGAGAGAAGGCAGAAATCGCATCATGTTAATTTTTCTTTATTTGTCAAAAAGCAAAACACTTTATTTTTATTGTGAGTATACAGAAAAAAAATAGAAACTGAACAGGATCGATTGATGTATTACACGAAAATGAAAGATCAAAATTAACAGAGCATTTTGTGTTTATTTTTCATTGCTAAAAAAAAAACGAGCAAAACGCGCAGGCGCGTTTTTGGTCCCCAGAGGGTTAAGTGAAGCATCAGCTTCAGCGTTACCCATGCGACGCATTGCTGGTCAGCTGAGCCTTGAAAAGTGGAGCTCAAAGTTAAAAATAATTAGCATCTTGTTTCATTACATCTATCATTGTCGGTTATTGTTTGTGTACTAGCACACTGTTTCGAGTTTGTTTGGATTTTGCCTATGGAAATAAATATTGAGTATTTTGTATCTTCGCTTGACCTTCGTTGTCATCTTCAATCTGTTGACGTTACAGAATAACCGACCACAAATATGGAGGAACGCATCCAGTTCATCAACCTGGTTCAGAGGAACCACGATATCCTGGACTTCTCCAGAAAGTTTTTTATCTTGCCCTCAGCAGTTTCCTGGAGGATGAAACCCTCAGCACCCTGTTCCGGATCAGGATCACATTCCATCGCCCCCTCGACCTCCCAGATACCACCGGACTATCTTGGAGAGAGACTGTGTTCCGGTGTCTGGTGAGTGTTGCGTCCCAGTCCAGAACGCCACCGTCTCCAGCCATCTTCGCCACGCCATCCATCCTCATCCATAGGCCAGCCGAGCCTGCACTCCACGCCAGTCCAGCCGAGCCTGCACTTCACGCCAGTCCAGCCGAGCCTGCACTTAATGCCAGTCCGGCCGAGCCCGCACTTCACGCCAGATCTGCACGCCGCTGGTTCCGTCCAGTTCAAAGCCCTCTTCGCCGCTGGTTCCGTCCAGCTCAAAGCCTTCTTCGTCGCTGGTCCTGCCCAGCTCAAAGCCCTCTTCGCCGCTGGTCCTGCCCATCTCAAAGCCCTCTTCGCCACTGGTCCTGCCCAGCCCAGAGACTTCTTCGCTGGTCCCGTCCAGCACAGAGCCTTCACCGCTGGTCCCGCCCAGCTCAAAGCCCTCTTCGCCGCTGGTTCCGTCCAGCTCAAAGCCCTCTTCGCCGTTGGTTCCGCCCAGCTCAGAGCCCTCTTCGTCGCTGGTTCCGTCCAGCTCAAAGCCTTCTTCGTCGCTGGTCCTGCCCAGCTCAAAGCCCTCTTCGCCGCTGGTCCTGCCCAGCTCAAAGCCCTCTTCGCCGCTGGTCCTGTCCAGCACAGAGTCTTCCCCGCTGGTCCCGTCCAGCTCAGAGCCCTCTTCCCCGCTGGTCCCGTCCAGCTCAGAGCCGTCTTTGCTGCTGGTCCCGTCCAGCTCAGAGCCCTCTTCGCCGCTGGTTCCGCCCAGCTCAGAGCCCTCTTCGCCGCTGGTCCCGTCCAGCTCAGAGCCCTCTTCGCCGCTGGTCCTGCCCAGCCCAGAGCCTTCTTCGCTGGTCCCGTCCAGCACAGAGCCTTCACCGCTGGTCCCGTCCAGCACAGAGTTTTCCCCGCTGGTCCCGTCCAGCTCAGAGCCCTCTTCGCCGCTGGTCCCGTCCAGCACAGAGCCTTCACCGCTAGTCCCGTCCAGCTCAGAGCCCTCTTCCCCGCTGATCCTGTCCAGCTCAGAGCCCTCAGAGCCGCTGGTCCTGCCCAGCTCAAAGCCTTCTTCACCGCTGGTCCTGCCCAGCTCAAAGCCCTCTTCGCCGCTGGTCCTGTCCAGCCCAGACCTGACACGCCTTCGCCGCTGGACTTCTCCTACCCGGAGCCTAAGCCCGTTAACCTCCCCAAGAAATTTTTTGGGGGGGGGAATAAGTCCTCTGGGGGGACCGTGGAGGTCTTGGGACCGTTCCCAGTGCTGCCTGGTCCTTCTGGAATGCCGTTTCAGCCTGCTCCTCCTAGGCCGCCCGAAGGGTCTTCTTTGCCATGGCCGCCCGAAGGGTCCTCTCCGCCATGGCCGCCCGAAGGGTCCTCTCACTGAAGGGTCCTCTCCGCCTTGGCCACCTCCTCAGCCTGCTTCACCATGGCCACCTCCTCAGCCTGCACCACCTGGACCATCCTGGAGTCCGTCCAGCTGCACCCGGTCCGCCTTCCCGTCATGGACTCCAGGATGCCCACCCCCTCTCCCGTGTTCTGTCTTGTACTGCGCGGGTCGTGCCTAGCGGGAGGGGGGAGTTATGTCACATTCACCGCCTTCTTCATCGTCTGTGTCTTCACTACACTTCCCAGAATCCTCTGTCATCATCACCTGCACCTGCTCCTCATCACCCTCATCATCACCGTCACCTGTTGTTTTTGTCATTATCTGTGTATTTAAGTTCCCCTCTCACTCCTTTTCATTGTCGGTTATTGTTTGTGCACTAGCAAACTGTTTCGAGTTTGTTTGGATTTTGCCTATGGAAATAAATATTGAGTATTTTGTATTTTCGCTTGACCTTCGTCGTCTTCTTCAACCCGTTGACGTTACAGCAACAGCCCTAATTGTGCCAAAGTGATGGAAAATGGTCCACAATTTAGCTCCCATAGATTTCTCTTGTACTCACTGTGTGAAGAATTTTGAAAAAGAAACTTAAGTATTGAGAAATGTGTCCTAGAGATATATATAAAAAAACTGTTAGTTTAAAAATGTATCCTTATCTTAACAGAAGTATGTAAACGTGCAAATTGGCCTGTAGGTACACTGGGCCTCATTTATCAATCTAATGTAGAATCGAGCGCAGAAATCATCTTACATCGTTTTGAGTTCAAAACACTGTTGTTTGTTTATAAGGGATTGAATGGACTGGCTCCTCCATACATCTCTGATCTCCTTTCATCCCACCATAATGCTTTTAGAAATCTTAGGTCAACCAGTAGTCTACAGCTGACTGTTCCAAGGACACGTTTAAAATTAAAAGGAGATTGTGTCTTTTCAGTGGCCGCTCCACAGCTTTGGAACAATCTGCCATCTTACATAAAGACTGCACCAACATACATTGATTTGAAATCTTTGCTTAAAACCCAATTATTTGCTGCTGCTTATGGTCATAAGTGGGTGTAGTGGTATTGCATTGTATTGTGCATTGTTTATTTGTGGTTTTATGTTTACTCATTAGGATACTTTGTGTACACTTTGTACAGCACTTTGGCCAACAGCTGTTGTTTTTAAAGTGCTCTATAAATAAATATGACTGACTGACTGACTATGACAGGGTTCACGTGCCAATCCCATAGCACAATTTATAGGATGTTGATAAATGTAGCGGCTGAAAACAATCATCATTTGAATATCACGCCCCTAAAAATTCATGGTTTAGATGCCTCGCCCCTAGAGTTTACGAGAACAGGAAGTAATCTCATGAAAGAGAAATTGAGCTTACTCCACAAACACCCGTTAACCTCGTAATTGCAAACAATTACATTAATTTATATGTATATTAACCCTCTGGAGTCTGAGGTGTTTTCTAGGGCCTTGAGGTGTTCTGACATGCTCTGACATTTGTGCTTATTTCTGTTACTTGTAACATTTTCATGGCTAAAGTCTGATTACACTGTATTCAGCACAAACTCTGCTACAATAATATAGGTGCAGGATGAATGTAAAAGTTTCTAGTTTTGAGAAAATTACGTTTAGCATTGGTTTGTGAAAAAACAAAAAAAATGTTGTCACTGAAATAAGGCCTTATAACCCATATTGATTATTTGTTCACAAGACTTTTGAAAATTGTATCACGTAGCCTAGAATTTGTGCCCTAACCCTGCCCACAAACAATGTATTGATTTGTTTTTGACAAATTTAGAAAAATTGATTTTGACATGTTTTGTGTAAGAAAGCTTTATGTGAATAGGTTGTGAATCATCATGAATATTGATGTGTTTCACAAAGACCCTCCCATAATGGCCCTATCAGGTGGGACTGTGAGGGAACCAGAACAAAGAATGAGGAGAGTTTAGAATGGCTTTTTGATTGTTTGGATTTATTTATAACACAACATAATCCAAAGATACACAACAAAGGTCAATAAGGCACATTATTGAGCACAATTATCTAAACAGAGAGACTCGAACAGTCACACACCTTTGTGCCAGTCCTAAAACAGTGAATGTTTCAGTCAGCAGGACTCATCGGTGGCATCTGGTCCTTTAAAAAAAAAAAAAAAAAAACTGTGAACATGCTGATATCAGGAGCAAGGCTGCAAGATTTGGGGAAGAAAATATAATTGTGCTTTTTTCTGGTTAATATTACGATTGAAAATTCACAAAATATATATATATAAAGAACACCAGGTTTGTTGTGCCTTGCATGCATATACTTGTAGAGCTGCATAAAATAATAGTTACGATAATAATAATTTTTACATTACAGAAAACGTCCTGGTTGCGTATGCGTATTTCCCCCCCTGAAGGAGGGAACGGAGGACATAGTCGACGTCGACTGAATGGGGATCACGCCTAGTGAGCCTGTCTTCTAAGTGTACTACTCTTCTTTTGTACTACTATTTCATCAAGCCAATTCAACATTGGCGTGCGTGATTACACGCTCTGCCCCGCTGCGCGGGTATAAACACGGACGTGGACGCACGCACCAGTTGCTTTTTCGCTGAGGAGCTGATCTGCCCCCAGAGTCAGCGGTGGTCCAGCAGTAGTGGCGAGGGGACTGCGTCTTCCGTTCCCTCCTTCAGGGAATGGTGGGTTGCATACGCAACCAGGATGTTCCCTTTCAGTCGAGAACGTCAGACGTAGTCAACGTCGACTGAATGGGGATCTATTGAAAGCGCCACTAGTATTGCCACCTTCCAGTGCCTAGACAGAAGCCTCCTGATCCCCCCGCAAATTAAGGTGGAGAAGGGACAGGGCTTTAGGCCAGGGAAGTCACTGCTGTTTCTACAGGACCACTGGGAAACCGTACCCTGTACATGGAAGAAAGGGACGCTGCGGAAGCCACATCCTGCTCACAAGGAGATACATTTGGAGAATACACATATGGACTGGGCGAATTGACGGGCAGTACAACATATGGAATGTCACTGGGGAGGCTCCAGCCTATAACCGGGGGGAGCTACTCACCGGACAGTGATGGCAGAAAACTCTGCCCAGGGAAGACACAGGCTCGCCGTAGGGAGTCGTATCGTGGAAGAATACACATATGGGATCACCGTGGGGATCACAACATATGGACCCAGCCTAGCACAAGTTCCACTAGTGCATACGAGTGGTAGGCCTGGCTTCGGACGCTCCGCTGCGTCCGTCGCCGGAGGGTATGGAGGAACTCGACAGGGTTTGGTTAAAGGGAACTCAACTGGAGCAAAAATGGCACACGTATCCAGTCCATAGGAGGGGAATGACACAAGCCGAACCGGGCTTGAGTGAAACTGGCTTCATGAGAAGGGAGCCCACGAGAAGCAGCGGTTCGAACATAGGTGTCGCCCAGCCCCCAACTCTCGAATATCTGTCAGCGAAGCACACTGTGTCAACGCCTAGGGGGGAGCACCACTCACTTCAGAGGAGCTCACCACGCAAGTGGACACGTGCATCTCGGGATTTAACACCAAGATGAAGGCAGCCACCTTTATCAGTGGGCCAACGTCGCTTGTAAACAGCCTTCCCTTTCTGCTGATTTCCTTAACAGACAAGAGCTGGTCTGAGGTCCTAAGGCTTGCATTCTGTGCACGTATAACCACAATGAAGTGGACGGACAGAGAAGCCAAGGCTGGGTCTGCCTCCTCCGGGGCAGCGCTTGCAGGTTCACCACCTGGTCCCACCTTTTAGGGAGCGGTAGGAACCTTTGGCACACATCCAGGCCGGGGTCTCAGCTAGTGAGAGTTAGCCGGCCTGAATTCCAGGCACAACTCATTGACCGAAAGCGAGCAAGTCCCTACCCTCTAGTAGAGACCTTGCGAGCAGGAGAACTTTCTTTAAAAACAGAATTCTTAACCCTCTGGGGACCAAAAACGCGCCCGCGCGTTTTGCTCGTTTTTTTTTTTAGCAATAAAAAATAAACACAAAATGCTCTGTTCATTTTGATCTTTCATTTTCGTGTAATACATCAATCGATCCTGTTCAGTTTCTATTTTTTTTTCTGTATACTCACAATAAAAATAAAGTGTTTTGCTTTTTGACAAATAAAGAAAAATTAACATGATGCTATTTCTGCCTTCTCTCTGTCAGTAAACTCCCATTTGAAACGCGTTCGAAAATGATCTATAACTCCGCGAAAATTCAGTCAAACAGGCAAACAGACCCACGGGCATAAAGCTTGAGATCGCAGCTTTTAAATGAAGTAATTTATATAAAAAACAAATATTATCAGCTTCTGTAATCTGTATAAAAAGAGAGCGACTCCAGTCGAGCTCATTACGAGCCATTCAAAAGTAATTTGACCACGCCCCGGAGAGCGCGTGCTATTCAAACGCAAATTCTGAGAACCATTTCAGTCTGTGAAACGCCCCCACATCAGCTGTAAACAAAGAGGCATATAGCCTACCTTATGGAGAAAAGTTTCCGTGCTGATATGAGGAGCAATATGAGGAGCAGATCCCGCTGAGGAGTGAGGTAGGCTAAGTTATCCTTTCTCAAGTGTTAATGTGGAATAACGTTATGGAATAACGTTAGGCCTATGTAAACAAAAAGATGAATCGCGTTTCTATAATATGAATCGCGTTTCTGTGAGATGAATGAAGGGTACATATTTGTAAAGACTGTTTAGCCTAAATATGAATCGCGTTTCTGTGAGATGAATGAAGGGTACATATTTGTAAAGACTGTTTAGCCTAAATATGAATCGCGTTTCTGTGAGATGAATGAAGGGTAGCCTACATATTTGTAAAGACTGTTTAGCCTAAATATGAATCGCGCGTCTGTGTGTGAAAGAATAAACTGCTTTGCTATAGCCTACTGAGATGAGTAAAAATCTACTGAAATATGTTGAAATAAAATGTATTTGTATAAGCAACGTATTAAACTGCAAATTAACATTTATAGGCTATGCCCTAATATTTCATAAAAACAACGTTACAGTCAGGCGAAGTATGAAAGACAACATTTTGTTGACTAGATTTGGGTACAGTTTTTACTGTAGAATAGACTGTCACATCAAATAAGTTTTTCTGCTCATATATATATATATATATATATATATATATATATATAAAAAATACTATTTTGTCAAAAATAAAGTCATAGACTAAGATGTTCCAATGTTGGCTATATTCAAACTAATGAATACATATGATAAAATGTAGGCCTATAATCTTTTTTTTTTTTTTACAAAGAAAGAGTACTTTTTTGAGTAAAAATTGTAATTATTGTTGTAATTGTAACCTTTTTAATAAAATAGCAAAACATATTTACAAGATAGATGTAAGCAAAATCTTAAATGGTCAATATAAGTCTTCTTCAAAATATATATTTTGTCCTTGCATTGTGGCTCAGTCAGTGTCACACCTGAATGAATGGCTAATTATGCAGAGTCATTATGCAGAGTGGGTGGGACTGGGTAATCTAAGGTGTAAACTACTCCTCCCCCTCGCATATTGGCTTTCCAAGCAAAACCTGTTTTACACCATTTAAATCAATGTATTTTTTTTTTGTGAACGATAAAGCAAGATTATTTTCACATAATTTTGAAGCTAGAACTCAAAGAGACAACATCCATTAGTCAAAAGTCTTGTGGGCACATATTTTGCATGAGTTTTGTGGTCTTATTTCAGCAACTTTCATTTTTATTTTTTTAAATAACCACGCATAAACATTATTCTCTTAAAAATACAAACATCTACATGCATGTTGCTCGCATATTATGGTAGGCCTGTTTGTGCTATATAGAGTGAATTTACACCTTTGCCATTAACATGTTTATAAATAACTGAAAAAAGCACAAATGTCAGAGCATGTCAGAACATCTCAAGGGCCCCAAAAACAGCTTGGTCCCCAGAGGGTTAACTCATTCCTACCTGCAGTGGCTCAGGGGCTGTCTCTGCAGTGCAGTAGCACCAGAGATAAGGCCCAAGAGGATAAAGAGGGGCACAAGGCTTTTAGTTACCTTGCTCCCTCAGGAACCTGGCGATCAGGACGTGCTTCCCAGCTACTGCATCATGATGTGCGTCAAAGAAAAAATAGAGGCAACATCATTTTGAGGGTGGAGGACACCGCCCTCATTCCAACCCATCTTGCAGGAAAGAGAGCACTGAAATGACCGAATGCTTCCAGGATCTCCTCACGGAGAGAAGACTCACTCAACGAATAGATTCCACTTCTATTCTACGTAAGCAACACTTCCTCTTAGGGGATGCTCTCGCAGAAGTCATGGTGACCACCACATATTCCTGCGATAACCACCTGAACCTCCGCATCCACTTTTAGGACCAGCCTGGACTTCTCCAGGGGTCTGAACGCGGGTGCCATCATGCCCTGTTCCTGAAATGTATTCAGGGGAAGTCAGGAAGGGCTGTCGAGGGGAACTACGTCTGGTTGGGCCAAAAAAGGGGCAACTATCAAGACCTGTTCCACTCCTGACCTAGCACTTTACGTGCAAGTGACATGCGTGCACAAGACAGGACCATTGCTCAACACCAGGTGTGAAGATCACTGAGCTTCAGGAGCATTTCTGCTCAACACCTGAGTGTGATGAGAATCACTGACTTTAGCGGACACCAAGCGATAATGAATCGACTAGTCGCTTTTTAGAAGGCTCACTGGGGTACGCATTTCTGCGGGGCCCCAGGGCCAGCCAGAGCTAATGTCTGACCAAGGGACAGACCTGCCCAGCCGGATGCCTGGGGATGGAGTCTGGTGGCTGGTGGGCGGCAAGATTGAGCAGGCCGAAGGAAATAGTGGAATGAAGCGACCTCAGAAGCTTCTGACTCCAAGGAGGAGGTGACAGGCGAGTTGTGACATGCGAGGGAAGCTCAGCGCAACGGTCGCTATGTGTCTTTTAGACCAGTACCAGCTCGCTGAGCAGCGGTGGCTCAAAGCGAGGTGAACTGCAACAACTCGATGTAATGGATACCAATGCAGTCGGAGGTCGCCCAGGCCTCCGTTAAAGCATGCCCTTTGTACGTGGCCCCTCAGTCGGTGTTAATGGACCTCGTTCTCTGAGCTGTGACCCGGAGAAACAAAAGGACTGAATCCGGACTGAGGCTTTGGCTGCAGGTCGGGGTGATCTGTTGTCACACCGGGCATGCGGCTCTGCCACGGTCACCTCGGGACTCGACCTTAAGCCAGTGCTGAAGTGGTCTCCATATGGAGGAAGCCATGTGGCTGCATCTACCATATGCCCCAGGAGCCTCTGAATTTTTTTTCAGCAGGACCCTTTCTCACTTCTGTGTAGCACCGACCAGACACTCCATCTTCTTGAAGAGGCATGTTGGATCGAGTCCATCTCCTTACTGGAAAAGAGATACTCAGCCCGTGGGCGAGATTACTCTCTCCCAGTGGACCTGAAGACACAACTGGCTATGGAGCACTCGAAGGGTAGGACTCTGTACTTGATACTTCGAACCCTCGAATGCACACACGGGATGGCCCGTGGTGCAGAAGGGCTAGAGATCTGAAGTACGTTATTCAAGTCGAACGCTGCAGACCAAACTTGGGGGCGAGATGCCTGACTGTGTAGTAATTTGGACGGGGGCTTTCGAAAAAGGGCCCGTTTCAAGTGACACAGGGCCAAGATGGTCACGACCCACCTCATACTAGGTACATGAAGGACGAGTTCCTTAAAAACTGGCCTTCATATTGGCTGGAGGGAGCGGCACTATCGTGTCCTTCGCCAGTAATACAACGACATGCGCATCACTGAGTTTTCAGGAGCACGTCTGCTCAACACTTAGTGTGATAATTATCACTGAACTTGAGTGGGCGCCGGCGATCATGAATCGCATAGGCGAGTCTGATAGTCACAAACTGGTCCAGACCGGTTGGGAAGCTCTTTCGCCTCTACAAACCAGGCCCAGGACACCACAGACATACCTGAGGTGGGGCAGTGAGGTGGAAGACAGAGATGTGAGTGTGAAGTGCAACACTTACCTGTCTCCACTGGACGGCAGTGAATGCGTGAGAAGGCGGATGACCGGGTCCTCGAACCGCACCAAGCTGCCGGGCTGGCGACCAAGAGGGGGCTGAGGGGTGCAAGGCTATGTAGGGTCACACACTGCCAGACTGTCCCTCTTGGGACCCAGGAATAGAGAAGTTTGCTCTTTTTCTGAAAATGTGGGTATCGCTGGCCCCATTTTTACAGGAGCCAGCAGCGGAACAGACCCACACAAAACAAAAAACTCCAACCAGCCTCCACCGGCTGGAGGGAGTGGATCAGTGGCCACTCCAAGAGCAACTTCTCCATCCCTGGGTGGCCCATCCAGGTTCAACGTTTCCGCTGTTGCTTACCACCTGGCTTGGCAGTGCCTGGAACGGGCTGGGCAGCCCTCCTGCGGCCGGCTCCATGTCGAGACCTGGGTGGAGGCTGCTGCGATGGTTCGACGGGAGCAGAGGCGGCCGCAGGGGGACGCCCTCTGCGACGGGCAGGCGGAGGATCTGCCCCCGGCGGATGGGTGAAGGCAGCAACGGGCCACTGGGGCAGGATGTGTCGGATGACCTCCGTCTGCACCTGGGTGGCGGAGAGCTGTTGGGCGCTTCACAGCTCTCCACCGCAGGAAATGGGACCGTCACCAGTGCCAGAGCACACAGGGAATGACCACGGCAACACTGAATCAGTGAACTGAAACAGTGAAGCACTCACTTCTCGCCCTCTAACCAACCGTCAAACACACAAACAAATAGAAATTTGTTGCTGTTAAAACAGCAGTTGAGAGCTCAAGAAGCTCGCGATCACCGCTGCAACACTGGGAGGTCTTCCCGCCAGAACACCGACACACTCGCTTGCTGTGTAAACAGTGGTAACTTCAGAGACATCCGATCGGCTCCGAAGCAAAAGGCAACTGGTGCGTGCATCCACGTCCGTGCTTATACCCGCGGGGTGGAGTGTGTAATCACGCACACCAATGTTGAATTGGCTTGATTAAATAGTATTTTTTTATACGATATTAAATATACGAAGAAGACAGACTCACTAGGCGTGATCCCCATTCAGTCGATGTCGACTACCGTAAAACTTCAAATAATAGCCGAGTCCCAAATAGACGCCTGTCTCTTTTACACGCCTGGGGTGGCTACAGGTTTGGATAAATAAAGGCCGGTCTCAAATAGAGGCCAGGTCTGTTTTTTAGTTTCGGGTTGTATTTAATCTTCTAAAACCCATCAGATCGTCTGTTTAAGCCAGTTCTATGGAGCAGATTGCGCACGCAAGAGAGCCCTGCGCATCTGGGCAGGAGCTGTTAGCGCAAGCAAGGCAGGCAGAGTTAGCGGAGGCCGGAGAGGGAGAAGTGGAGGAGAGGAATTCGCCAATGAACTTGTAGTTGAGGATCGCAGTGATGATGATAGTAATGAATAGGGTCCTTTTGAATCACATGATTGCAGTTGTTTTACAGGGTAGCCTTCATTCTTTCTTGTTGATGTGTTTCTGGTAACTAGTTCATAGGCTCGATGGATATTACCGGTAACTTGAATTGTTCAGCCCATGGCTGTCACATTGTTTCGTCCAATAATCTAAAGGGGGTCGCACACCGTACGAGAAGCGCAGCACCTCGTCGCGTCTATGACAACTCGAGGTATCGCACACCGGAGGCGCACTTTGTCAGTTTATGGCCAGCAATATAGTTATGTTTAAGGATATTATCGAATTAAGATCATGTCTGTACTATGTTATGATTGTACTGTACAATTAAATACAATTGTTGCTTAGTCTGCAGTCTGAATTCACTTTACCTCAGAGCGTCCGTTAACTGAATGAATTGAGAATATCACCTGCAAATCCGATAACATCAGCAATTTTCATTCAAGCAGCTGATTTCTGTTAATGAATGTAAAACTGAATGTATATTGCAGCACAGGGTGAAGTCAGTATATACATTAACGACGATTTGAGACAATGTACACTCATAGAGAATAATGTGTTCGAATTTTAAAGACGTGGCGCTGCGCTTCCCGTCTGGTGTGCGACCCCCTTTAGACATACGGAAATATAGTAGGCTAATTCTTACATTAACTGATCTGTTAAACACAAACACAGATTTGGTAACCTCCTGCTGTCATGCTCATCTCAACACTAAATTAAAGGCCTGTCTCATATAGACGCCTGTCTCAAATACAAGCCGGTGCAGTTCGGTGATTTGGGAAAATAAAAGCCTGGGCTGTTATTTGAAGTTTTACGGTATGTATGATGTTCTCGACTGAAAGGGAACTATTTGTTTTACACAAATTCAGGCTTTCTTCCCCCCAAAAAATAGTTTTCTATAAAGAAAAAAAAAATATTATTGTTACTAACTATAAATCATTAAAAAGGAACACTTCAGTAAACTACACTAGAGAAAAACTATGGACTTCAAATGTTTTCAGATGTTATGAAATGAGATTGGAGTAAAAACTCCATTTTGCTTTTCAAACGCACAGCGTGAGTGATCCAAACTCATAGCGTGTGCAGAGAACATTTACTGAAGTGATCGAGCCGCTCCAAACTATGAAACATTATTGTTACCACATTATAATAAATATCTATGTTTGAGCAGATATCCACGAACACAGTATTTCATAGTAAACACCGGCCCATACATTATAATATTCATCATGTTAGTGTAAACACTCATACTAGCCTACTTTTATATCATGCTGTGTTTTATATTAAAGAGCATATAAACATTCTCACTGTTACACACCTCAACAGCACTACACTTCCCAGCATCCCTCATGTTTCCCACCTGCACACCTGATCACCTGCAGGCCATCACCTGATCACCTGCACGTCATCTATCACCATGGACACTTATGATCATCACAGCTGTCTGTCATTGTCTTATCATCATCTGTGTATTTAGTTTCTGCTTGTCTTCAGTTCAGTGTCCGGTATTGTTTGTGCTTAGCACACTGTTTCATGTTGTTGGTTCTTTTTGTAAGTTCTTGTTTAATAAACCTTGATATCATCTTCATCTTCATCTTCATCTTTAGTGAATTTCAAGCGTTACAGAATACCGGATCTGAAACGTAATATGGGCATTTCCCGCACCCATCTAAACCCAACCGATCGCCTACTGACCTGTTTTCAGAATGGCCGCTCTATTGAGGAATATGTGAGGGAGTTCCTAGAGATCTCACACCAGCTCACCTGGATAGAGGACGTCCTAAAGAACGTGTTCGGGCCAAAATGGCAAGTTATACCTTTATGGTAACTTGCGTTGCAGTTCTGTGTGTGAGTGCGCAGCAGCTTGCGGCGCGCACAGGCGCATCCTTTTGAGATATAAATTATAATACATTTTAATAAAACACACGGCCTACATCATAAAACTCAGAAGAGTAGCCTATGTATTTTGTTCTCTGTTCTCCAGTTGTCAGATAGTCATCTGAATGACAGTTCATGCGTGAACGTTAATAGGCCAATTATATACCCAAGTCAATGCATTATTCTATCCTTTTTGTATTAGTGTTTAAAATATTTAATTTACAACTAATTATATTGACTTATATTTTAATTTATTATTAATATTATTACTTTTTTTAAACTTACTGTGCAAGGGCGACCATATAGACACTGACAGCCGTCATTTACCCTGCAATACCCAGCTGATTCAAAGCGTGAATTTATATCTACACAGAAGAAAGCCTTGTCTAGGCTCTTCCCTGGTATGGGTCGTGTCGAGCCATAAGTCTGGTTGTTTGATAAGAAAAATATGAAATGTAGTAGTTGCAATAAACGCATTAAGAATCCGTACAACTGCAGCAGCGGAGGACTTTTATTCTGCTGTGTGGAACTGAGGAAGAACTGATGATGAAACATTGAAACAACGAAAATCAGAGGAAATGGGTGTTTCATTCCTGCCTACGTGTAGAAATCGAATATTCAAGCTGTTTATCATTTTTTTTACCTGAGAACGAAAAACGAAAAATCAAGCAGAATACTTTTAAAAAAAAATAAAAAAACGAAAAAGGAACTGTTTTCTCGTTTTTCTACTTTCAATATTAAATCAAAATGAACATGGACCCACACCTTGTTTATTTTCTTTATTTTACAAAAGCACAATATGGACACATACAATAGAAGACATCTTACAGATAATTTTTTCATATTTTTTTCCTGTATGACCATAAATGACAGAGTAATTTAAATCTGTTGTGCTCCTATGTGAAGAAAATCAAACAAAACGCGCTGGTGCGTTTGCTAGCCCCTAAGGGTTAAATTCTGGTAAATAAAATGAAACTATTTCAAACATTATAAACACTATAAACACTTGGCTATTTTCCCCTCAATCAACAACAAATCCTTTTCAGCTTCACAGTATTCAGAACAGAACCAGAATGAAAAATAAGTAGCTATAAATTATATATTGAACTATAAAATAAAACACAAATACAAATTTAAATCACTATAAAAAACATACAAACATCAAGCCAGAATGAATTTATTTAAAAGTGAAACTGTACGGCACTGGGCTTACCTCTCTTATATCCAAATATGTTTCTATATTTGCCACTTAACATTTGGTTGCAAGTTATTCATTATGTAAACAAGGCTTTGTACTTCACTCGTGTTCCAAAACAACATCCTTCGCAAAAATGTGCTTGGTTGGGCATTGGGCACGATGATTTTACAGCAGATTTTTATTTGAGCAGAGTAACTTTTATGTTTGGTTGACTGCATTTTAGTTTAATGATGAATGGCTGAAATGTCAAGTCAAGTCAAGACATCTTCATTTATATAGCGCTTTTAACAATGTAGATTGTTCCAAAGCGGCTTTACAGAGATACAAGGATAGTTTAAAGTAACAGAGATTGTTTTGGCTTTATAGCAGTTCTTGAATAAAGTTATTTTCCAGCTAAAGTTAATTTGATTGATTCACTTCGGTCGCAACGATCATTAGTTATTAACTTAGGGGCCGCTAACACAACACCGTTTTAACAGGAAACACTACACAGACTTTAAACGCGAAACCTGTGAGAACGCTGATGGCGTGCACATGCGTATTACGAGTTCAGTCTATTGGTATGTGCAAAGGTATGCGCAAAATGTCAAGTTAGCAACACTAGAATATATTAGGGGTGCAACGGTTAAAATAGCTCACGGTTAGGTTTGTATCACGGTTTTAGGTTCAAGGTTTCGGTATGGTTCGGTATGTGCTATGTTAACGGAAAAAAAGGACTACTGTCAGATAAAAAGAAAGTAAATAAGAACAAATAATCTAACTACAAGCAACAGCACAAATAAATACAATAGAGCAAAGTACTAAAAAAAGAAAAATTAACTAGAAAATGAATAAAGTAATCGAATGTAAAATAACATTGCATATTTGACTATAAATTAAAGATTAATCCTTATTAAAGTTAAAAAAAGCTATTCAAGTGATTCCTTGTCTTTTGTGGTTTGATTAACATTAAAAACAGACAGCAGGAATATTAGGGTACTGTCCCTTTAAGGCATAATGCACAGATTCAGTGCACTGATTCTGTTACACATGCATTGTCTTTCTCGACCGTACAGTATAAGTTCACATTAAGGCATAACAGACTGTCTGCTAGGATACTCATCAAGACAGATATGGTGACTGTGTGATAATTTTTGTGTGAATTTGTCCATTTAAGCACACAACTCAATTGAAGTCAATATTTGCGCGCTGAGACGTGTGCGCACTTTGGATGGCACACACAAATCTTTCGAATTCCCTTTCGAAAGGGAACTCGCACTGCGTCGATGACACTTTGGGGAACGCCTCCACGTGAACCGGTGTCTGAAACGCTTATTCAATCATGGCAATCATATTGACCGGCGACAGCCTATGACGTCACTACTAGTGCGACCCGGAAGTATATGAGGGGCGCCTGGAGAACATGTCATCCTTCTTTTCATCTTCAGGGACTGTTTTGTTTGTATGCTTCAACCCGAAACTTCAAAAGGTAATCATGGCTTGTGAAAAACGCCTCAGGAAATATGTGGATCCGTGTCTAAGATATTTGACACCTGATGACACACACAACTTTGCGTTTACTGTTTGGGCCCCTCAGAGGCTCGTGAGAGTGAGTTGCTGAATGAGGATGTGTTGTCACTAACATCCTCTGATCCGGCAGCGAGTGCTCTGCTGGCACCCACCCCAAGAGAGCAGGAGATGGCTGATGAGGGTGAAGAGGATGTAACGTTACACACAGAAATCCAGACAGTGTGCAATATTGAGATCTCTTTCAAGTCTTTGGCTTGAATAGACAAATTCACACAAGATTTTTCAACATGTCCGTCTTAGCGAGCATCCTAGCAAACAAAGTATTATGTCTTGAGTTCATTTAAACAGTCGAGAAAGACATCGCATTTGTATCAGTATTTTGGATTTGTGCATTGTCTTGAAGTGACAGCAGGCTAATATTCTTATACATATAATAATATTCTATAAAAAATAATATAATATGTTTTTAATACAATTTTTTTTTTTTTTTTTTTAGCTTTTTCATTTATACAGTTATGCATTTGATTACTAAAATTTCTGTACCTGAAAACTACTGTTAGATACCTAAATAACCTGAAAAGCACTGTTTATTTTATTTGCTATATTGTATTTATTTGTGCTGTTGCTTATAGTTTGATTATTTATTTTTATTTTCTTTATTTTTATTTGACAGTAGTCCTTTTTTCCCTGAACATTGCACATACCAAACCGCACTGAAACCGTACCCCTAAAACTGTGATAAAAACCAAACTGTGAGTAATTTGAATCGTCACATCCCTAGTTCATAATCATCCAGTTTGAACAGTGTTTTTTTTTTTTAGACATACTACATACTACATACTACATTCGCCATACTGTAGTATGTGATTTCAGATGCAGCCTTTGACAAGGTTTGCTAAGAAGTATTTCCTAAGGTGAAATTTGCCTAATAGGAGCAAACTGGGAACGGCCTTAGATGGCAACATGCCCATTGCATTATGGATGTTGAAGTTTTCCTACCTATTTGGCAAAAGGGAAGATATCTTCCACTCTGTTTTCCCTAGTCAGGTAGCATAGATTTAAACATTTCTTTCACCTTTCTATTGCACAGGCATCCAAGATTATTGAAAGCCCATCCCTTTAATGAAAATCAAAATAATTTTTCTGATGGGATGATTTTTTGCAGTGTCAATATTCCTGTTTTCGCATTGCACCATTCTGCTTGAATTGATTTCAATACCTTTTGTCATATTATTATTAAACTGAAAGGGTTATGTTCCATCCTAAATGCAATAAAGGGATCTTTTAATGCACAAAATATTTATCCAAATTAAAATACCTTTTTGTGTAACATCTAAAACAAAATATATTTTATTTTTCTTTCTTGAAATTTTGTATCTTATGCCTGAACTGTTTATATTTTTATAGGGTTTATTTTCACTGGAGAGATAACACACCGCATGCTGACAGCGACGCAGTATATTGCTCCACTCATGGCAAACTTCGACCCGAGTTTTTCTAAAAACTCCACTGTACGGTATCTGGACAATGGTGAGTTCAGTTTAATGGAAGGAATATATGTGAGATTAGGATTAGTGCATCTCAAATCAAAGTGTTATTCATATAGATCAGTCATATAGATTCAGAATGACTTGAAGATGAGAATTTTTTTTTTGTGAATCATTTTGTTAATATTACCCACAATCCCTTAAATAAAGAAAAAGAAAGGTTTGAGGCACTTTTTATAACTTTAAATATGTTGGAACATACATTGAGTAAAATGAATATTAAGGCAATGAATTTAGCTGGATGCTAACAAAGGAGTAAGTGGTTGTCATGTCTACCCAGCTAACCATAATATGTGACTGTTACGTAACTGCAAAGTCACCTGATGACCAAACTTTCATCATGGCAACATAACAAGTCGTGTTGTCACAACTGTAAAAGTGAAATTACTGTATTAGTTGCCACAACGAAACTTTGTGACCAAGTCAGTTAATAATTGCGATATTATTCAAAATGATTAATGTACAGGTTTAAAGCTCCCAGCTCCCAAGCAACTCCATAGCAACCAAACTTGAGTACCCTAGCAACCGTTTTGCAAGACCTATATCTCTGTATCAGAACATCGTACAGAGATGAGGTTTGGCTCTTTTGACTTGTGCTAGCAAACAGCACTTCCAACATGCTACACATGCTAGCAGTGAATAGCTACATGCTAATAGCGATTAGTTAAGTGCTATATCATCCCAAAATCATGCTAAGAACTCTATAAAAACTCCATAGTAACCATCTGTGACAACTACCAACCACCTAGTAACACCATATCAACCGCCCTGAATACCATAGCAACCCCCCAGAACACCCTAGCAACCGCCTAGCAACCGCCTAGCAACCACCCAGAACACCCTAGCAACCACCCAAAATACCCTAGCAACCGCCTAGCAACCACCCAAAAGATCCTAGCAACCACCCAAAAGACCCTAGCAACCGCCTAGCAACCACCCAAAATACCCTAGCAACCACCCAAAATATCCTAGCAACCGCCTAGCAACCACCCAAAAGACCCCAGCAACCGCCTAGCAACCATCCAAAAGACCCTAGCAACCACCAGAAATATCCTAGCAACCGCCTAGCAACCGCCCAGAATATCCTAGCAACCATCCAAAACAGCCTAGCAACCACCAGAACACCCTAGCAACCGCCTAGCAACCACCCAAAAGACCATAGCAACCGCCTAGCAACCACCCAAAACACCCTAGCAACCGCCTAGCAACCACCCAAAAGACCCTAGCAACCACCCAAAAGACCCTAGCAACCACGCAAAACACCCTAGCAACCGCCTAGCAACCACCCAAAAGACCCTAGCAACCACCCAAAAGACCCTAGCAACTGCCTAGCAACCACACAAAAGACCCTAGCAACCACCAAAAATATCCTAGCAACCACCCAGAACACCCTAGCAACCACCTAGCAACCGCCTAGCAACCACACAAAAGACCCTAGCAACCGCCTAGCAACCACCCAAAACACCCTAGCAACCACCCAAAACACCCTAGCAACCACCCAAATTCCCTAGCAACCGCCTAGCAACCACCCAGAATACCTTAGCAACCGCCTAGCAACACCATAGCGACCACCCATAACATCCTAACAACCGCCTAGCAAAAAATGTTCTGGTCCAAACTTTCTCAAGCCAACTTAAAGTTTGTCTCGACAAACTTTCGAATCTAGTTAGTGGTGCTTGCTGAAAGCAAGGCATCACTATTGTTATTGCTCATACTTATTAGTGGTGCTTGCTGAAAGCAAGGCATCACTATTGTTATTGCTCATACTTATTATTAGTGGTGCTTTTTTAAAAGCATCACTATTGTTATTGCTCATACTTATTAGTGGTGCTTTTTTAAAAGCATCACTATTGTTATTGCTCATACTTATTATTATTATTAGTGGTGCTTTTTTAAAAGCATCACTATTGTTATTGCTCATACTTATTATTCTTATTCTTTTTATTATTATTCCGGACAAAAGTTTGGCGCGTAATGCGCCCCGCACCGTTTGTCTCAGACCCCTGAGTGAGGTGTCAAATCGACCGGCTCATTGAGGAGAGGTGTGCTATGACTTTTCTAAGCGATCGGGTGTACGATGTTCGCACAGCGGACGAAAAAGCGGCCAAAAAAGTCCCATTGACTTAACATGGGGCATTCTAAAAAAATTCTAATCCAAACCGACGTTTTCACACACACAGACTCCAAAGGGCCTGACACCCCTGCGTCTCTCCCTCTCTCTCTCCCTCAGAGGATTTATATTATCAAGCAGCCAATAAGTAATGACCTAAAATCTTCATAGCCACACCCTAGCAACCAGTTACAGCACCCTAGCAACCACTAAGAGGTCCCTAGCAACCACCCTAAACCAAAAAAAAATAATTTGTAATTTTTTTTTTTTTTTTTAAAGCAATATTACACTCGTGGCCTTGCGATATCGCTCCATGCTTGTGCCTAATCGGCCATAGGCACGAGGCCGCAGGCCGAGTGCCGTACTGAAGGCACTCGTTATTAAAGATTTTAATAACTCTATAAAAACTCCATAGTAACCACATCTTTGACAACTACCAACAACCTAGTAACACCATAGCAACTACCAAAAATACCTTAGCAACCATCCTGAACACCCTAGAAACGTCTAGAAACGCTCTAGTAGATCATATAAACACGAAGGTGGTCTCGTTTCACTCAGGGCATCAAATGGCCAATCATGAATCACCTCAACACTTCCTAGCCCCTCCCTAGCAACCATTGTCGAGCACCTTAGCAATCAAAAACCTAGAGGGATATCTTCTATTCTGAATAAGACAGATGCATGGGAGTTGGTTTATATCATTCATACTGAAAAAGCAGCCTTTGGAGTTTCATCATTAGCAGCTGCCAAGCCACTCCATAGCAACCAAACAGAGTACCCTAGCAACTATTTAGCAAGACATATATCTCTGTATCAGAGCATCGTATAGAGATGGGGGTTGGTTTATATAATTCATAGTGACAAGAAGCCTTTGGAGTTTCATGATTGGCAGCTGCCAAGCCACTCCCTAGCAACCAATCAGAGTACCCTAGCAACCAAAATTCAAAGAGGGATATCTTCCATTCTGAATGTCACAGAGGCATGGGAGTTGGTTTATATCATTCATAGTAACAAAAAGCCTTTGGAGTTTCATGATTGGCAGCTGCCAAGCCACTCCCTAGCAACCAAATAGAGTATCCTAGCAACCAAAATCCAAAGAGGGATATCTTCCATTCTGAATGTCACAGAGGCAAGAGAGTTTGTTTATTTCATTCATAGTGAAAAGAAGCCATTGTAGTTTCATCATTGGCAGCTGCCAAGCAACTCCATAGCAACCAAACAGAGTACCTAGCAACCAAAATCCAAAGAGGGATATCTTCCATTCTGAATGTCACATAGGCATGGGAGTTGGTTTATATCATTCATAGTGACAAGAAGTCTTTGCAGATTTATCATTGGCAGCTGCCAAGTAACTCCATAGCAACCAATCAGAGTACCCTAGCAACCAAAATCCTAAGAGGGATATCTTCCATTCTGAATGTCACAGAGGCATGGGAATTGGTTTATATCATTCATAGTGACAAGAAGCCTTTGGAATTTCATCATTGACAGCTGACAAGTCACTCGCTAGCAACCAAACAGAGTACCCTAGCAACCGTTTAGCTAAACGTATATCTCTGCATCAGAACATCATATAGAGATGGGAGTTGGTTTATATCATTCATACTGACAAGAAGCCTTTGCAGTTTCATCATTGGCAGCTGCCAAGCAACTCCATAGCAACCAAACAGAGTACCCTAGCAACCATTTTACAAGACCTACATCTCTGCATCAGAATATTGTATAGAGATGGGGGTTGGCTCATTAGTTTCAGTTGTAAAACAGTCTGTAAATATCACCATGATAACTGTGTATTCACACCCTAGCAACCATTTAGAGCCACCTACCAACCATATAGAAGCATATAGAAGCCACATTTCAGCTCCACAACATTGTACAGACATGGTTGTTGGCTCGTATGTAATCATGTACAACACCCTAGCAACCGAGTGGCGAGTTTTGCCACTGCAAGCACCACTTCACATTTTCTTCAGGAAATGTACATTCTAGTTAGTGGTGCTTGCCAAAGGCAAAGCAACACTATTGTTATTGCTCATACTTATTATTAGTGGTGCTTGCTGAAAGCAAGGCATCACTATTGTTATTGCTCATACTTATTATTCTTCTTATTATTATTATTCTGGACAAAGTTTGGCGCGTAACTCGCCCCGCACCGTTTGTCTCAGACCCATGAATGAGGTGTCAAATCGACCGGCTCATTAAGGAGAGGTGTGCTATGACTTTTATAAGCGATCGGGGGTGCGGTGTTCGCCCCAGGGGCGAAAAAGCGGCCAAAAAAGTCCCATTGACTTAACATTGCGACGAACTTTGACCACACGTAGCTCTGAGCGAGGATTTCGCAGAAACGTGTGATTTGCCACATTTGAAGAGGCTGACAGGCTCTGTAAGAACATACCTCACAATGGGGTAAAAGTTGCAACCCTGGGGGGCAGGAGATGCCCAAAGTTGCCCCATTGACTTACTATGGGGAAGGAACGTCCCGTGAAACACACATGCTTTTCCTACTATGGTAAATTGCATAGGGACATTGTATTGAACGTAGCTCTGGATCACAGTGTCATAGAGACAAGGGGGAGGGCTCATTTTACTCAGACGACCAATCAGTCTCTCAGGATCATTGTGAAGCTATCAAGCCACGCCCTAGCAACCATTTAGAGCCCCTTAGCAACAAGTTCCATAGACTTCCATTGAAAGAGTTCAAAGAGATATCTCCAGACTGAATTGTCATAGAAACATGGGGGTGGTCTCATTTGACTCGGGGCAGTAAACAGCCAATCATGAATCACCTCAACACTTCCAAGCCCCTCCCTAGCAACCATTGTCGAGCACCTTAGCAACCAAAATCCAAAGAGGGATATCTTCCATTCTGAATGTCACAGAGGCATGGGAGTTGGTTTATATCATTCATACTGACAAGAAGCCTTTGGAATTTCATCATTGGCAGCTGCCAAGTAACTCCATAGCAACCAAACAGAGTACCCTAGCAACCAAAATCCAAAGAGGCATATCTTCCATTCTGAATGTTACAGAGACATGGGAGTTGGTTTATATCATTCATAGTGACAAGAAGCCTTTGCAAACTTGGCATCTGCCAAGCCACTCCATAGCAACCAAACAGAGTACCCTAGCAACCAAAATCCAAATAGGGATATCTGCCATTCTGAATGTCACAGAGAAATGAGAGTTGGTTTATATCATTCATAGTGACAAGAAGCCTTTGCAGTTTCATCATTGGCAACTGCCAAGCCACTCCCTAGCAACCAAACAGAGTACCCTAGCAACCGTTTAGCAAAACGAATATCTCTGTATCAGAACATCGTATAGAGATGGGAGTTGGTTTATATCATTCATACTGACAAGCAGCCTTTGGAGTTTCATGATTGGCAGCTGCCAAGCCACTCCCTAGCAACCAACAGAGTACCCTAGCAACCAAAATACAAAGAGGCATATCTTCCATTCTGAATGTCACAGAGGCATGGGAGTTGGTTTATATCATTCATACTGACAAGAACAGTTTGCAGTTTCATCATTGGCAGCTGCAAAGCAACTCCATAGCAACCAAACAGATTACCCTAGCAACCAAAATCCAAAGAGGGATATCTTCCATTCTGAATGTCACACAGGTATGGGAGTTGGTTTATATCATTCATACTGACAAGCAGCCTTTGGAGTTTCATGATTGGCAGCTGCCAAGCCACTCCCTAGCAACCAAACAGAGTACCCTAGCAACCAAAATCCAAAGAGGGATATCTTCCATTCTGAATGTCACAGTGGCATGGGAGTTGGTTTATATCATTCATATTGACAAGCAGCCTTTTAGTTTCATGATTGACAGCTGCCAAGACACTCCCTAGCAACCAAACAGAGTACCCTAGCAACCAAAATCCAAAGAGGGATATCTTCCATTCTGAATGTCACAGAGGCATGGGAGTTGGTTTATATCATTCATAGTGACAAGAAGCCTTTGGAATTGCATCATTGGCAGCTGCCAAGTAACTCCATAGCAACCAAACAGAGTACCCTAGCAACCAAAATCCAAACAGGGATATTTTCCATTCTGAATGTCACAGAGGCATGGGAGTTGGTTTATATCATTCATATTGACAAGCAACCTTTGAGTTTCATGATTGGCAGCTGCCAAGACATTCCCTAGCAACCAAACAGAGTACCCTAGCAACCAAAATCCAAAGAGGGATATCTTCCATTCTGAATGTCACACAGGTATGGGAGTTGGTTTATATCATTCATACTGACAAGCAGCCTTTGGAGTTTCATGATTGGCATCTGCCAAGCCACTCCATAGCAACCAAACAGAGTACCCTAGCAACCAAAATCCAAAGAGGCATATCTTCCATTCTGAATGTCACACAGGCATGGGAGTTGGATTATATCATTCATACTGACAAGAAGCCTTTGGAATTTCATCATTGACAGCTGACAAGCCACTCGCTAGCAACCAAACAGAGTACCCTAGCAACCGTTTAGCAAAACGTATTTCTCTGCATCAGAACATCGTATAGAGATGGGAGTTGGTTTATATCATTCATACTGACAAGAAGCCTTTGCAGTTTCATCATTAGCAGCTGCCAAGCAACTCCATAGCAACCAAACAGAGTACCCTAGCAACCATTTTACAAGAACTACATCTCTGCATCAGAATATTGTATAGAGATGGGGGTTGGCTCATTAGTTTCAGTTGTAAAACAGTCTGTAAATATCACCATGGTAACTGTGTATTCACACCCTAGCAACCATTTAGAGCCACCTAGCAACCATATTGCAACATATAGAAGCCATATTTCAGCTCCACAACATCGTACAGACATGGTTGTTGGCTCGTATGCAATCATGTATAACACCCTAGCAACCGAGTGGCGAGTTTTGCCACTGCAAGCACCACTTCACATTTTCTTCAGGAAATGTACATTCTAGTTCTTATTATTATTCTGGACAAAGTTTGGCGCGTAACTCGTCCCGCAGCTTTTGACACAGACACACGAATGAGGCGTCAAATCGTGCGGATTATTCGGGAATGGTGTGCTATGACTTTTATAAGTGATCGGGGGTACGGTGTTCACCCCAGGGGCAAAAAAGCTGCCAAAAAAGTCCCATTGACTTAACATTGCGACGAACTTTGACCACACGTAGCTCTGAGCAAGGATTTCGCAGAAACGTGTGATTTGCCACATTTGAAGAGGCTGACAGGCTCTGTAAGAACATACCTCACAATGGGGTAAAAGTTGCACCCCTGGGGGGCAGGAGATGCCCAAAGTTGCCCCATTGACTTACTATGGGGAAGGAACATCCCGTGAAACACACATGCTTTTCCTACTATGGTAAATTGCATAGGGACTTTGTATTGAACGTAGCTCTGGATCACAGTGTCATAGAGACAAGGGGGAGGGCTCATTTTACTCAGATGACCAATCAGTCTCTCTGGATCATTGTGAAGCTATCAAGCCACGCCCTAGCAACCATTTAGAGCCCCTTAGCAACAAGTTCCATAGACTTCCATTGAAAGAGTTCAAAGAGATATCTCCGGACTGAATTGTCATAGAAACATGGGGGTGGTCTCATTTGACTCAGGGCAGCAAACAGCCAATCATGAATCACCTCAACACTTCCAAGCCCCTCCCTAGCAACAATTGTCGAGCACCTTAGCAACCAAAATCCAAAGAGGGATATCTTCCATTCTGAATGTCACAGAGGCATGGGAGTTGGTTTATATCATTCATATTGACAAGCAGCCTTTGAGTTTCATGATTGACAGCTGCCAAGACACTCCCTAGCAACCAAACAGAGTACCCTAGCAACCAAAATCCAAAGAGGGATATCTTCCATTCTGAATGTCACAGAGGCATGGGAGTTGGTTTATATCATTCATAGTGACAAGAGGCCTTTGGAATTGCATCATTGGCAGCTGCCAAGTAACTCCATAGCAACCAAACAGAGTACCCTAGCAACCAAAATCCAAAGAGGCATATCTTCCATTCTGAATGTCGCAGAGGCATGGGAGTTGGTTTATATCATTCATAGTGACAAGAAGCCTTTGGAGTTTCATCATTGGCAGCTGACAAGCCACTCGCTAGCAACCAAATAGAGTACCCTAGCAACCGTTTAGCAAAATGTATATCTCTGCATCAGAACATCGTATAGAGATGGGAGTTGGTTTATATCATTCATACTGACAAGAAGCCTTTGCAGTTTCATCATTAGCAGCTGACAAGCATCTCCATAGCAACCAAACAGAGTACCCTAGCAACCATTTTACAAGACCTACATCTCTGCATCAGAATATTGTATAGAGATGGGGGTTGGCTCATTAGTTTCAGTTGGAAAACAGTCTGTAAATATCACCATGGTAACTGTGTATTCACACCCTAGCAACCATTTAGAGCCACCTAGCAACCATATTGCAACATATAGAAGCCATATTTCAGCTCCACAACATCGTAGAGGCATGGTTGTTGGCTCGTATGCAATCATGTACAACACCCTAGCAACCGAGTAGCGAGTTTTGCCACTGCAAGCACCACTTCACATTTTCTTCAGGAAATGTACATTCTAGTGTTGTGATTACTATTCACCTAAACAAAACTTCGGCGCGTAACTCGCCCCACACCGTTTGTCACAGATCCCTGAATGAGGTGTCAAATCGACTGGTTTATTGAGGAGAGGTGTGCTATGACTTTTATAAGTGATCGGGTCTACGATGTTCGTCTGGCGGGCGGAAAATTAGCCGAAAAATGTCCCATAGACTTAACATTGGCACAAAATTTGCAAAATCATATCTTTGGCTCAGAAGGTCATAGAGGCTTGGAGTTGGGCTCTTTTGATTCGTACTATCAAGCAGCCAATAAGTAGTGACATAAAAAATACATAGTCACGCCCTAGCAACCAGTTACAGGCCCCTAGCAACCATTGAACAACATTTACAAGCCATATCTCAGCAACAAAACATTGTAAAAACACAGAGTTGGGCATTTTTTGACACAGACTTGTAAATACTCTTTAAATATTACCCCATAAACTGTATAAACAAACCTTAGCAACCATTTGGAGTACCATAGCAACCGTACAAACACATGAATGGGCTATTTCTCAGCACCAGAACATCGTATATACATGGGGGTGTGTTTGTTTGTTTTGGTTGGGAAATTAGTCTGTAAATATCATCATGGTAACTGTGTAACCACACCTTAGCAACCATTTAAAGCTACCTAGCAACCATATTTCAGCATATAGAAGCCATATTTCAGCTCCACAACATCGTACAGACATGGTTGTTGGCTCGTTGGCAAATTTTTCCACTGCAAGCACCACTTCACATTTTCTTCAGGAAATGTACGTTCTAGTTTTTCTTATTATTCCGGACAAAAGTTTGGCGCGAAACTCGCCCCGCACCGTTTGTCACAGACCCCTGAGTGAGGTGTCAAATCGACCGGCTCATTGAGGAGAGGTGTGCTATGACTTTTCTAAGCGATCGGGTGTACGATGTTCGCACAGCGGACGAAAAAGCGGCCAAAAAAGTCCCATTGACTTAACATGGGGAGTTCTAAAAACATTTGAATCCCAACCGACGTTTTCACACACACACACTCCAAAGGGCCTGTCACCCCTGCATCTCTCCCTCTCTCTCTCCCTCAGAGGATTTATATTATCAAGCAGCCAATTAGTAATGGCCTAAAATCTTCATAGCCACACCCTAGCAACCAGTTTTAGCACCCTAGCAACCACAAAGAGCTCCCTAGCAACCACCCTAAAACAAAAAAAAAAACTTTTTTTTTAAGTATTTGTATTTTTTAAAGCAATATTACACTCGTGGCCTTGCGATATCGCTCCATGCTTGTACCTATTCGGCCATAGGCACGAGGCCGCAGGCCGAGTGCCGTACTGAAGGCACTCGTTATTAAAGATTTTAAGAACTCTATAAAAACTCCATAGTAACCATATTTGACAACTACCAACCACCTAGTAACACCATAGCAACTACCAAAAATACCTTAGCAACCATCCTGAACACCCTAGAAACGTCTAGAAACTCTCTAGTAGATCATATAAACACGAAGGTGGTCTCGTTTCACTCAGGGCATCAAATGGCCAATCATGAATCACCTGAACACTTCCTAGCCCCTCCCTAGCAACCATTGTCGAGCACCTTAGCAACCAAAATCCTAGAGGGATATCTTCTATTCTGAATATCACAGAGGCATGGGAGTTGGTTTATATCATTCATACTGAAAAGCAGCCTTTGGAGTTTCATCATTAGCAGCTGCCAAGCCACTCCATAGCAACCAAACAGAGTACCCTAGCAACTATTTAGCAAGACCTATATCTCTGTATCAGAGCATCGTATAGAGATGGGGGTTGGTTTATAAAATTCATAGTGACAAAAAGCCTTTGGAGTTTCATGATTGGCAGCTGCCAAGCCACTCCCTAGCAACCAATCAGAGTACCCTAGCAACCAAAATCCAAAGAGGGATATCTTCCAGTCTGAATGTCACAGAGGCATGGGAGTTGGTTTATATCATTCATAGTAACAAAAAGCCTTTGCAGTTTCATCATTGGCAGCTGTCAAGCAACTCCATAGCAACCAAACAGATTACCCTAGCAACCAAAATTCAAAGAGGGATATCTTCCATTCTGAATGTCACAGAGGCATGGGAGTTGGTTTATGTCATACATACTGGCAAGAAGTCTTTGGTGCTTCATGATTGGCAGCTGCCAAGCCACTCCCTAGCAACCAAATAGAGTACCCTAGCAACCAAAATCCAAAGAGGGATATCTTCCATTCTGAATGTCACATAGGCATGGGAGTTGGTTTATATCATTCATAGTGACAAGAAGCCTTTGCAGTTTCATCATTGGCAGCTGTCAAGCAACTCCATAGCAACCAAACAGAGTACCCTAGCAACCAAAATCCAAATACGGATATCTTCCATTCTGAATGTCACATAGGCATGGGAGTTGGTTTATATCATTCATAATGACAAGCAGCCTTTGGAGTTTCATGATTGGCAGCTGCCAAGCCACTACCTAACAACCAAATAGAGTACCCTAGCAACCAAAATTCAAAGAGGGATATCTTCCATTCTGAAAGTCACAGAGGCATGGGAGTTGGATTATATCATTCATATTGAGAAGAACCTTTGGAATTTCATCATTGGTAGCTGCCAAGTAACTCCATAGCAACCACACAGAGTACCCTAGTAACCAAAATCCAAAGAGGGATATCTTCCATTCTGAAAGTCACACAGGCATGGGAGTTGGTTTATATCATTCATAATGACAAGCAGCCTCTGGAGTTTCATGATTGGCAGCTGCCAAGCCACTCTCTAGCAACCAAACAGAGTACCCTAGCAACCAAATTCCAAAGAGGGATATCTTCCATTCTGAATATCACAGAGGCATGGGAGTTGGTTTAAATCATTCATACTGACAATCAGCCTTTGGAGTTTCATGATTGGCACCTGCCAAGTCACTCCCTGTCAACAAAACAGAGGACCCTAGCAACCGTTTATCAAGACCCATGTCTCTGCATCAGAACATCATGTAGAGATGGGGGTTGGCTCTTTTGTTTTGGTTGGGAAACAGTCTGTAAATTTCACCATGGTAACTTTGTATTCACACCCTAGCAACCGTTTACAGCCACCTAGCAACCATATTGCAACATATAGAAGCCATATTTCAGCTCCACAACATCGTACAGACATGGTTGTTGGCTCGTATGCAATCATGTACAACACCGTTGCAACCGGGTGGCGAATTTTGCCACTGCAAGCACCACTTCACATTTTCTTCAGGAAATGTACATTCTAGTTAGTGGTGCTTTTTTAAAAGCATCACTATTGTTATTGCTCATACTTATTATTCTTCTTCTTCTTATTATTATTATTATTCCGCCCAAAGTTTGGCGCGTAACTTGCCCCGCACCGTTTGTCACAGACCCCTGAGTGAGGTGTCAAATCGACCGGCTCATTGAGGAGAGGTGTGCTATGACTTTTCTAAGCGATCGGGTGTACGATGTTCGCACAGCGGACGAAAAAGCGGCCAAAAAAATCCCATTGACTTAACATGGGGAGTTCTAAAAACATTTGAATCCCAACCGACGTTTTCACACACACAGACTCCAAAGGGCCTGTCACCCCTGCATCTCTCCCTCTCTCTCTCCCTCAGAGGATTTATATTATCAAGCAGCCAATAAGTAATGGCCTAAAATCTTCATAGCCACACCCTGGCAACCAGTTTTAGAACCCTAGCAACCACTAAGCGCTCCCTAGCAACCACCCTAAACCAAAAAAAATACATTTTTACATTTTTTTTTATTTTTTAAAGCAATATTACACTCGTGGCCTTGCGATATCGCTCCATGCTTGTGCCTAATCGGCCATAGGCACGAGGCCGCAGGCCGAGTGCCGTACTGAAGGCACTCGTTATTAAAGATTTTAATAACTCTATAAAAACTCCATAGTAACCATCTTTGACACCCAGAACACCATAGCAACTGCCTAGCAACACCATAGCAACCACCCAGAACACCCTAGCAACCATCTGGCAACAGCATCTTGCTAAAAACATGCTAGCAAAATGCTAATCATGCTAGCATCATGTTATCAACATGCTAATCAAGCTAACATCATGCTAGCAACATTCTAATCATGCTAGCATCATGCTAGCAACATGCTAATCATGCTAACGACATGCTAATCATGTTAGCATCTAGCTAAAAACATGCTAGCAAAATGCTAATCATGCTATCATCATGCTACCAGCATGCTAATCAAGCTAGCATCATGCTAATCAAGCTAGCATTATGCTAGCAACATGCTAATCATGTTAACATCATGCTAGCAAAATTGCTAATCATGCTAGCATCATGCTACCAACATGCTAATTATGCTAGCATCATGCTAGCCACATTCTAATCAAGCTAGCATCATGCTAGCATCATGCTAATTATGCTAACATCATGCTAGCAACATGCTAATCAAGCTAACATCATGCTAGCAACATGCTAATCATGCTAGCATCATGCTACCAACATGCTAATCAAGCTAACATCATGCTAGCAAAATGCAAATTATGGTAGCATAATGCTAACAACATGTTAATTAAGCTAGCAACATGCTAATCAAGTTAGAAAACATGCTAATCATGCTAGCATCTAGCTAAAAACATGCTAGCAACATGCTAATCATGCTAGCAACATGCTACCAACATGCTAATCATGTTAACAACATGCTAATCATGCTAGCATTATTCTAACAACATGTTAAACATAGTAATTCATCCTGGAATGTGGTAAATCGTAGTAAATCATCTTAGAAAAATAGTAAATCGTGGTAAATAATGCTAAAACGTGGTATATCATGGTATCACAACATGTTAATTGTGTTAGCATCTGCCCAGTGGCGAATTTTGCCACTGCAAGCACCACTTCACATTTTCTTCAGGAAATGTACATTCTAGTTAGTGGTGCTTTTTTAAAAGCATCACTATTGTTATTGCTCATACTTATTATTATTATTCTTCTTATTATTCTGGACAAAGTTTGGCGCGTAACTCGCCCCGCACCGTTTGTCTCAGACCCCTGAGTGAGGTGTCAAATCGACCGGCTCATTGAGGAGAGGTGTGGTATGACTTTTCTAAGCGATCGGGTGTACGATGTTCGCACAGCGGACGAAAAAGCGGCCAAAAAAGTCCCATTGACTTAACATGGGGCATTCTAAAAAAATTCAAATCCAAACCGACGTTTTCACACACACAGACTCCAAAGGGCCTGACACCCCTGCGTCTCTCCCTCTCTCTCTCCCTCAGAGGATTTCTATTATCAAGCAGCCAATAAGTAATGGCCTAAAATCTTTATAGCCACACCCTAGCAACCAGTTACAGCACCCTAGCAACCACTAAGAGCTCCCTAGCAACCACCCTAAACCAAAAAATATAAATTTTTTAATTTTTTTGTATTTTTTAAAGCAATATTACACTCGTGGCCTTGCGATATTGCTCCATGCTTGTGCCTAATCGGCCATAGGCACGAGGCCGCAGGCCGAGTGCCGTACTGAAGGCACTTAAAGATTTTAATAACTCTATAAAAACTCCATAGTAACCACATCTTTGACAATTACCAACCACCTAGTACCACCATAGCAACTACCAAAATTACCTTAGCAACCATCCTGAACACCCTAGCAACGTCTAGAAACGCTCTAGTAGATCATAGAAACACAAAGGTGGTCTCGTTTCACTCAGGGCATCAAATGGCTAATCATGAATCACCTCAACACTTCCTAGCCCCTCCCTAGCAACCATTGTCGAGCACCTTAGCAACCAAAATCCTAGAGGGATATCTTCTATTCTGAATATGACAGAGGCATGGGAGTTGGTTTATATCATTCATAGTAACAAAAAGCCTTTGCAGTTTCATCAATGGCAGCTGTCAAGCAACTCCATAGCAACCAAACAGATTACCCTAGCAACCAAAATTCAAAGAGGGATATCTTCCATTCTGAATGTCACAGAGGCATGGGAGTTGGTTTATATCATTCATACTGAAAAGCAGCCTTTGGAGTTTCATGATTGGCAGCTGCCAAGCCACTCCATAGCAACCAAACAGAGTACCCTAGTAACCAAAATCCAAAGAGGGATATCTTCCATTCTGAAAGTCACACAGGCATGGGAGTTGGTTTATATAATTCATAATGACAAGCAGCCTCTGGAGTTTCATGATTGGCAGCTGCCAAGCCACTCTCTAGCAACCAAACAGAGTACCCTAGCAACCAAATTCCAAAGAGGGATATCTTCCATTCTGAATATCACAGAGGCATGGGAGTTGGTTTAAATCATTTATACTGACAATCAGCCTTTGGAGTTTCATGATTGGCACCTGCCAAGTCACTCCCTGGCAACCAAACAGAGGACCCTAGCAACCGTTTATCAAGACCCACGTCTCTGCATCAGAACATCATATAGAGATGGGGGTTGGCTCTTTTGTTTTGTTTGGGAAACAATCAGTAAATTTCACCATGGTAACTTTGCATTCACACCCTAGCAACCATTTACAGCCACCTAGCAACCATATTGCAACATATAGAAGCCTTATTTCAGTTCCACAACATCGCACAGACATGATTGTTGGCTCAAATGCAATCATGTACAACATCCTAGCAACTGAGTAGCGAGTTTTGCCACTGCAAGCACCACTTCACATTTTCTTCAGGAAATGTACATTCTAGTGTTGTGATTACTATTCACCTAGACAAAACTTCGGCGCGTAACTCGCCCCACACCGTTTGTCACAGACCCCTGAATGAGGTGTCAAATCGACCGGTTTATTGAGAAGAGGTGTGCTATGACTTTTATAAGCGATCGGGTGTACAATGTTCGTCTAGCGGGCAAAAAATTTGCCGAAAAATGTCCCATAGACTTAACATAGGCACAAAATTTGCAAAATCATATCTTTGGCTCAGAAGGTCATAGAGCCTTGGGGTTGGGCTCTTTTGATTCGTCCTATCAAGCAGCCAATAAGTAGTGACATAACAACTTCATAGCCACGCCCTAGCAACCAGTTACAGGCCCCTAGCAACCATTGAACAACATTTACAAGCCATATCTCAGCAACAAAACATTGTACAAACACAGAGATGGGCATTTTTTGACCCAGACCTGCAAATACTCTTTAAATATTACCCCATAAACTGTATAAACAAACCTTAGCAACCATTTGGAGTACCCTAGCAACCGTACAAACACATAATTGGGCTATATCTCAGCACAAAAACATCGTATAGACATGGGGATGTGTTTGTTTGTTTTGGTTGTGAAACCAATCTGTAAATATCATCATGGTAACTGTGTAACCACACCTTAGCAACCGTTTAAAGCTATCTAGCAACCATATTGCAACATATAGAAGCCATATTTCAGCTCCACAACATCGTACAGACATGGTTGTTGGCTCGTATGCAATCATGTACAACACCCTAGCAACCGGGTGGCGAATTTTGCCACTGCAAGCACCACTTCACATTTTCTTCAGGAAATGTACATTCTAGTTAGTGGTGCTTTTTTAAAAGCATCACTATTGTTATTGCTCATACTTATTAGTGGTGCTTTTTTAAAAGCATCACTATTGTTATTGCTCATACTTATTATTATTATTAGTGGTGCTTGCTGAAAGCAAGGCATCACTATTGTTATCCTCCATACTTATTATTAGTGGTGCTTGCTGAAAGCAAGGCATCACTATTGTTATTGCTCATACTTATTATTATTATTCTTCTTTTTATTATTCCACACAAAGTTTGGCGCGTAACTTGTCCCGCACCTTTTGTCACAGATCCATGAATGAGGTGTCAAATCGACCGGCTCATTAAGGAGAGGTGTGCTATGACTTTTATAAGCGATCGGGGGTGCGGTGTTCGCCCCATGGGCAAAAAAGCGTCCGAAAAATCCCATAGACTTAACATTGCGACAAACTTTGACGAGTCATAACTCTGAGCGACGATTTCGCAGAAACGTGTGATTTGCCACATTTGAAGAGGCTGACAGGCTCTGTAAGAACATACCTCTCAATGGGGTAAAAGTTGCACCCCTGGGGGGCAGGAGATGCCCAAAGTTGCCCCTTTGACTTACTATGGGGAAGGAACGTCCCGTGAAACACACATGCTTTTCCTACTATGGTAAATTGCATAGGGACTTTGTATTGAACGTAGCTCTGGATCACAGTGTCATAGAGACAAGGGGGAGGGCTCATTTTACTCAGATGACCAATCAGTCTCTCAGGATCATTGTGAAGCTATCAAGCCACGCCCTAGCAACCATTTAGAGCCCCTTAGCAACAAGTTCCATAGACTTCCATTGAAAGAGTTCAAAGAGATATCTCCAGACTTAATTGTCATAGAAACATGGGGGTGGTCTCATTTGACTCGGGGCAGCAAACAGCCAATCATGAATCACCTAAACACTTCCAAGCCCCTCCCTAGCAACCATTGTCGAGCACCTTAGCAAACAAAATCCAAAGAGGGATATCTTCCATTCTGAATGTCACAGAGGCATGGGAGTTGGTTTATATCATTCATACTGACAAGAAGCCTTTGGAGTTTCATGATTGGCAGCTGACAAGCCACTCCCTAGCAACCAAACAGAGTACCCTAGCAACCAAAATCCAAAGAGGGTTATCTTCCATTCTGAATGTCGCAGAGGCATGGGAGTTGGTTTATATCATTCATACTGACAAGCAGCCTTTGGAGTTTCATGATTGGCAGCTGACAAGCCACTCCCTAGCAACCAAACAGAGTACCCTAGCAACCAAAATCCAAAGAGGGATATCTTCCATTCTGAATGTCACAGAGGCATGGGAGTTGGTTTATATCATTCATAGTGACAAGAAGCCTTTGGAATTTCATCATTGGCAGCTGCCAAGTAACTCCATAGCAACCAAAAAGAGTACCCTAGCAACCGTTTAGCAAAACGTATATCTCTGCATCAAAACATAGTATAGAGATGGAACTTGGCTCTTTTGACTAAATCATGGTAAACTATGGTAAATCATCCTAGAATCATAGTAAATCATACTAAAACATGGTAAATCATGGTATACTATAGTAAATCATAGTAAACTATGGTAAATCGTGGTAAATCATGGTAAACTATGGTAAATCATCCTGGAATCATAGTAAATCATACTAAAACATGGTAAATCATGGTATACTATAGTAAATCATAGTAAACTATGGTAAATCGTGGTAAATCATGGTAAACTATGGTAAATCATGGTAAACTATGGTAAATCGTGGTAAATCATGGTAAACTATGGTAAATCATGGTAAACTATGGTAAATCATGCTAGAATCAGTAAATCATACTTCAACATGGTAAATCATGGTATACTATAGTAAATCATGGTAAACTATGGTAAATCATGGTAAACTATGGTAAATCATGGTAAACTATGATAAATCATGCTAGAATCAGTAAATCATACTTGAACATGGTATATCATGGTATACTATAGTAAATCATGGTAAACTATGGTAAATCGTGGTAAATCATGGTAAACTATGGTAAATCATGGTAAACTATGGTAAATTATGGTAAACTATGGTAAATTATGGTAAATCATGGTAAACTATGGTAAATTGTGGTAAATCATGGTAAACTATGGTAAATCATGCTAGAATCAGTAAATCATACTTCAACATGGTAAATTATGGTATACTATAGTAAATCATGGTAAACTATGGTAAATCATGGTAAAGTATTGTAAATCATGGTAAACTATGGTAAATCATGCTAGAATCAGTAAATCATACTTCAACATGGTAAATCATGGTATACTATAGTAAATCATGGTAAACTATGGTAAATCATGGTAAACTATGGTAAATCATGGTAAACTATGATAAATCATGCTAGAATCAGTAAATCATACTTGAACATGGTATATCATGGTATACTATAGTAAATCATGGTAAACTATGGTAAATCGTGGTAAATCATGGTAAACTATGGTAAATCATGGTAAACTATGGTAAATTATGGTAAACTATGGTAAATTATGGTAAATCATGGTAAATTGTGGTAAATCATGGTAAACTATGGTAAATCATGGTAAACTATGGTAAATCATGCTAGAATCAGTAAATCATACTTCAACATGGTAAATTATGGTATACTATAGTAAATCATGGTAAACTATGGTAAATCATGGTAAAGTATGGTAAATCATGGTAAACTATGGTAAATCATGGTAAACTATGGTCAATTATGGTAAACTATGATAAATAATGCTAAAATCAGTAAATCATACTTGAACGTGGTATATCATGGTATACTATAGTAAATCATGGTAAACTATGGTAAATCGTGGTAAATCATGGTAAACTATGGTAAATCATGGTAAACTATGGTAAATCATGCTAGAATCAGTAAATCATACTTCAACATGGTAAATCATGGTATACTATAGTAAATCATGGTAAACTATGGTAAATCATGGTAAACTATGATAAATCATGCTACAATCAGTAAATCATACTTGAACATGGTATATCATGGTATACTATAGTAAATCATGGTAAACTATGGTAAATCGTGGTAAATCATGGTAAACTATGATAAATCATGCTAGAATCAGTAAATCATACTTGAACATGGTAAATCCTGGTATACTATAGTAAATTATGGTAAACTATGGTAAATCGTGGTAAATCATGGTAAACTATGGTAAATCATGCTTGAATCAGTAAATCATACTTGAACATGGTAAATCATGGCATACTATAGTAAATCATGGTAAACTATGGTAAATCGTGGTGAACTATGGTAAATCATGGTAAACTATGGTAAATCATGGTAAACTATGGTAAATCATGGTAAACTATGATAAATAATGCTAAAATCAGTAAATCATACTTGAACGTGGTATATCATGGTATACTATAGTAAATCATGGTAAACTATGGTAAATCGTGGTAAATCATGGTAAACTATGGTAAATCATGGTAAACTATGGTAAATCATGCTAGAATCAGTAAATCATACTTCAACATGGTAAATCATGGTATACTATAGTAAATCATGGTAAACTATGGTAAATCATGGTAAACTATGATAAATCATGCTAGAATCAGTAAATCATACTTGAACATGGTATATCATGGTATACTATAGTAAATCATGGTAAACTATGGTAAATCATGCTAGAATCAGTAAATCATACTTCAACATGGTAAATCATGGTATACTATAGTAAATCATGGTAAACTATGGTAAATCATGGTAAACTATGGTAAATCATGGTAAACTATGATAAATCATGCTAGAATCAGTAAATCATACTTGAACATGGTATATCATGGTATACTATAGTAAATCATGGTAAACTATGGTAAATCGTGGTAAATCATGGTAAACTATGGTAAATCATGGTAAACTATGGTAAATTATGGTAAACTATGGTAAATTATGGTAAATCATGGTAAACTATGGTAAATTGTGGTAAATCATGGTAAACTATGGTAAATCATGCTAGAATCAGTAAATCATACTTCAACATGGTAAATTATGGTATACTATAGTAAATCATGGTAAACTATGGTAAATCATGGTAAAGTATTGTAAATCATGGTAAACTATGGTAAATCATGCTAGAATCAGTAAATCATACTTCAACATGGTAAATCATGGTATACTATAGTAAATCATGGTAAACTATGGTAAATCATGGTAAACTATGGTAAATCATGGTAAACTATGATAAATCATGCTAGAATCAGTAAATCATACTTGAACATGGTATATCATGGTATACTATAGTAAATCATGGTAAACTATGGTAAATCTTGGTAAATCATGGTAAACTATGGTAAATCATGGTAAACTATGGTAAATTATGGTAAACTATGGTAAATTATGGTAAATCATGGTAAATTGTGGTAAATCATGGTAAACTATGGTAAATCATGGTAAACTATGGTAAATCATGCTAGAATCAGTAAATCATACTTCAACATGGTAAATTATGGTATACTATAGTAAATCATGGTAAACTATGGTAAATCATGGTAAAGTATGGTAAATCATGGTAAACTATGGTAAATCATGGTAAACTATGGTCAATTATGGTAAACTATGATAAATAATGCTAAAATCAGTAAATCATACTTGAACGTGGTATATCATGGTATACTATAGTAAATCATGGTAAACTATGGTAAATCGTGGTAAATCATGGTAAACTATGGTAAATCATGGTAAACTATGGTAAATCATGCTAGAATCAGTAAATCATACTTCAACATGGTAAATCATGGTATACTATAGTAAATCATGGTAAACTATGGTAAATCATGGTAAACTATGATAAATCATGCTACAATCAGTAAATCATACTTGAACATGGTATATCATGGTATACTATAGTAAATCATGGTAAACTATGGTAAATCGTGGTAAATCATGGTAAACTATGATAAATCATGCTAGAATCAGTAAATCATACTTGAACATGGTAAATCCTGGTATACTATAGTAAATTATGGTAAACTATGGTAAATCGTGGTAAATCATGGTAAACTATGGTAAATCATGCTTGAATCAGTAAATCATACTTGAACATGGTAAATCATGGCATACTATAGTAAATCATGGTAAACTATGGTAAATCGTGGTGAACTATGGTAAATCATGGTAAACTATGGTAAATCATGGTAAACTATGGTAAATCATGGTAAACTATGATAAATAATGCTAAAATCAGTAAATCATACTTGAACGTGGTATATCATGGTATACTATAGTAAATCATGGTAAACTATGGTAAATCGTGGTAAATCATGGTAAACTATGGTAAATCATGGTAAACTATGGTAAATCATGCTAGAATCAGTAAATCATACTTCAACATGGTAAATCATGGTATACTATAGTAAATCATGGTAAACTATGGTAAATCATGGTAAACTATGATAAATCATGCTAGAATCAGTAAATCATACTTGAACATGGTATATCATGGTATACTATAGTAAATCATGGTAAACTATGGTAAATCGTGGTAAATCATGGTAAACTATGATAAATCATGCTAGAATCAGTAAATCATACTTGAACATGGTAAATCCTGGTATACTATAGTAAATTATGGTAAACTATGGTAAATCGTGGTAAATCATGGTAAACTATGGTAAATCATGCTTGAATCAGTAAATCATACTTGAACATGGTAAATCATGGCATACTATAGTAAATCATGGTAAACTATGGTAAATCGTGGTGAACTATGGTAAATCATGGTAAACTATGGTAAATCGTGGTGAACTATGGTAAATCATGGTAAACTATGGTAAATCATGGTAAACTATGATAAATCATGCTAGAATCATAGTAAATCATACTTGAACATGGTAAATCATGGTATACTATAGTAAATCATGGTAAACTATGGTAAATCATGGTAAATCATGCTAGAATCAGTAAATTATAATTGAACATGGTAAATCGTGGTATACTATAGTAAATCATGGTAAACTATAGTAAATCGTGGTAAATTGTGGTAAACTATGGTAAATCATGCCTGAATCAGTAAATCATACTTGCACATGGTAAATCATGGTATACTATAGTAAATCATAGTAAACTATGGTAATTAGTGGTAAATCGTTGTAAATCATGGTAAACTATGGTAAATCATGCTAGAATCAGTAAATCATACTTGAACATGGTAAATCATGGTATACTATAGTAAATCATGGTAAACTATGGTAAATCATGGTAAATCATGGTAACTATGATAAATCATGCTAGAATCAGTAAATTATACTAGAACATGGTAAATTGTGGTATACTATAGTAAATCATGGTAAACTATGGTAAATCATGCTAGAATCAGTAAATCATACTTGAACATGGTAAATCATGGTATACTATAATAAATCATGGTAAACTATGGTAAATCGTGGTAAATCATGGTAAACTATGATAAATCATGCTAGAATCAGTAAATCATACTTGAACATGGTAAATCCTGGTATACTATAGTAAATTATGGTAAACTATGGTAAATCGTGGTAAATCATGGTAAACTATGGTAAATCATGCTTGAATCAGTAAATCATACTTGAACATGGTAAATCATGGCATACTATAGTAAATCATGGTAAACTATAGTAAATCGTGGTAAATCATGGTAAACTATGGTAAACACCTTAGCAACTGCCTAGCAACCACACTGAATACCCTAGCAACCACTTAGCAACGCCCTAGCAACCACCCAGAATACCTTGGAAACCTCCCAGAACACCATAGCAACCACCTAGTAAAACCCTAGCAACCGTGCCGAATTTTGCCACTGCAAGCACCACTTCACATTTTCTTCAGGAAATGTACATTCTAGTTATTATTATTCTTATTCTGGACAAAAGTTTGGCGCGTAACTCGCCCCGCACCGTTTGTCTCAGACCCCTGAGTGAGGTGTCAAATCAACCGGCTCATTGAGGAGAGGTGTGCTATGACTTTTATAAGCGATCGGGGGTGCGGTGTTTGCCCCAGGGGCGAAAAAGCGGCCAAAAAAGTCCCATTGACTTAACATTGCGACGAACTTTGACCACACGTAGCTCTGAGCGAGGATTTCGCAGAAATGTGTGATTTGCCACATTTGAAGAGGCTGACAGGCTCTGTAAGAACATACCTCACAATGGGGTAAAAGTTGCACCCCTGGGGGGCAGGAGATGCCCAAAGTTGCCCCATTGACTTACTATGGGGAAGGAACGTCCCGTGAAACACACATGCTTTTCCTACTATGGTAAATTGCATAGGGACTTTGTATTGAACGTAGCTCTGGATCACAGTGTCATAGAGACAAGGGGGAGGGCTCATTTTACTCAGATGACCAATCAGTCTCTCAGGATCATTGTGAAGCTATCAAGCCACGCCCTAGCAACCATTTAGAGCCCCTTAGCAACAAGTTCCATAGACTTCCATTGAAAGAGTTCAAAGAGATATCTCCGGACTGAATTGTCATAGAAACATGGGGGTGGTCTCATTCTACTCGGGGCAGCAAACGGCCAATCATAAATCACCTCAACACTTCCTAGCCCCTCCCTAGCAACCATTGTCGAGCACCTTAGCAACCACAATCCAAAGAGGGATATCTTCCATTCTGAATGTCACAGAGGCATGGGAGTTGGTTTATATCATTCATAGTGACAAGAAGCCTTTGGAACTGCATCATTGGCAGCTGCCAAGTAACTCCATAGCAACCACACAGAGTACCCTAGCAACCAAATTCCAAAGAGGGATATCTGCCATTCTGAATGTCACAGAGAAATGGGAGTTGGTTTATATCATTCATAGTGACAAGAAGCCTTTGCAGTTTCAACATTGGCAACTGCCAAGCCACTCCCTAGCAACCAAACAGAGTACCCTAGCAACCGTTTAACAAAACGAATATCTCTGTATCAGAACATCGTATAGAGATGGGAGTTGGTTTATATCATTCATACTGACAAGCAGCCTTTGGAGTTTCATGATTGGCAGCTGCCAAGCCACTCCCTAGCAACCAACAGAGTACCCTAGCAACCAAATAACAAAGAGGGATATCTTCCATTCTGAATGCCACAGAGGCATGGGAGTTGGTTTATGTAATTCATAATGACAAGAAGCCTTTGCAGTTTCATCATTGGCAGCTGCCAAGCCACTCCCTAGCAACCAAACAGAGTACCCTAGCAACCGTTTAGCAAGACCTATATCTCTACATCAGAACATCGTATAGAGATGGGAGTTGGTTTATATCATTCATACTGACAAGAAGCCTTTGCAGTTTCATCATTAGCAGCTGCCAAGCAACTTCATAGCAACCAAACAGAGTACCCTAGCAACCAAAATCAAAAGAGGGATATCTTCCATTCTGAATGTCACAGAGGCATGGAAGTTGGTTTATATCATTCATACTGACAAGCAGCCTTTGTAGTTTCATTATTGACAGCTCCCAAGCCACTCCTTAGCAACCAAATAGAGTACCCTAGCAACCAAAATTCAAAGAGGGATATCTTCCATTCTGTATGTCACAGAGGCATGGGAGTTGGATTATATCATTCATACTGACAAGCAGCCTTTGGAGATTCATGATTGGCAGCTGCCAAGCCACTCCCTAGCAACCAAATAGAGTACCCTAGCAACCAAAATCCAAAGAGGGATATCTTACATTCTGTATGTCACAGAGGCATGGGAGTTGGTTTATATCATTCATAGTGACAAGAAGCCTTTGGAGTTTCATCATTGGCAGCTGCCTAGCAACTCCATAGCAACCAAATAGAGTACCCTAGCAACCATTTTACAAGACCTACATCTCTGCATCAGAATATTGTATAGAGATGGGGGTTGGCTCATTAGTTTCGGTTGGAAAACAGTCTGTAAATATCACCATGGTAACTGTGTATTCACACCCTAGCAACCATTTAGAGCCACCTAGCAACCATATTGCAACATATAGAAGCCATATTTCAGCTCCACAACATCGTACATACATGGTTGTTGGCTCGTATGCAATCATGTACAACACCCTAGCAACCGAGTGGCGAATTTTGCCACTGCAAGCACCACTTCACATTTTCTTCAGGAAATGTACATTCTAGTTATTATTATTATTTTTATTCCACTTTTTTTTCGGCGCGTAACTCGTCCCGCACCGTTTGTCACAGACCCATGAATGAGGTGTCAAATCGACCGGCTCATTGAGGAGAGGTGTGCTATGACTTTTATAAGCGATCGGGGGTACGGCGTTCGCCCCAGGGGCAAAAAACGGGCCAAAAAAAACGCATAGACTTAACATTGCAAAAAACTTTGACGAGTCATAGCTCTGAGCGAGGATTTCGCAGAAACGTGTGAGTTGCCACATTTCAAGAGGCTGACAGGCTCTGTAAGAACATACCTCACAATGGGGTAAAAGTTGCACCCCTGGGGGGCAGGAGCGTCCCAAAGTTTCCCATTGACTTACAATGGTGTAGGACGGCCCATTTCATGGGCCGTCCTACACATTGCATAGGGATTTTGTATTGAACGTAGCTCTGGATCACAGTGTCATAGAGACAAGGGGGCGGGCTCATTTTACTCAGACGACCATTCAGTCTCTCAGGATCGTTGTTAAGCTATCAAGCCACGCCCTAGCAACCATTTAGAGCCCCTTAGCAACAAGTTCCATAGACTTCCATTGAAAGAGTTCAAAGAGATATCTCCAGACTGAATTGTCATAGAAACATGGGGGTGGTCTCATTTGACTCGGGGCAGCAAACAGCCAATCATGAATCACCTAAACACTTCCAAGCCCCTCCCTAGCAACCATTGTCGTGCACCTTAGCAACCAAAACCATAGAGGGATATCTTCCATTCTGAATGTCACAGAGGCATGGGAGTTGGTTTATATCATTCATACTGACAAGAAGCCTTTGGAGTTTCATGATTGGCAGCTGACAAGCCACTCCCTAGCAACCAAACAGAGTACCCTAGCAACCAAAATTCAAAGAGGGTTATCTTCCATTCTGAATGTCGCAGAGGCATGGGAGTTGGTTTATATCATTCATACTGACAAGCAGCCTTTGGAGTTTCATGATTGGCAGCTGACAAGCCACTCCCTAGCAACCAAACAGAGTACCCTAGCAACCAAAATCCAAAGAGGGATATCTTCCATTCTGAATGTCACAGAGGCATGGGAGTTGGTTTATATCATTCATAGTGACAAGAAGCCTTTGGAATTTCATCATTGGCAGCTGCCAAGTAACTCCATAGCAACCAAAAAGAGTACCCTAGCAACCGTTTAGCAAAACGTATATCTCTGCATCAAAACATAGTATAGAGATGGAACTTGGCTCTTTTGACTAAATCATGGTAAACTATGGTAAATCATCCTAGAATCATAGTAAATCATACTAAAACATGGTAAATCATGGTATACTATAGTAAATCATAGTAAACTATGGTAAATCGTGGTAAATCATGGTAAACTATGGTAAATCATCCTAGAATCATAGTAAATCATACTAAAACATGGTAAATCATGGTATACTATAGTAAATCATAGTAAACTATGGTAAATCATGGTAAATCATGGTAAACTATGGTAAATCATGGTAAACTATGGTAAATCATGGTAAACTATGATAAATAATGCTAAAATCAGTAAATCATACTTGAACGTGGTATATCATGGTATACTATAGTAAATCATGGTAAACTATGGTAAATCGTGGTAAATCATGGTAAACTATGGTAAATCATGGTAAACTATGGTAAATCATGCTAGAATCAGTAAATCATACTTCAACATGGTAAATCATGGTATACTATAGTAAATCATGGTAAACTATGGTAAATCATGGTAAACTATGATAAATCATGCTAGAATCAGTAAATCATACTTGAACATGGTATATCATGGTATACTATAGTAAATCATGGTAAACTATGGTAAATCGTGGTAAATCATGGTAAACTATAGTAAATCATGGTAAACTATGGTAAATCGTGGTAAATCATGGTAAACTATGGTAAATCATGGTAAACTATGGTAAATCATGCTAGAATCAGTAAATCATACTTCAACATGGTAAATCATATTATACTATAGTAAATCATGGTAAACTATGGTAAATTATGGTAAATCATGGTAACTATGATAAATCATGCTAGAATCAGTAAATTATACTAGAACATGGTAAATTGTGGTATACTATAGTAAATCATGGTAAACTATGGTAAATCATGCTAGAATCAGTAAATCATACTTGAACATGGTATATCATGGTATACTATAGTAAATCATGGTAAACTATGGTAAATCGTGGTAAATCATGGTAAACTATGGTAAATCATGGTAAACTATGGTAAATTATGGTAAACTATGGTAAATTATGGTAAATCATGGTAAACTATGGTAAATTGTGGTAAATCATGGTAAACTATGGTAAATCATGGTAAACTATGGTAAATCATGCTAGAATCAGTAAATCATACTTCAACATGGTAAATTATGGTATACTATAGTAAATCATGGTAAACTATGGTAAATCATGGTAAACTATGGTAAATCATGGTAAACTATGGTAAATCATGCTAGAATCAGTAAATCATACTTCAACATGGTAAATCATGGTATACTATAGTAAATCATGGTAAACTATGGTAAATCATGGTAAACTATGGTAAATCATGGTAAACTATGATAAATCATGCTAGAATCAGTAAATCATACTTGAACATGGTATATCATGGTATACTATAGTAAATCATGGTAAACTATGGTAAATCGTGGTAAATCATGGTAAACTATGGTAAATCATGGTAAACTATGGTAAATTATGGTAAACTATGGTAAATTATGGTAAATCATGGTAAATTGTGGTAAATCATGGTAAACTATGGTAAATCATGGTAAACTATGGTAAATCATGGTAAACTATGGTAAATCATGCTAGAATCAGTAAATCATACTTCAACATGGTAAATTATGGTATACTATAGTAAATCATGGTAAACTATGGTAAATCATGGTAAAGTATGGTAAATCATGGTAAACTATGGTAAATCATGGTAAACTATGGTAAATCATGGTAAACTATGATAAATAATGCTAAAATCAGTAAATCATACTTGAACGTGGTATATCATGGTATACTATAGTAAATCATGGTAAACTATGGTAAATCGTGGTAAATCATGGTAAACTATGGTAAATCATGGTAAACTATGGTAAATCATGCTAGAATCAGTAAATCATACTTCAACATGGTAAATCATGGTATACTATAGTAAATCATGGTAAACTATGGTAAATCATGGTAAACTATGATAAATCATGCTAGAATCAGTAAATCATACTTGAACATGGTATATCATGGTATACTATAGTAAATCATGGTAAACTATGGTAAATCGTGGTAAATCATGGTAAACTATAGTAAATCATGGTAAACTATGGTAAATCGTGGTAAATCATGGTAAACTATGGTAAATCATGGTAAACTATGGTAAATCATGCTAGAATCAGTAAATCATACTTCAACATGGTAAATCATGGTATACTATAGTAAATCATGGTAAACTATGGTAAATTATGGTAAATCATGGTAACTATGATAAATCATGCTAGAATCAGTAAATTATACTAGAACATGGTAAATTGTGGTATACTATAGTAAATCATGGTAAACTATGGTAAATCATGCTAGAATCAGTAAATCATACTTGAACATGGTAAATCATGGTATACTATAATAAATCATGGTAAACTATGGTAAATCGTGGTAAATCATGGTAAACTATGATAAATCATGCTAGAATCAGTAAATCATACTTGAACATGGTAAATCCTGGTATACTATAGTAAATTATGGTAAACTATGGTAAATTGTGGTAAATCATGGTAAACTATGGTAAATCATGCTTGAATCAGTAAATCATACTTGAACATGGTAAATCATGGCATTCTATAGTAAATCATGGTAAACTATAGTAAATCGTGGTAAATCATGGTAAACTATGGTAAACACCTTAGCAACTGCCTAGCAACCACACTGAATACCCTAGCAACCACTTAGCAACGCCCTAGCAACCACCCAGAATACCTTGGAAACCTCCCAGAACACCATAGCAACCACCTAGTAAAACCCTAGCAACCGTGCCGAATTTTGCCACTGCAAGCACCACTTCACATTTTCTTCAGGAAATGTACATTCTAGTGTTGTGATTACTATTCACCTAGACAAAACTTCGGCGCGTAACTCGCCCCACACCGTTTGTCACAGACCCCTGAATGAGGTGTCAAATCGACCGGTTTATTGAGGAAAGGTGTGCTATGACTTTTATAAGCGATCGGGTGTAAGATGTTTGTCTGGCGGGCGAAAAATTGGCCGAAAAATGTCCCATAGACTTAACATTGGCACAAAATTTGCTAAATCATATCTTTGGCTCAGAAGGTCATAGAGCTTTGGGGTTGGGCTCTTTTGATTCGTCCTATCAAGCAGCCAATAAGTAGTGACATAAAAACTTAATAGCCACGCCCTAGAAACCAGTTACAGGCCCCTAGCAACCATTGAACAACATTTACAAGCCATATCTCAGCACCAGAACATCGTATAGACATGGGGGTGTGCTTGTTTGTTTTGGTTGGGACACCAGTCTGTAAATATCATCATGGTAACTGTGTAACCACACCTTAGCAACCTTTTAAAGCTACCTAGCAACCATACTGCAACATATAGAAGCCATATTACAGCTCCACAACATCGTACAGACTTGGTTGTTGGCTCGTATGCAATCATTTACAACACCCTAGCAACCGGGTGGCGAATTTTGCCACTGCAAGCACCACTTCACATTTTCTTCAGGAAATGTACATTCTAGTTATTATTATTATTATTCCGCCTAAAGTTTGGCGCGTAACTCGCCCCGCACCGTTTGTCACAGATCCCTGAGTGAGGTGTCAAATCGACCGGCTCATTGAGGACAGGTGTGCTATGATTTTTCTAAGCGATCGGGTGTACGATGTTCGCACAGCGGACGAAAAAGCGGCCAAAAAAGTCCCATTGACTTAACATGGGGCATTCTAAAAAAATTCAAATCCAAACCGACGTTTTCACACACACAGACTCTAAAGGGCCTGACACCCCTGCGTCTCTCCCTCTCTCTCTCCCTCAGAGGATTTATATTATCAAGCAGCCAATAAGTAATGACCTAAAATCTTCATAGCCACACCCTAGCAACCAGTTACAGCACCCTAGCAACCACTAAGAGGTCCCTAGCAACCACCCTAAACCAAAAAAAATTAATTTTTTAATTTTTTTGTATTTTTTAAAGCAATATTACACTCGTGGCCTTGCGATATCGCTCCATGCTTGTGCCTAATCGGCCATAGGCACGAGGCCGCAGGCCGAGTGCCGTACTGAAGGCACTCGTTATTAAAGATTTTAATAACTCTATAAAAACTCCATAGTAACCACATCTTTGACAACTACCAACCACCTAGTAACACCATAGCAACTACCAAAAATACCTTAGCAACCATCCTGAACACCCTAGAAACGTCTAGAAACGCTCTAGTAGATCATATAAACACGAAGGTGGTCTCGTTTCACTCAGGGCATCAAATGGCCAATCATGAATCACCTCAACACTTCCTAGCCCCTCCCTAGCAACCATTGTCGAGCACCTTAGCAACCAAAATCCTAGAGGGATATCTTCTATTCTGAATAAGACAGAGGCATGGGAGTTGGTTTATATCATTCATACTGAAAAAGCAGCCTTTGGAGTTTCATCATTAGCAGCTGCCAAGCCACTCCATAGCAACCAAACTGAGTACCCTAGCAACTATTTAGCAAGACATATATTTCTGTATCAGAGCATCGTATAGAGATGGGGGTTGGTTTATATAATTCATAGTGACAAGAAGCCTTTGGAGTTTCATGATTGGCAGCTGCCAAGCCACTCCCTAGCAACCAATCAGAGTACCCTAGCAACCAAAATTCAAAGAGGGATATCTTACATTCTGAATGTCACATAGGCATGGGAGTTGGTTTATATCATTCATAGTGACAAGAAGCCTTTGCAGTTTCATCAGTGGCAGCTGTCAAGCAACTCCATAGCAACCAAACAGAGTACCCTAGCAACCAAAATCCAAAGAGGGGTATCTTACATTCTGAATGTCACAGTGGCATGGGAGTTGGTTTATATCATTCATAATGACAAGCAGCCTTTGGAGTTTCATGATTGGCAGCTGCCAAGCCACTCCATAGCAACCAAACAGAGTACCCTAGCAACTATTTAGCAAGACCTATATCTCTGTATCAGAGCATTGTATAGAGATGGGGGTTGGTTTATATAATTCATAGTGACAAGAAGCCTTTGGAGTTTCATGATTGGCAGCTGCCAAGCCACTCCCTAGCAACCAATCAGAGTACCCTAGCAACCAAAATTCAAAGAGGGATATCTTCCATTCTGAATGTCACATTGGCATGGGAGTTGGTTTATATCATTCATAATGACAAGAAGCCTTTGCAGTTTCATCATTGGCAGCTGTCAAGCAACTCCATAGCAACCAAACAGAGTAACCTAGCAGCCAAAATCCAAAGACAGATATCTTCCATTCTGAATGTCACATAGGCATGTGAGTTGGTTTATATCATTCATAGTGACAAGAAGCCTTTGCAGTTTCATCAGTGGCAGCTGTCAAGCAACTCCATAACAACCAAACAGAGTACCCTAGCAACCAAAATCCAAATAGGGATATCTTACATTCTGAATGTCACAGAGGCATGGAAGTTGGTTTATATCATTCATACTGACAAGAAGCCTTTGGAATTTCATCATTGGCAGCTGCCAAGTAACTCCATAGCAACCAAACAGAGTACCCTAGTAACCAAAATCCAAAGAGGGATATCTTCCATTCTGAAAGTCACACAGGCATGGGAGTTGGTTTATATCATTCATAATGACAAGCAGCCTCTGGAGTTTCATGATTGGCACCTGCCAAGTCACTCCGTTGCAACCAAACAGAGGACCCTAACAACCAAATTCCAAAGAGGGATATCTTCCATTCTGAATGTCACAGAGGCATGGGAGTTGGTTTAAATCATTCAAACTGACAATCAGCCTTTGGAGTTTCATGATTGGCACCTGCCAAGTCACTCCCTGGCAACCAAACAGAGGACCCTAGCAACCGTTTATCAAGACCCATGTCTCTGCATCAGAACATCATATAGAAATGGGGGTTGGCTCTTTTGTTTTGGTTGGGAAACAGTCTGTAAATTTCACCATGGAAACTTTGTATTCACAGCCTAGCAACCATTTACAGCCACCTAGCAACCATATTGCAACATATAGAAGCCATATTTCAGCTCCACAACATCGTACAGACATGGTTGTTGGCTCGTATGCAATCATGTACAACACCCTAGCAACCGGGTGGCGAGTTTTGCCACTGCAAGCACCACTTCACATTTTCTTCAGGAAATGTACATTCTAGTGTTGTGAATGTTCGGCGTGTAACTCGCCCCACACCGTTTGTCACACACCCCTGAATGAGGTGTCAAATCGACCGGTTTATTGAGGAGAGGTGTGCTATGACTTTTATAAGTGATCGGGTGTAAGATGTTTGTCTGGCTGGCGAAAAATTTGCCGAAAAATGTCCCATAGACTTAACATTGGCACAAAATTAGTAAAATCATATCTTTGGCTCAGAAGGTCATAGAGGCTTTGGGTTGGGCTCTTTTGATTCGTCCTATCAAGCAGCCAATAAGTAGTAACATAAAAACTTTATAGTCACACCCTAGCAACCAGTTACAGGCCCTTAGCAACCATTGAACAACATTTACAAGCCATATCTCAGCAAAAAACATTGTAAAAACACAGAGTTGGGCATTTTTTGACCCAGACTCACATACACTCTTTAAATATTACCCCATAAATTGTATAAACAAACCTTAGCAACCATTTGGAGTACCCTAGCAACCGTACAAACACATGAATGGGCTATATCTCATCACCAGAACATTGTATAGACATGGGGGTGTGTTTGTTTCAGTTGGGAAACCAGTCTGTAAATATCACCATGGTAACTGTGTAACCACACCCTAGCAACCGTTTAGAGCCACCTAACAACCATATTGCAATATATAGAAGACATATTTCAGCTCCATAACATCGTACAGACATGGTTGATGGCTTGTATGCAATCATGTACAACACCCTAGCAACCGGGTGGCGAATTTTGCCACTGCAAGCACCACTTCACATTTTCTTCAGGAAATGTACATTCTAGTTATTAATGGTGCTTGCTGAAAGCAAGGCATCATTAGTGTTCTCTTGCATACTTATTATTAGTGGTGCTTTTTTAAAAGCATCACTATTGTTATTGCTCATACTTATTATTCTTTTTTTTATTATTAGTGGTGCTTGCTGAAAGCAAGGCATCACTATTGTTATTGCTCATACTTATTATTATTATTCTTCTTTTTATTATTCCACACAAAGTTTGGCGCGTAACTTGTCCCGCACCTTTTGTCACAGATCCATGAATGAGGTGTCAAATCGACCGGCTCATTAAGGAGAGGTGTGCTATGACTTTTATAAGCGATCGGGGGTGCGGTGTTCGCCCCATGGGCAAAAAAGCGTCCGAAAAATCCCATAGACTTAACATTGCGACAAACTTTGACGAGTCATAACTCTGAGCGACGATTTCGCAGAAACGTGTGATTTGCCACATTTGAAGAGGCTGACAGGCTCTGTAAGAACATACCTCTCAATGGGGTAAAAGTTGCACCCCTGGGGGGCAGGAGATGCCCAAAGTTGCCCCTTTGACTTACTATGGGGAAGGAACGTCCCGTGAAACACACATGCTTTTCCTACTATGGTAAATTGCATAGGGACTTTGTATTGAACGTAGCTCTGGATCACAGTGTCATAGAGACAAGGGGGAGGGCTCATTTTACTCAGATGACCAATCAGTCTCTCAGGATCATTGTGAAGCTATCAAGCCACGCCCTAGCAACCATTTAGAGCCCCTTAGCAACAAGTTCCATAGACTTCCATTGAAAGAGTTCAAAGAGATATCTCCAGACTTAATTGTCATAGAAACATGGGGGTGGTCTCATTTGACTCGGGGCAGCAAACAGCCAATCATGAATCACCTAAACACTTCCAAGCCCCTCCCTAGCAACCATTGTCGAGCACCTTAGCAACCAAAATCCAAAGAGGGATATCTTCCATTCTGAATGTCACAGAGGCATGGGAGTTGGTTTATATCATTCATACTGACAAGAAGCCTTTGGAGTTTCATGATTGGCAGCTGACAAGCCACTCCCTAGCAACCAAACAGAGTACCCTAGCAACCAAAATCCAAAGAGGGTTATCTTCCATTCTGAATGTCGCAGAGGCATGGGAGTTGGTTTATATCATTCATACTGACAAGCAGCCTTTGGAGTTTCATGATTGGCAGCTGACAAGCCACTCCCTAGCAACCAAACAGAGTACCCTAGCAACCAAAATCCAAAGAGGGATATCTTCCATTCTGAATGTCACAGAGGCATGGGAGTTGGTTTATATCATTCATAGTGACAAGAAGCCTTTGGAATTTCATCATTGGCAGCTGCCAAGTAACTCCATAGCAACCAAAAAGAGTACCCTAGCAACCGTTTAGCAAAACGTATATCTCTGCATCAAAACATAGTATAGAGATGGAACTTGGCTCTTTTGACTAAATCATGGTAAACTATGGTAAATCATCCTAGAATCATAGTAAATCATACTAAAACATGGTAAATCATGGTATACTATAGTAAATCATAGTAAACTATGGTAAATCGTGGTAAATCATGGTAAACTATGGTAAATCATCCTGGAATCATAGTAAATCATACTAAAACATGGTAAATCATGGTATACTATAGTAAATCATAGTAAACTATGGTAAATCGTGGTAAATCATGGTAAACTATGGTAAATCATGGTAAACTATGGTAAATCGTGGTAAATCATGGTAAACTATGGTAAATCATGGTAAACTATGGTAAATCATGCTAGAATCAGTAAATCATACTTCAACATGGTAAATCATGGTATACTATAGTAAATCATGGTAAACTATGGTAAATCATGGTAAACTATGGTAAATCATGGTAAACTATGATAAATCATGCTAGAATCAGTAAATCATACTTGAACATGGTATATCATGGTATACTATAGTAAATCATGGTAAACTATGGTAAATCGTGGTAAATCATGGTAAACTATGGTAAATCATGGTAAACTATGGTAAATTATGGTAAACTATGGTAAATTATGGTAAATCATGGTAAACTATGGTAAATTGTGGTAAATCATGGTAAACTATGGTAAATCATGCTAGAATCAGTAAATCATACTTCAACATGGTAAATTATGGTATACTATAGTAAATCATGGTAAACTATGGTAAATCATGGTAAAGTATTGTAAATCATGGTAAACTATGGTAAATCATGCTAGAATCAGTAAATCATACTTCAACATGGTAAATCATGGTATACTATAGTAAATCATGGTAAACTATGGTAAATCATGGTAAACTATGGTAAATCATGGTAAACTATGATAAATCATGCTAGAATCAGTAAATCATACTTGAACATGGTATATCATGGTATACTATAGTAAATCATGGTAAACTATGGTAAATCGTGGTAAATCATGGTAAACTATGGTAAATCATGGTAAACTATGGTAAATTATGGTAAACTATGGTAAATTATGGTAAATCATGGTAAATTGTGGTAAATCATGGTAAACTATGGTAAATCATGGTAAACTATGGTAAATCATGCTAGAATCAGTAAATCATACTTCAACATGGTAAATCATGGTATACTATAATAAATCATGGTAAACTATGGTAAATCATGGTAAAGTATGGTAAATCATGGTAAACTATGGTAAATCATGGTAAACTATGGTCAATTATGGTAAACTATGATAAATAATGCTAAAATCAGTAAATCATACTTGAACGTGGTATATCATGGTATACTATAGTAAATCATGGTAAACTATGGTAAATCGTGGTAAATCATGGTAAACTATGGTAAATCATGGTAAACTATGGTAAATCATGCTAGAATCAGTAAATCATACTTCAACATGGTAAATCATGGTATACTATAGTAAATCATGGTAAACTATGGTAAATCATGGTAAACTATGATAAATCATGCTAGAATCAGTAAATCATACTTGAACATGGTATATCATGGTATACTATAGTAAATCATGGTAAACTATGGTAAATCGTGGTAAATCATGGTAAACTATGATAAATCATGCTAGAATCAGTAAATCATACTTGAACATGGTAAATCCTGGTATACTATAGTAAATTATGGTAAACTATGGTAAATCGTGGTAAATCATGGTAAACTATGGTAAATCATGCTTGAATCAGTAAATCATACTTGAACATGGTAAATCATGGCATACTATAGTAAATCATGGTAAACTATGGTAAATCGTGGTGAACTATGGTAAATCATGGTAAACTATGGTAAATCATGGTAAACTATGGTAAATCATGGTAAACTATGATAAATAATGCTAAAATCAGTAAATCATACTTGAACGTGGTATATCATGGTATACTATAGTAAATCATGGTAAACTATGGTAAATCGTGGTAAATCATGGTAAACTATGGTAAATCATGGTAAACTATGGTAAATCATGCTAGAATCAGTAAATCATACTTCAACATGGTAAATCATGGTATACTATAGTAAATCATGGTAAACTATGGTAAATCATGGTAAACTATGATAAATCATGCTAGAATCAGTAAATCATACTTGAACATGGTAAATCATGGTATACTATAGTAAATCATGGTAAACTATGGTAAATCATGCTAGAATCAGTAAATCATACTTCAACATGGTAAATCATGGTATACTATAGTAAATCATGGTAAACTATGGTAAATCATGGTAAACTATGGTAAATCATGGTAAACTATGATAAATCATGCTAGAATCAGTAAATCATACTTGAACATGGTATATCATGGTATACTATAGTAAATCATGGTAAACTATGGTAAATCGTGGTAAATCATGGTAAACTATGGTAAATCATGGTAAACTATGGTAAATTATGGTAAACTATGGTAAATTATGGTAAATCATGGTAAACTATGGTAAATTGTGGTAAATCATGGTAAACTATGGTAAATCATGCTAGAATCAGTAAATCATACTTCAACATGGTAAATTATGGTATACTATAGTAAATCATGGTAAACTATGGTAAATCATGGTAAAGTATGGTAAATCATGGTAAACTATGGTAAATCATGCTAGAATCAGTAAATCATACTTCAACATGGTAAATCATGGTATACTATAGTAAATCATGGTAAACTATGGTAAATCATGGTAAACTATGGTAAATCATGGTAAACTATGATAAATCATGCTAGAATCAGTAAATCATACTTGAACATGGTAAATCATGGTATACTATAGTAAATCATGGTAAACTATGGTAAATCGTGGTAAATCATGGTAAACTATGGTAAATCATGGTAAACTATGGTAAATTATGGTAAACTATGGTAAATTATGGTAAATCATGGTAAATTGTGGTAAATCATGGTAAACTATGGTAAATCATGGTAAACTATGGTAAATCATGCTAGAATCAGTAAATCATACTTCAACATGGTAAATTATGGTATACTATAGTAAATCATGGTAAACTATGGTAAATCATGGTAAAGTATGGTAAATCATGGTAAACTATGGTAAATCATGGTAAACTATGGTCAATTATGGTAAACTATGATAAATAATGCTAAAATCAGTAAATCATACTTGAACGTGGTATATCATGGTATACTATAGTAAATCATGGTAAACTATGGTAAATCGTGGTAAATCATGGTAAACTATGGTAAATCATGGTAAACTATGGTAAATCATGCTAGAATCAGTAAATCATACTTCAACATGGTAAATCATGGTATACTATAGTAAATCATGGTAAACTATGGTAAATCATGGTAAACTATGATAAATCATGCTACAATCAGTAAATCATACTTGAACATGGTATATCATGGTATACTATAGTAAATCATGGTAAACTATGGTAAATCGTGGTAAATCATGGTAAACTATGATAAATCATGCTAGAATCAGTAAATCATACTTGAACATGGTAAATCCTGGTATACTATAGTAAATTATGGTAAACTATGGTAAATCGTGGTAAATCATGGTAAACTATGGTAAATCATGCTTGAATCAGTAAATCATACTTGAACATGGTAAATCATGGCATACTATAGTAAATCATGGTAAACTATGGTAAATCGTGGTGAACTATGGTAAATCATGGTAAACTATGGTAAATCATGGTAAACTATGGTAAATCATGGTAAACTATGATAAATAATGCTAAAATCAGTAAATCATACTTGAACGTGGTATATCATGGTATACTATAGTAAATCATGGTAAACTATGGTAAATCGTGGTAAATCATGGTAAATTATGGTAAATCATGGTAAACTATGGTAAATCATGCTAGAATCAGTAAATCATACTTCAACATGGTAAATCATGGTATACTATAGTAAATCATGGTAAACTATGGTAAATCATGGTAAACTATGATAAATCATGCTAGAATCAGTAAATCATACTTGAACATGGTAAATCATGGTATACTATAGTAAATCATGGTAAACTATGGTAAATCGTGGTAAATCATGGTAAACTATGATAAATCATGCTAGAATCAGTAAATCATACTTGAACATGGTAAATCCTGGTATACTATAGTAAATTATGGTAAACTATGGTAAATCGTGGTAAATCATGGTAAACTATGGTAAATCATGCTTGAATCAGTAAATCATACTTGAACATGGTAAATCATGGTATACTATAGTAAATCATGGTAAACTATGGTAAATCATGGTAAACTATGGTAAATCGTGGTGAACTATGGTAAATCATGGTAAACTATGGTAAATCATGGTAAACTATGATAAATCATGCTAGAATCATAGTAAATCATACTTGAACATGGTAAATCATGGTATACTATAGTAAATCATGGTAAACTATGGTAAATCATGGTAAATCATGCTAGAATCAGTAAATTATAATTGACATGGTAAATCGTGGTATACTATAGTAAATCATGGTAAACTATAGTAAATCGTGGTAAATTGTGGTAAACTATGGTAAATCATGCCTGAATCAGTAAATCATACTTGCACATGGTAAATCATGGTATACTATAGTAAATCATGGTAAACTATGGTAATTAGTGGTAAATCGTTGTAAATCATGGTAAACTATGGTAAATCATGCTAGAATCAGTAAATCATACTTGAACATGGTAAATCATGGTATACTATAGTAAATCATGGTAAACTATGGTAAATCATGGTAAATCATGGTAACTATGATAAATCATGCTAGAATCAGTAAATTATACTAGAACATGGTAAATTGTGGTATACTATAGTAAATCATGGTAAACTATGGTAAATCATGCTAGAATCAGTAAATCATACTTGAACATGGTAAATCATGGTATACTATAATAAATCATGGTAAACTATGGTAAATCGTGGTAAATCATGGTAAACTATGATAAATCATGCTAGAATCAGTAAATCATACTTGAACATGGTAAATCCTGGTATACTATAGTAAATTATGGTAAACTATGGTAAATCGTGGTAAATCATGGTAAACTATGGTAAATCATGCTTGAATCAGTAAATCATACTTGAACATGGTAAATCATGGCATACTATAGTAAATCATGGTAAACTATAGTAA
>JAJAQA010000027.1:0-87807 GCA_021464565.1 Rutilus rutilus | reverse complement strand
CTATCGTAAATCATGGTAAACTATGGTAAATCATGGTAAACTATGGTAAATCATGGTAAACTATGATAAATCATGCTAGAATCAGTAAATCATAATTGAACATGGTATATCATGGTATACTATAGTAAATCATGGTATACTATAGTAAATCATGGTAAACTATGGTAAATCGTGGTAAATCGTGGTAAACTATGGTAAATCATGGTAAACTATGGTAAATCATGCTAGAATCAGTAAATCATACTTGAACATGGTAAATCATGGTATACTATAGTAAATCATGGTAAACTATAGTAAATCGTGGTAAATCATGGTAAACTATGGTAAATCATGCTAGAATCATAGTAAATCATACTTGAACATGGTAAATCATGGTATACTATAGTAAATCATGGTAAACTATGGTAAATCATGCTAAAATCAGTAAATCAGACTTGAACATGGTAAATCATGGTATACTATAGTAAATCATGGTAAACTATGCTAAATCGTGGTAAATCATGGTAAACTATAGTAAATCATGGTAAACTATGGTAAATTATGCTAGAATCAGTAAATCATACTTGAACATGGTAAATCATAGTATACTATAGTAAATCATGGTAAACTATGGTAAATGATCCTAGAATCATAGTAAATCATACTAAAACATGGTAAATCATGGTATACTATAGTAAATCATAGTAAACTATGGTAAATCGTGGTAAATCATGGTATACTATAGTAAATCATGGTAAACTATGGTAAATCATGGTAAACTATGATAAATCATGCTAGAACCAGTAAATCATACTGGAACATGGTAAATCATGGTATACTATAGTAAATCATGGTAAAGTATGGTAAATCGTGGTAAATCATGGTAAACTATGGTAAATCATGCTAGAATCAGTAAATCATACTTGAACATGGTAAATCATGGTATACTATAGTAAATCATGGTAAAGTATGGTAAATCGTGGTAAATCATGGTAAACTATGGTAAATCATGCTAGAATCAGTAAATCATATTTGAACATGGTAAATCATGGTATACTATAGTAAATCATGGTAAACTATGGTAAATCGTGGTAAATAATGGTAAACTATGGTAAATCATGGTAAACTATGGTAAATCATGCTAGAATCAGTAAATCATACTTGAACATGGTAAATCATGGTAAACTATGGTAAATCGTGGTGAACTATGGTAAATCATGGTAAACTATGGTAAATTGTGGTAAACTATGATAAATCATGCTAGAATCATAGTAAATCATACTTGAACATGGTAAATCATGGTATACTATAGTAAATCATGGTAAACTATGGTAAATCATGGTAAATCATGCTAGAATCAGTAAATTATAATTGAACATGGTAAATCGTGGTATACTATAGTAAATCATGGTAAACTATAGTAAATCGTGGTAAATTGTGGTAAACTATGGTAAATCATGCCTGAATCAGTAAATCATACTTGCACATGGTAAATCATGGTATACTATAGTAAATCATGGTAAACTATGGTAATTAGTGGTAAATCGTTGTAAATCATGGTAAACTATGGTAAATCATGCTAGAATCAGTAAATCATACTTGAACATGGTAAATCATGGTATACTATAGTAAATCATGGTAAACTATGGTAAATCATGGTAAATCATGGTAACTATGATAAATCATGCTAGAATCAGTAAATTATACTAGAACATGGTAAATTGTGGTATACTATAGTAAATCATGGTAAACTATGGTAAATCATGCTAGAATCAGTAAATCATACTTGAACATGGTAAATCATGGTATACTATAATAAATCATGGTAAACTATGGTAAATCGTGGTAAATCATGGTAAACTATGATAAATCATGCTAGAATCAGTAAATCATACTTGAACATGGTAAATCCTGGTATACTATAGTAAATTATGGTAAACTATGGTAAATCGTGGTAAATCATGGTAAACTATGGTAAATCATGCTTGAATCAGTAAATCATACTTGAACATGGTAAATCATGGCATACTATAGTAAATCATGGTAAACTATAGTAAATCGTGGTAAATCATGGTAAACTATGGTAAACACCTTAGCAACTGCCTAGCAACCACACTGAATACCCTAGCAACCACTTAGCAACGCCCTAGCAACCACCCAGAATACCTTGGAAACCTCCCAGAACACCATAGCAACCACCTAGTAAAACCCTAGCAACCGTGCCGAATTTTGCCACTGCAAGCACCACTTCACATTTTCTTCAGGAAATGTACATTCTAGTGTTGTGATTACTATTCACCTAGACAAAACTTTGGCGCGTAACTCGCCCTGCACCGTTTCTCGTAGACCCATGAATGAGGTGTCAAATCGACCGGTTTATTTTGGTGAGGTGTGCTATGACTTTTATAAGCGATCGGGTCTACGATGTTCGTCTGGCGGGCGAAAAATAAGCCGAAAAATGTCCCATAGACTTAACATTGGCACAAAATTTGTAAAATCATATCTTTGGCTCAGAAGGTCATAGAGGCTTGGGGTTGGGCTCTTTTGATTCGTCCTATCAAGCAGCCAATAAGTAATGACATAAAAACTTCATAGTCATGCCCTAGCAACCAGTTACAGGCCCCTAGCAACCATTGAACAACATTTACAAGCCATATCTCAGCAACAAAACATTGTAAAAACACAGAGTTGGGCATTTTTTGACCCAGACTCCCATACACTCTTTAAATATTACCCCATAAATTGTATAAACAAACCTTAGCAACCATTTGGAGTACCCTAGCAACCGTACAAACACATGAATGGGCTATATCTCATCACCAGAACATTGTATAGACATGGGGGTGTGTTTGTTTGTTTCGTTTGGGAAACCAGTCTGTAAATATCATCATGGTAACTGTGTAGCCACACCCTAGCAACTGTTTAGAGCCACCTAGCAACCATATTGCAACATATAGAAGCCATATTTCAGCTCCACAACATCGTACAGACATGGTTGTTGGATCGTATGCAATCATGTACAACACCCTAGCAACCGAGTGGCGAGTTTTGCCACTGCAAGCACCACTTCACATTTTCTTCAGGAAATGTACATTCTAGTTAGTGGTGCTTGCTGAAAGCAAGGCATCACTATTGTTATTGCTCATACTTATTATTCTTCTTATTATTAGTGGTGCTTGCTGAAAGCAAGGCATCACTATTGTTATTGCTCATACTTATTATTATTATTATTATTATTATTATTATTCTGGACAAAGTTTGGCGCGTAACTCGCCCCGCACCGTTTGTCTCAGAGCCATGAATGAGGTGTCAAATCGACCGGCTCATTAAGGAGAGGTGTGCTATGACTTTTATAAGCGATCGGGGGTGCGGTGTTCGCCCCAGGGGCGAAAAAGCGGCCAAAAAAGTCCCATTGACTTAACATTGCGACGAACTTTGACCACACGTAGCTCTGAGCGAGGATTTCGCAGAAATGTGTGATTTGCCACATTTGAAGAGGCTGACAGGCTCTGTAAGAACATACCTCACAATGGGGTAAAAGTTGCACCCCTGGGGGGCAGGAGATGCCCAAAGTTGCCCCATTGACTTACTATGGGGAAGGAACGTCCCGTGAAACACACATGCTTTTCCTACTATGGTAAATTGCATAGGGACTTTGTATTGAACGTAGCTCTGGATCACAGTGTCATAGAGACAAGGGGGAGGGCTCATTTTACTCAGACGACCAATCAGTCTCTCAGGATCATTGTGAAGCTATCAAGCCACGCCCTAGCAACCATTTAGAGCCCCTTAGCAACAAGTTCCATAGACTTCCATTGAAAGAGTTCAAAGAGATATCTCCAGACTGAATTGTCATAGAAACATGGGGGTGGTCTCATTTGACTCGGGGCAGTAAACAGCCAATCATGAATCACCTCAACACTTCCAAGCCCCTCCCTAGCAACCATTGTCGAGCACCTTAGCAACCAAAATCCAAAGAGGGATATCTTCCATTCTGAATGTCACAGAGGCATGGGAGTTGGTTTATATCATTCATACTGACAAGAAGCCTTTGGAATTTCATCATTGGCAGCTGCCAAGTAACTCCATAGCAACCAAAGAGAGTATCCTAGCAACCGTTTAGCAAAACGTATATCTCTGCATCAAAACATAGTATAGAGATGGGACTTGGCTCTTTTGACTAAATCATGGTAAACTATGGTAAATCAACCTTGAATCATAGTAAATCATACTAAAACATGGTAAATCATGGTATACTATAGTAAATCATAGTACACTATGGTAAATCGTGGTAAATCATGGTAAACTATGGTAAATCATGCTAGAATCATAGTAAATCATACTTGAACATGGTAAATCATGGTATACTATAGTAAATCATGGTAAACTATGGTAAATCATGGTAAACTATGGTAAATCATGGTAAACTATGATAAATCATGCTAGAATCAGTAAATCATAATTGAACATGGTATATCATGGTATACTATAGTAAATCATGGTATACTATAGTAAATCATGGTAAACTATGGTAAATCGTGGTAAATCGTGGTAAACTATGGTAAATCATGGTAAACTATGGTAAATCATGCTAGAATCAGTAAATCATACTTGAACATGGTAAATCATGGTATACTATAGTAAATCATGGTAAACTATAGTAAATCGTGGTAAATCATGGTAAACTATGGTAAATCATGCTAGAATCATAGTAAATCATACTTGAACATGGTAAATCATGGTATACTATAGTAAATCATGGTAAACTATGGTAAATCATGCTAAAATCAGTAAATCAGACTTGAACATGGTAAATCATGGTATACTATAGTAAATCATGGTAAACTATGCTAAATCGTGGTAAATCATGGTAAACTATAGTAAATCATGGTAAACTATGGTAAATTATGCTAGAATCAGTAAATCATACTTGAACATGGTAAATCATAGTATACTATAGTAAATCATGGTAAACTATGGTAAATGATCCTAGAATCATAGTAAATCATACTAAAACATGGTAAATCATGGTATACTATAGTAAATCATAGTAAACTATGGTAAATCGTGGTAAATCATGGTATACTATAGTAAATCATGGTAAACTATGGTAAATCATGGTAAACTATGATAAATCATGCTAGAACCAGTAAATCATACTGGAACATGGTAAATCATGGTATACTATAGTAAATCATGGTAAAGTATGGTAAATCGTGGTAAATCATGGTAAACTATGGTAAATCATGCTAGAATCAGTAAATCATACTTGAACATGGTAAATCATGGTATACTATAGTAAATCATGGTAAAGTATGGTAAATCGTGGTAAATCATGGTAAACTATGGTAAATCATGCTAGAATCAGTAAATCATATTTGAACATGGTAAATCATGGTATACTATAGTAAATCATGGTAAACTATGGTAAATCGTGGTAAATAATGGTAAACTATGGTAAATCATGGTAAACTATGGTAAATCATGCTAGAATCAGTAAATCATACTTGAACATGGTAAATCATGGTAAACTATGGTAAATCGTGGTGAACTATGGTAAATCATGGTAAACTATGGTAAATTGTGGTAAACTATGATAAATCATGCTAGAATCATAGTAAATCATACTTGAACATGGTAAATCATGGTATACTATAGTAAATCATGGTAAACTATGGTAAATCATGGTAAATCATGCTAGAATCAGTAAATTATAATTGAACATGGTAAATCGTGGTATACTATAGTAAATCATGGTAAACTATAGTAAATCGTGGTAAATTGTGGTAAACTATGGTAAATCATGCCTGAATCAGTAAATCATACTTGCACATGGTAAATCATGGTATACTATAGTAAATCATGGTAAACTATGGTAATTAGTGGTAAATCGTTGTAAATCATGGTAAACTATGGTAAATCATGCTAGAATCAGTAAATCATACTTGAACATGGTAAATCATGGTATACTATAGTAAATCATGGTAAACTATGGTAAATCATGGTAAATCATGGTAACTATGATAAATCATGCTAGAATCAGTAAATTATACTAGAACATGGTAAATTGTGGTATACTATAGTAAATCATGGTAAACTATGGTAAATCATGCTAGAATCAGTAAATCATACTTGAACATGGTAAATCATGGTATACTATAATAAATCATGGTAAACTATGGTAAATCGTGGTAAATCATGGTAAACTATGATAAATCATGCTAGAATCAGTAAATCATACTTGAACATGGTAAATCCTGGTATACTATAGTAAATTATGGTAAACTATGGTAAATCGTGGTAAATCATGGTAAACTATGGTAAATCATGCTTGAATCAGTAAATCATACTTGAACATGGTAAATCATGGCATACTATAGTAAATCATGGTAAACTATAGTAAATCGTGGTAAATCATGGTAAACTATGGTAAACACCTTAGCAACTGCCTAGCAACCACACTGAATACCCTAGCAACCACTTAGCAACGCCCTAGCAACCACCCAGAATACCTTGGAAACCTCCCAGAACACCATAGCAACCACCTAGTAAAACCCTAGCAACCGTGCCGAATTTTGCCACTGCAAGCACCACTTCACATTTTCTTCAGGAAATGTACATTCTAGTGTTGTGATTACTATTCACCTAGACAAAACTTTGGCGCGTAACTCGCCCTGCACCGTTTCTCGTAGATCCATGAATGAGGTGTCAAATCGACCGGTTTATTTTGGTGAGGTGTGCTATGACTTTTATAAGCGATCGGGTCTACGATGTTCGTCTGGCGGGCGAAAAATAAGCCGAAAAATGTCCCATAGACTTAACATTGGCACAAAATTTGTAAAATCATATCTTTGGCTCAGAAGGTCATAGAGGCTTGGGGTTGGGCTCTTTTGATTCGTCCTATCAAGCAGCCAATAAGTAATGACATAAAAACTTCATAGTCATGCCCTAGCAACCAGTTACAGGCCCCTAGCAACCATTGAACAACATTTACAAGCCATATCTCAGCAACAAAACATTGTAAAAACACAGAGTTGGGCATTTTTTGACCCAGACTCCCATACACTCTTTAAATATTACCCCATAAATTGTATAAACAAACCTTAGCAACCATTTGGAGTACCCTAGCAACCGTACAAACACATGAATGGGCTATATCTCATCACCAGAACATTGTATAGACATGGGGGTGTGTTTGTTTGTTTCGTTTGGGAAACCAGTCTGTAAATATCATCATGGTAACTGTGTAGCCACACCCTAGCAACTGTTTAGAGCCACCTAGCAACCATATTGCAACATATAGAAGCCATATTTCAGCTCCACAACATCGTACAGACATGGTTGTTGGATCGTATGCAATCATGTACAACACCCTAGCAACCGAGTGGCGAGTTTTGCCACTGCAAGCACCACTTCACATTTTCTTCAGGAAATGTACATTCTAGTTAGTGGTGCTTGCTGAAAGCAAGGCATCACTATTGTTATTGCTCATACTTATTATTCTTCTTATTATTAGTGGTGCTTGCTGAAAGCAAGGCATCACTATTGTTATTGCTCATACTTATTATTCTTATTATTATTATTAGTGGTGCTTTTTTAAAAGCATCACTATTGTTATTGCTCATACTTATTATTCTTTTTTTTATTATTATTATTATTCTTATTCTGGACAAAAGTTTGGCGCGTAACTCGCCCCGCACCGTTTGTCTCAGACCCCTGAGTGAGGTGTCAAATCAACCGGCTCATTGAGGAGAGGTGTGCTATGACTTTTATAAGCGATCGGGGGTGCGGTGTTTGCCCCAGGGGCGAAAAAGCGGCCAAAAAAGTCCCATTGACTTAACATTGCGACGAACTTTGACCACACGTAGCTCTGAGCGAGGATTTCGCAGAAATGTGTGATTTGCCACATTTGAAGAGGCTGACAGGCTCTGTAAGAACATACCTCACAATGGGGTAAAAGTTGCACCCCTGGGGGGCAGGAGATGCCCAAAGTTGCCCCATTGACTTACTATGGGGAAGGAACGTCCCGTGAAACACACATGCTTTTCCTACTATGGTAAATTGCATAGGGACTTTGTATTGAACGTAGCTCTGGATCACAGTGTCATAGAGACAAGGGGGAGGGCTCATTTTACTCAGATGACCAATCAGTCTCTCAGGATCATTGTGAAGCTATCAAGCCACGCCCTAGCAACCATTTAGAGCCCCTTAGCAACAAGTTCCATAGACTTCCATTGAAAGAGTTCAAAGAGATATCTCCGGACTGAATTGTCATAGAAACATGGGGGTGGTCTCATTCTACTCGGGGCAGCAAACGGCCAATCATAAATCACCTCAACACTTCCTAGCCCCTCCCTAGCAACCATTGTCGAGCACCTTAGCAACCACAATCCAAAGAGGGATATCTTCCATTCTGAATGTCACAGAGGCATGGGAGTTGGTTTATATCATTCATAGTGACAAGAAGCCTTTGGAACTGCATCATTGGCAGCTGCCAAGTAACTCCATAGCAACCACACAGAGTACCCTAGCAACCAAATTCCAAAGAGGGATATCTGCCATTCTGAATGTCACAGAGAAATGGGAGTTGGTTTATATCATTCATAGTGACAAGAAGCCTTTGCAGTTTCAACATTGGCAACTGCCAAGCCACTCCCTAGCAACCAAACAGAGTACCCTAGCAACCGTTTAACAAAACGAATATCTCTGTATCAGAACATCGTATAGAGATGGGAGTTGGTTTATATCATTCATACTGACAAGCAGCCTTTGGAGTTTCATGATTGGCAGCTGCCAAGCCACTCCCTAGCAACCAACAGAGTACCCTAGCAACCAAATAACAAAGAGGGATATCTTCCATTCTGAATGCCACAGAGGCATGGGAGTTGGTTTATGTAATTCATAATGACAAGAAGCCTTTGCAGTTTCATCATTGGCAGCTGCCAAGCCACTCCCTAGCAACCAAACAGAGTACCCTAGCAACCGTTTAGCAAGACCTATATCTCTACATCAGAACATCGTATAGAGATGGGAGTTGGTTTATATCATTCATACTGACAAGAAGCCTTTGCAGTTTCATCATTAGCAGCTGCCAAGCAACTTCATAGCAACCAAACAGAGTACCCTAGCAACCAAAATCAAAAGAGGGATATCTTCCATTCTGAATGTCACAGAGGCATGGAAGTTGGTTTATATCATTCATACTGACAAGCAGCCTTTGTAGTTTCATTATTGACAGCTCCCAAGCCACTCCTTAGCAACCAAATAGAGTACCCTAGCAACCAAAATTCAAAGAGGGATATCTTCCATTCTGTATGTCACAGAGGCATGGGAGTTGGATTATATCATTCATACTGACAAGCAGCCTTTGGAGATTCATGATTGGCAGCTGCCAAGCCACTCCCTAGCAACCAAATAGAGTACCCTAGCAACCAAAATCCAAAGAGGGATATCTTACATTCTGTATGTCACAGAGGCATGGGAGTTGGTTTATATCATTCATAGTGACAAGAAGCCTTTGGAGTTTCATCATTGGCAGCTGCCTAGCAACTCCATAGCAACCAAATAGAGTACCCTAGCAACCATTTTACAAGACCTACATCTCTGCATCAGAATATTGTATAGAGATGGGGGTTGGCTCATTAGTTTCGGTTGGAAAACAGTCTGTAAATATCACCATGGTAACTGTGTATTCACACCCTAGCAACCATTTAGAGCCACCTAGCAACCATATTGCAACATATAGAAGCCATATTTCAGCTCCACAACATCGTACATACATGGTTGTTGGCTCGTATGCAATCATGTACAACACCCTAGCAACCGAGTGGCGAATTTTGCCACTGCAAGCACCACTTCACATTTTCTTCAGGAAATGTACATTCTAGTTATTATTATTATTCTGGACAAAGTTTGGCGCGTAACTCGCCCCGCACCGTTTGTCTCAGAGCCATGAATGAGGTGTCAAATCGACCGGCTCATTAAGGAGAGGTGTGCTATGACTTTTATAAGCGATCGGGGGGTGCGGTGTTCGCCCCAGGGGCGAAAAAGCGGCCAAAAAAGTCCCATTGACTTAACATTGCGACGAACTTTGACCACACGTAGCTCTGAGCGAGGATTTCGCAGAAATGTGTGATTTGCCACATTTGAAGAGGCTGACAGGCTCTGTAAGAACATACCTCACAATGGGGTAAAAGTTGCACCCCTGGGGGGCAGGAGATGCCCAAAGTTGCCCCATTGACTTACTATGGGGAAGGAACGTCCCGTGAAACACACATGCTTTTCCTACTATGGTAAATTGCATAGGGACTTTGTATTGAACGTAGCTCTGGATCACAGTGTCATAGAGACAAGGGGGAGGGCTCATTTTACTCAGACGACCAATCAGTCTCTCAGGATCATTGTGAAGCTATCAAGCCACGCCCTAGCAACCATTTAGAGCCCCTTAGCAACAAGTTCCATAGACTTCCATTGAAAGAGTTCAAAGAGATATCTCCAGACTGAATTGTCATAGAAACATGGGGGTGGTCTCATTTGACTCGGGGCAGTAAACAGCCAATCATGAATCACCTCAACACTTCCAAGCCCCTCCCTAGCAACCATTGTCGAGCACCTTAGCAACCAAAATCCAAAGAGGGATATCTTCCATTCTGAATGTCACAGAGGCATGGGAGTTGGTTTATATCATTCATACTGACAAGAAGCCTTTGGAATTTCATCATTGGCAGCTGCCAATTAACTCCATAGCAACCAAAGAGAGTATCCTAGCAACCGTTTAGCAAAACGTATATCTCTGCATCAAAACATAGTATAGAGATGGGACTTGGCTCTTTTGACTAAATCATGGTAAACTATGGTAAATCAACCTTGAATCATAGTAAATCATACTAAAACATGGTAAATCATGGTATACTATAGTAAATCATAGTACACTATGGTAAATCGTGGTAAATCATGGTAAACTATGGTAAATCATGCTAGAATCATAGTAAATCATACTTGAACATGGTAAATCATGGTATACTATAGTAAATCATGGTAAACTATGGTAAATCATGGTAAACTATGGTAAATCATGGTAAACTATGATAAATCATGCTAGAATCAGTAAATCATAATTGAACATGGTATATCATGGTATACTATAGTAAATCATGGTATACTATAGTAAATCATGGTAAACTATGGTAAATCGTGGTAAATCGTGGTAAACTATGGTAAATCATGGTAAACTATGATAAATCATGCTAGAATCAGTAAATCATAATTGAACATGGTGTATCATGGTATACTATAGTAAATCATGGTATACTATAGTAAATCATGGTAAACTATGGTAAATCGTGGTAAATCGTGGTAAACTATGGTAAATCATGGTAAACTATGGTAAATCATGCTAGAATCAGTAAATCATACTTGAACATGGTAAATCATGGTATACTATAGTAAATCATGGTAAACTATAGTAAATCGTGGTAAATCATGGTAAACTATGGTAAATCATGCTAGAATCATAGTAAATCATACTTGAACATGGTAAATCATGGTATACTATAGTAAATCATGGTAAACTATGGTAAATCATGCTAAAATCAGTAAATCAGACTTGAACATGGTAAATCATGGTATACTATAGTAAATCATGGTAAACTATGCTAAATCGTGGTAAATCATGGTAAACTATAGTAAATCATGGTAAACTATGGTAAATTATGCTAGAATCAGTAAATCATACTTCAACATGGTAAATCATAGTATACTATAGTAAATCATGGTAAACTATGGCAAATGATCCTAGAATCATAGTAAATCATACTAAAACATGGCAAATCATGGTATACTATAGTAAATCATAGTAAACTATGCTAAATCGTGGTAAATCATGGTATACTATAGTAAATCATGGTAAACTATGGTAAATCATGGTAAACTATGATAAATCATGCTAGAATCAGTAAATCATACTGGAACATGGTAAATCATGGTATACTATAGTAAATCATGGTAAAGTATGGTAAATCGTGGTAAATCATGGTAAACTATGGTAAATCATGCTAGAATCAGTAAATCATACTTGAACATGGTAAATCATGGTATACTATAGTAAATCATGGTAAAGTATGGTAAATCGTGGTAAATCATGGTAAACTATGGTAAATCATGCTAGAATCAGTAAATCATATTTGAACATGGTAAATCATGGTATACTATAGTAAATCATGGTAAACTATGGTAAATCGTGGTAAATAATGGTAAACTATGGTAAATCATGGTAAACTATGGTAAATCATGCTAGAATCAGTAAATCATACTTGAACATGGTAAATCATGGTAAACTATGGTAAATCGTGGTGAACTATGGTAAATCATGGTAAACTATGGTAAATCATGGTAAACTATGATAAATCATGCTAGAATCATAGTAAATCATACTTGAACATGGTAAATCATGGTATACTATAGTAAATCATGGTAAACTATGGTAAATCATGGTAAATCATGCTAGAATCAGTAAATTATAATTGAACATGGTAAATCGTGGTATACTATAGTAAATCATGGTAAACTATAGTAAATCGTGGTAAATTGTGGTAAACTATGGTAAATCATGCCTGAATCAGTAAATCATACTTGCACATGGTAAATCATGGTATACTATAGTAAATCATGGTAAACTATGGTAATTAGTGGTAAATCATTGTAAATCATGGTAAACTATGGTAAATCATGCTAGAATCAGTAAATCATACTTGAACATGGTAAATCATGGTATACTATAGTAAATCATGGTAAACTATGGTAAATCATGGTAAATCATGGTAACTATGATAAATCATGCTAGAATTAGTAAATTATACTAGAACATGGTAAATTGTGGTATACTATAATAAATCATGGTAAACTATGGTAAATCGTGGTAAATCATGGTAAACTATGATAAATCATGCTAGAATCAGTAAATCATACTTGAACATGGTAAATCCTGGTATACTATAGTAAATTATGGTAAACTATGGTAAATCGTGGTAAATCATGGTAAACTATGGTAAATCATGCTTGAATCAGTAAATCATACTTGAACATGGTAAATCATGGCATACTATAGTAAATCATGGTAAACTATAGTAAATCGTGGTAAATCATGGTAAACTATGGTAAACTATGGTAAATCATGCTAGAATCAGTAAATCATACTTGAACATGGTAAATCATGGTATACTATAGTAAATCATGGTAAACTATGGTAAATCGTGGTAAATCATGGTAAACTATGGTAAATCATGCTAGAATCAGTAAATCATACTTGAACATGGTAAATCATGGTATACTATAATAAATCATGGTAAACTATGGTAAATCGTGGTAAATCATGGTAAACTATGATAAATCATGCTAGAATCAGTAAATCATACTTGAACATGGTAAATCCTGGTATACTATAGTAAATTATGGTAAACTATGGTAAATCGTGGTAAATCATGGTAAACTATGGTAAATCATGCTTGAATCAGTAAATCATACTTGAACATGGTAAATCATGGCATACTATAGTAAATCATGGTAAACTATAGTAAATCGTGGTAAATCATGGTAAACTATGGTAAACACCTTAGCAACTGCCTAGCAACCACACTGAATACCCTAGCAACCACTTAGCAACGCCCTAGCAACCACCCAGAATACCTTGGAAACCTCCCAGAACACCATAGCAACCACCTAGTAAAACCCTAGCAACCGAGTGGAGAGTTTTGCCACTGCAAGCACCACTTCACATTTTCTTCAGGAAATGTACATTCTAGTTCTTCTTATTATTAGTGGTGCTTGCTGAAAGCAAGGCATCACTATTGTTATTGCTCATACTTATTATTCTTCTTCTTATTATTATTATTATTCTGGACAAAGTTTGGCGCGTAACTCGCCCCGCACCGTTTGTCTCAGAGCCATGAATGAGGTGTCAAATCGACCGGCTCATTAAGGAGAGGTGTGCTATGACTTTTATAAGCGATCGGGGGTGCGGTGTTCGCCCCAGGGGCGAAAAAGCGGCCAAAAAAGTCCCATTGACTTAACATTGCGACGAACTTTGACCACACGTAGCTCTGAGCGAGGATTTCGCAGAAATGTGTGATTTGCCACATTTGAAGAGGCTGACAGGCTCTGTAAGAACATACCTCACAATGGGGTAAAAGTTGCACCCCTGGGGGGCAGGAGATGCCCAAAGTTGCCCCATTGACTTACTATGGGGAAGGAACGTCCCGTGAAACACACATGCTTTTCCTACTATGGTAAATTGCATAGGGACTTTGTATTGAACGTAGCTCTGGATCACAGTGTCATAGAGACAAGGGGGAGGGCTCATTTTACTCAGACGACCAATCAGTCTCTCAGGATCATTGTGAAGCTATCAAGCCACGCCCTAGCAACCATTTAGAGCCCCTTAGCAACAAGTTCCATAGACTTCCATTGAAAGAGTTCAAAGAGATATCTCCAGACTGAATTGTCATAGAAACATGGGGGTGGTCTCATTTGACTCGGGGCAGTAAACAGCCAATCATGAATCACCTCAACACTTCTAAGCCCCTCCCTAGCAACCATTGTCGAGCACCTTAGCAACCAAAATCCAAAGAGGGATATCTTCCATTCTGAATGTCACAGAGGCATGGGAGTTGGTTTATATCATTCATACTGACAAGAAGCCTTTGGAATTTCATCATTGGCATCTGCCAAGTAACTCCATAGCAACCAAAGAGAGTATCCTAGCAACCGTTTAGCAAAACGTATATCTCTGCATCAAAACATAGTATAGAGATGGGACTTGGCTCTTTTGACTAAATCATGGTAAACTATGGTAAATCAACCTTGAATCATAGTAAATCATACTAAAACATGGTAAATCATGGTATACTATAGTAAATCATAGTACACTATGGTAAATCGTGGTAAATCATGGTAAACTATGGTAAATCATGCTAGAATCATAGTAAATCATACTTGAACATGGTAAATCATGGTATACTATAGTAAATCATGGTAAACTATGGTAAATCATTGTAAACTATGATAAATCATGCTAGAATCAGTAAATCATAATTGAACATGGTATATCATGGTATACTATAGTAAATCATGGTATACTATAGTAAATCATGGTAAACTATGGTAAATCGTGGTAAATCGTGGTAAACTATGGTAAATCATGGTAAACTATGGTAAATCATGCTAGAATCAGTAAATCATACTTGAACATGGTAAATCATGGTATACTATAGTAAATCATGGTAAACTATAGTAAATCGTGTTAATCATGGTAAACTATGGTAAATCATGCTAGAATCATAGTAAATCATACTTGAACATGGTAAATCATGGTATACTATAGTAAATCATGGTAAACTATGGTAAATCATGCTAAAATCAGTAAATCAGACTTGAACATGGTAAATCATGGTATACTATAGTAAATCATGGTAAACTATGCTAAATCGTGGTAAATCATGGTAAACTATAGTAAATCATGGTAAACTATGGTAAATTATGCTAGAATCAGTAAATCATACTTCAACATGGTAAATCATAGTATACTATAGTAAATCATGGTAAACTATGGCAAATGATCCTAGAATCATAGTAAATCATACTAAAACATAGTGTTGTGATTACTATTCACCTAGACAAAACTTCGGCGCGTAACTCGCCCCACACCGTTTGTCACAGACCCCTGAATGAGGTGTCAAATCGACCAGTTTATTGAGGAAAGGTGTGCTATGACTTTTATAAGCGATCGGGTGTAAGATGTTCATCTGGCGGGCGAAAAATTAGCTGAAAAATGTCCCATAGATTTAACATAGGCACAAAATTTGCAAAATCATATCTTTGGCTCAGAAGGTCATAGAGCCTTGGGGTTGGGCTCTTTTGATTCATCCTATCAAGCAGCCAATAAGTAGTGACATAACAACTTCATAGCTACGCCCTAGAAACCAGTTACAGGCCCCTAGCAACCATTAAACAACATTTACAAGCCATATCTCAGCAACAAAACATTGTAAAAACACAGAGTTGGGCATTTTTTGACCCAGACCTGCAAATACTCTTTAAATATTACCCCATAAACTGTATAAACAAACCTTAGCAACCATTTGGAGTACCCTAGCAACCGTACAAACACATGAATGAGCTACAGTATATCTCAGCACCAGAACATCGTATAGACATGGGGGTGTGCTTGTTTGTTTCGGTTGGGAAACCAATCTGTAAATATCATCATGGTAACTGTGTAACCACACCTTAGCAACCATATTGCAACATATAGAAGCCATATTTCAGCTCCACAACATGGTACAGACATGATTGTTGGCTCGTATGCAATCATGTACAACACCCTAGCAACCGAGTGGCGAGTTTTGCCACTGCAAGCACCACTTCACATTTTCTTCAGGAAATGTACATTCTAGTTATTATTATTATTCTGGACAAAGTTTGGCGCGTAACTCGCCCCGCACCGTTTGTGTCAGAGCCATGAATTAGGTGTCAAATCGACCGGCTCATTAAGGAGAGGTGTGCTATGACTTTTATAAGCGATCGGGGGTGCGGTGTTCGCCCCAGGGGCGAAAAAGCGGCCAAAAAAGTCCCATTGACTTTACATTGGGAGTTCTAAAAACATTTGAATCCCAACCGACGTTTTCACACACACAGACTCCAAAGGGCCTGTCACCCCTGCATCTCTCCCTCTCTCTCTCCCTCAGAGGATTTATATTATCAAGCTTTCAATAAGTAATGGCCTAAAATCTTCATAGCCACACCCTAGCAACCAGTTTTAGCACCCTAGCAACCACTAAGAGCTCCCTAGCAACCACCCTAAACCAAAAAAAAACATTTTTTTACATTTTTTGTATTTTTTAAAGCAATTTTACTCTCGTGGCCTTGCGATATCGCTCCATGCTTGTGCCTATTCGGCCATAGGCACGAGGCCGCAGGCCGAGTGCCGTACTGAAGGCACTCGTTATTAAAGATTTTAAGAACTCTATAAAAACTCCATAGTAACCATATTTGACAACTACCAACCACCTAGTAACACCATAGCAACTAACAAAACTACCTTAGCAACCACCCTGAACACCCTAGCAACGTCTAGAAATGCTCTAGTAACCACCAAAAAACTCTAGCAACCACCCAGAACACCCTAGCAACTGCCTAGCAACCACCCAGAACACCTAGCAACTGCCTAGCAACCACCCAGAACACCCTAGCAACTGCCTAGCAATGCCCTAGCATCCACCCAGAATACCATAGCTACTGCCTAGCAACACCATAGCAACCACCCAGAACACCCTAGCAACGCCCTAGCAACTGCCTAGCAACCACCAAGAATACCCTAGCAACTGCCTAGCAACCTTAGCAACTGCCTAGCAACACCATAGCAAACACCCAGAACACCCTAGCAACCACCTGGCAACAGCATCTTGCTAAAAACATGCTATCAACATGCTAATCATGCTAGCATCATGCTAGCAACATGCTAATCAAGCTAGCATCATGCTAGCAACGTGCTAATCAAGCTAGCAAACATGCTAATCATGCTAACATTATGTTAATCATGCTAGCATTATGCTAGCAACATGCTAATCAAGCTAGCAACATGCTAATCATGCTAGCATTATGTTAGCAACATGCTAATCATGCTAGCATTATGCTAGCAACATTCTAATCAAGCTAACATAATGCTAGCAACATGTTAATCATTCTAGCATTATGCTAGCAACATGCTAATCAAGCTAGCAACATGCTAATCATGCTAGCATTATGCTAATCATGCTAGCATTATGCTAATCATGCTAGCATTATGCTAACAACATGCTAATCAAGCTAGCATAATGCTAGCAACATGCTAATCATGTTAGCATCTAGCTAAAAACATGCTAGCAAAATGCTAATCATGCTAGCATCTTGTTAAAAGCATGCTAGTCATGCTAGCATCATCCAACCAACATGCTAATCATGCTAACAACATGCTTATCCTGCTAGCATCATTCTAACAACATGGTAATCATAATAAATCATGCTGGAATGTGGTAAATCGTAGTAAATCATCTTAGAAACATGGTAAATCATGGTAAATAATGCTAAAATGTGGTATATCATGGTATCACAACATGACAATTGTGTTAGCATCTGCCCAGTGGCGAATTTTGTCACTGCAAGCACCACTTTACATTTTCTTCAGGAAATGTACATTCTAGTGTTGTGATTACTATTCACCTAGACATAACTTCGGCGCGTAACTCGCCCCACACCGTTTGTCACAGACCCCTGAATGAGGTGTCAAATTGACCGGTTTATTGAGGAGAGGTGTGCTATGACTTTTATAAGCGATCGGGTGTACGATGTTCGTCTGGCGGGCGAAAAATTTGCCGAAAAATGTCCCATAGACTTAACATAGGCACAAAATTTGCAAAATCATATCTTTGGCTCAGAAGGTCATAGAGCCTTGGGGTTGGGCTCTTTTGATTCATCCTATCAAGCAGCCAATAAGTAGTGACATAACAACTTCATAGCCACGCCCTAGAAACCAGTTACAGGCCCCTAGCAACCATTGAACAACATTTACAAGCCATATCTCAGCAACAAAACATTGTAAAAACACAGAGTTGGGCATTTTTTAACCCATACCTGCAAATACTCTTTAAATATTACCCCATAAACTGTATAAACAAACCTTAGCAACCATTTGGAGTACCCTAGCAACCGTACAAACACATAAATGAGCTATATCTCAGCACCAGAACATCGTATAGACATGGGGGTGTGCTTGTTTGTTTCGGTTTGGAAACCAGTCTGTAAATATCATCATGGTAACTGTGTAACCACACCTTAGCAACCGTTTAGAGCCACCTAGCAACCATATTGCAACATATAGAAGCCATATTTCAGCTCCACAACATCGTACAGACATGGTTGTTGGCTCGTATGCAATCATGTACAACACTCTAGCAACTGAGTGGCGAGTTTTGCCACTGCAAGCACCACTTCACATTTTCTTCAGGAAATGTACATTCTAGTTAGTGGTGCTTGCTGAAAGCAAGGCATCACTATTGTTATTGCTCATACTTATTAGTGGTGCTTGCTGAAAGCAAGGCATCACTATTGTTATTGCTCATACTTATTATTAGTGGTGCTTGCTGAAAGCAAGGCATCACTATTGTTATTGCTCATACTTATTATTAGTGGTGCTTGCTGAAAGCAAGGCATCACTATTGTTATTGCTCATACTTATTATTCTTCTTATTAATGGTGCTTGCTGAAAGCAAGGCATCATTAGTGTTCTCTTGCATACTTATTATTATTTTTATTATTATTATTCTTCCACACAAAAGTTTGGCGCGTAACTCGCCCCGCACCGTTTGTCTCAGAGCCATGAATGAGGTGTCAAATCGACCGGCTCATTAAGGAGAGGTGTGCTATGACTTTTATAAGCGATCGGGGGTGCGGTGTTCGCCCCAGGGGCGAAAAAGCGGCCAAAAAAGTCCCATTGACTTAACATTGCGACGAACTTTGACCACACGTAGCTCTGAGCGAGGATTTCGCAGAAATGTGTGATTTGCCACATTTGAAGAGGCTGACAGGCTCTGTAAGAACATACCTCACAATGGGGTAAAAGTTGCACCCCTGGGGGGCAGGAGATGCCCAAAGTTGCCCCATTGACTTACTATGGGGAAGGAACGTCCCGTGAAACACACATGCTTTTCCTACTATGGTAAATTGCATAGGGACTTTGTATTGAACGTAGCTCTGGATCACAGTGTCATAGAGACAAGGGGGAGGGCTCATTTTACTCAGACGACCAATCAGTCTCTCAGGATCATTGTGAAGCTATCAAGCCATGCCCTAGCAACCATTTAGAGCCCCTTAGCAACAAGTTCCATAGACTTCCATTGAAAGAGTTCAAAGAGATATCTCCAGACTGAATTGTCATAGAAACATGGGGGTGGTCTCATTTGACTCGGGGCAGTAAACAGCCAATCATGAATCACCTCAACACTTCCAAGCCCCTCCCTAGCAACCATTGTCGAGCACCTTAGCAACCAAAATCCAAAGAGGGATATCTTCCATTCTGAATGTCACAGAGGCATGGGAGTTGGTTTATATCATTCATACTGACAAGAAGCCTTTGGAATTTCATCATTGGCAGCTGCCAAGTAACTCCATAGCAACCAAAGAGAGTATCCTAGCAACCGTTTAGCAAAACGTATATCTCTGCATCAAAACATAGTATAGAGATGGGACTTGGCTCTTTTGACTAAATCATGGTAAACTATGGTAAATCAACCTTGAATCATAGTAAATCATACTAAAACATGGTAAATCATGGTATACTATAGTAAATCATAGTACACTATGGTAAATCGTGGTAAATCATGGTAAACTATGGTAAATCATGCTAGAATCATAGTAAATCATACTTGAACATGGTAAATCATGGTAAACTATGGTAAATCATGGTAAACTATGGTAAATCATGGTAAACTATGATAAATCATGCTAGAATCAGTAAATCATAATTGAACATGGTATATCATGGTATACTATAGTAAATCATGGTATACTATAGTAAATCATGGTAAACTATGGTAAATCGTGGTAAATCGTGGTAAACTATGGTAAATCATGGTAAACTATGGTAAATCATGCTAGAATCAGTAAATCATACTTGAACATGGTAAATCATGGTATACTATAGTAAATCATGGTAAACTATAGTAAATCGTGGTAAATCATGGTAAACTATGGTAAATCATGCTAGAATCATAGTAAATCATACTTGAACATGGTAAATCATGGTATACTATAGTAAATCATGGTAAACTATGGTAAATCATGGTAAACTATGGTAAATCATGGTAAACTATGATAAATCATGCTAGAATCAGTAAATCATAATTGAACATGGTATATCATGGTATACTATAGTAAATCATGGTATACTATAGTAAATCATGGTAAACTATGGTAAATCGTGGTAAATCGTGGTAAACTATGGTAAATCATGGTAAACTATGGTAAATCATGCTAGAATCAGTAAATCATACTTGAACATGGTAAATCATGGTATGGTATACTATAGTAAATCATGGTAAACTATAGTAAATGTAAATCGTTGTAAATCATGGTAAACTATGGTAAATCATGCTAGAATCAGTAAATCATACTTGAACATGGTAAATCATGGTATACTATAGTAAATCATGGTAAACTATGGTAAATCATGGTAAATCATGGTAACTATGATAAATCATGCTAGAATCAGTAAATTATACTAGAACATGGTAAATTGTGGTATACTATAGTAAATCATGGTAAACTATGGTAAATCATGCTAGAATCAGTAAATCATACTTGAACATGGTAAATCATGGTATACTATAATAAATCATGGTAAACTATGGTAAATCGTGGTAAATCATGGTAAACTATGATAAATCATGCTAGAATCAGTAAATCATACTTGAACATGGTAAATCCTGGTATACTATAGTAAATTATGGTAAACTATGGTAAATCGTGGTAAATCATGGTAAACTATGGTAAATCATGCTTGAATCAGTAAATCATACTTTAACATGGTAAATCATGGCATACTATAGTAAATCATGGTAAACTATAGTAAATCGTGGTAAATCATGGTAAACTATGGTAAACACCTTAGCAACTGCCTAGCAACCACACTGAATACCCTAGCAACCACTTAGCAACGCCCTAGCAACCACCCAGAATACCTTGGAAACCTCCCAGAACACCATAGCAACCACCTAGTAAAACCCTAGCAACCATGCCGAATTTTGCCACTGCAAGCACCACTTCACATTTTCTTCAGGAAATGTACATTCTAGTTATTATTATTATTCTGGACAAAGTTTGGCGCGTAACTCGCCCCGCACCGTTTGTCTCAGAGCCATGAATGAGGTGTCAAATCGACCGGCTCATTAAGGAGAGGTGTGCTATGACTTTTATAAGCGATCGGGGGTGCGGTGTTCGCCCCAGGGGCGAAAAAGCGGCCAAAAAAGTCCCATTGACTTAACATTGCGACGAACTTTGACCACACGTAGCTCTGAGCGAGGATTTCGCAGAAATGTGTGATTTGCCACATTTGAAGAGGCTGACAGGCTCTGTAAGAACATACCTCACAATGGGGTAAAAGTTGCACCCCTGGGGGGCAGGAGATGCCCAAAGTTGCCCCATTGACTTACTATGGGGAAGGAACGTCCCGTGAAACACACATGCTTTTCCTACTATGGTAAATTGCATAGGGACTTTGTATTGAACGTAGCTCTGGATCACAGTGTCATAGAGACAAGGGGGAGGGCTCATTTTACTCAGACGACCAATCAGTCTCTCAGGATCATTGTGAAGCTATCAAGCCACGCCCTAGCAACCATTTAGAGCCCCTTAGCAACAAGTTCCATAGACTTCCATTGAAAGAGTTCAAAGAGATATCTCCAGACTGAATTGTCATAGAAACATGGGGGTGGTCTCATTTGACTCGGGGCAGTAAACAGCCAATCATGAATCACCTCAACACTTCCAAGCCCCTCCCTAGCAACCATTGTCGAGCACCTTAGCAACCAAAATCCAAAGAGGGATATCTTCCATTCTGAATGTCACAGAGGCATGGGAGTTGGTTTATATCATTCATACTGACAAGAAGCCTTTGGAATTTCATCATTGGCAGCTGCCAATTAACTCCATAGCAACCAAAGAGAGTATCCTAGCAACCGTTTAGCAAAACGTATATCTCTGCATCAAAACATAGTATAGAGATGGGACTTGGCTCTTTTGACTAAATCATGGTAAACTATGGTAAATCAACCTTGAATCATAGTAAATCATACTAAAACATGGTAAATCATGGTATACTATAGTAAATCATAGTACACTATGGTAAATCGTGGTAAATCATGGTAAACTATGGTAAATCATGCTAGAATCATAGTAAATCATACTTGAACATGGTAAATCATGGTATACTATAGTAAATCATGGTAAACTATGGTAAATCATGGTAAACTATGGTAAATCATGGTAAACTATGATAAATCATGCTAGAATCAGTAAATCATAATTGAACATGGTATATCATGGTATACTATAGTAAATCATGGTATACTATAGTAAATCATGGTAAACTATGGTAAATCGTGGTAAATCGTGGTAAACTATGGTAAATCATGGTAAACTATGATAAATCATGCTAGAATCAGTAAATCATAATTGAACATGGTGTATCATGGTATACTATAGTAAATCATGGTATACTATAGTAAATCATGGTAAACTATGGTAAATCGTGGTAAATCGTGGTAAACTATGGTAAATCATGGTAAACTATGGTAAATCATGCTAGAATCAGTAAATCATACTTGAACATGGTAAATCATGGTATACTATAGTAAATCATGGTAAACTATAGTAAATCGTGGTAAATCATGGTAAACTATGGTAAATCATGCTAGAATCATAGTAAATCATACTTGAACATGGTAAATCATGGTATACTATAGTAAATCATGGTAAACTATGGTAAATCATGCTAAAATCAGTAAATCAGACTTGAACATGGTAAATCATGGTATACTATAGTAAATCATGGTAAACTATGCTAAATCGTGGTAAATCATGGTAAACTATAGTAAATCATGGTAAACTATGGTAAATTATGCTAGAATCAGTAAATCATACTTCAACATGGTAAATCATAGTATACTATAGTAAATCATGGTAAACTATGGCAAATGATCCTAGAATCATAGTAAATCATACTAAAACATGGCAAATCATGGTATACTATAGTAAATCATAGTAAACTATGGTAAATCGTGGTAAATCATGGTATACTATAGTAAATCATGGTAAACTATGGTAAATCATGGTAAACTATGATAAATCATGCTAGAATCAGTAAATCATACTGGAACATGGTAAATCATGGTATACTATAGTAAATCATGGTAAAGTATGGTAAATCGTGGTAAATCATGGTAAACTATGGTAAATCATGCTAGAATCAGTAAATCATACTTGAACATGGTAAATCATGGTATACTATAGTAAATCATGGTAAAGTATGGTAAATCGTGGTAAATCGTGGTAAACTATGGTAAATCATGCTAGAATCAGTAAATCATATTTGAACATGGTAAATCATGGTATACTATAGTAAATCATGGTAAACTATGGTAAATCGTGGTAAATAATGGTAAACTATGGTAAATCATGGTAAACTATGGTAAATCATGCTAGAATCAGTAAATCATACTTGAACATGGTAAATCATGGTAAACTATGGTAAATCGTGGTGAACTATGGTAAATCATGGTAAACTATGGTAAATCATGGTAAACTATGATAAATCATGCTAGAATCATAGTAAATCATACTTGAACATGGTAAATCATGGTATACTATAGTAAATCATGGTAAACTATGGTAAATCATGGTAAATCATGCTAGAATCAGTAAATTATAATTGAACATGGTAAATCGTGGTATACTATAGTAAATCATGGTAAACTATAGTAAATCGTGGTAAATTGTGGTAAACTATGGTAAATCATGCCTGAATCAGTAAATCATACTTGCACATGGTAAATCATGGTATACTATAGTAAATCATGGTAAACTATGGTAATTAGTGGTAAATCATTGTAAATCATGGTAAACTATGGTAAATCATGCTAGAATCAGTAAATCATACTTGAACATGGTAAATCATGGTATACTATAGTAAATCATGGTAAACTATGGTAAATCATGGTAAATCATGGTAACTATGATAAATCATGCTAGAATTAGTAAATTATACTAGAACATGGTAAATTGTGGTATACTATAATAAATCATGGTAAACTATGGTAAATCGTGGTAAATCATGGTAAACTATGATAAATCATGCTAGAATCAGTAAATCATACTTGAACATGGTAAATCCTGGTATACTATAGTAAATTATGGTAAACTATGGTAAATCGTGGTAAATCATGGTAAACTATGGTAAATCATGCTTGAATCAGTAAATCATACTTGAACATGGTAAATCATGGCATACTATAGTAAATCATGGTAAACTATAGTAAATCGTGGTAAATCATGGTAAACTATGGTAAACTATGGTAAATCATGCTAGAATCAGTAAATCATACTTGAACATGGTAAATCATGGTATACTATAGTAAATCATGGTAAACTATGGTAAATCGTGGTAAATCATGGTAAACTATGGTAAATCATGCTAGAATCAGTAAATCATACTTGAACATGGTAAATCATGGTATACTATAATAAATCATGGTAAACTATGGTAAATCGTGGTAAATCATGGTAAACTATGATAAATCATGCTAGAATCAGTAAATCATACTTGAACATGGTAAATCCTGGTATACTATAGTAAATTATGGTAAACTATGGTAAATCGTGGTAAATCATGGTAAACTATGGTAAATCATGCTTGAATCAGTAAATCATACTTGAACATGGTAAATCATGGCATACTATAGTAAATCATGGTAAACTATAGTAAATCGTGGTAAATCATGGTAAACTATGGTAAACACCTTAGCAACTGCCTAGCAACCACACTGAATACCCTAGCAACCACTTAGCAACGCCCTAGCAACCACCCAGAATACCTTGGAAACCTCCCAGAACACCATAGCAACCACCTAGTAAAACCCTAGCAACCGAGTGGAGAGTTTTGCCACTGCAAGCACCACTTCACATTTTCTTCAGGAAATGTACATTCTAGTTCTTCTTATTATTAGTGGTGCTTGCTGAAAGCAAGGCATCACTATTGTTATTGCTCATACTTATTATTCTTCTTATTATTATTATTATTATTATTATTCTGGACAAAGTTTGGCGCGTAACTCGCCCCGCACCGTTTGTCTCAGAGCCATGAATGAGGTGTCAAATCGACCGGCTCATTAAGGAGAGGTGTGCTATGACTTTTATAAGCGATCGGGGGTGCGGTGTTCGCCCCAGGGGCGAAAAAGCGGCCAAAAAAGTCCCATTGACTTAACATTGCAACAAACTTTGACGAGTCATAGCTCCGAGCGAGGATTTCGCAGAAATGTGTGATTTGCCACATTTGAAGAGGATGGCAGGCTGTGTGAGACCATACCTCACAATGGGGTTGCACCCCTGGGGGGCAGGAGCTGCCCAAAGTTTCCCATTGACTTACTATGGTGTAGGACGGCCCAGCATGTGTTTTTCCTACTATGGTAAATTGCATAGGGATTTTGTATTGAACATAGCTCTGGATCACAGTGTCATAGAGACAAGGGGGCGGGCTCATTTTACTCAGATGACCAATCAGTCTCTCAGGATCATTGTGAAGCTATCAAGCCATGCCCTAGCAACCATTTAGAGCACCTTAGCAACAAGTCCCATAGACTTCCATTGAAAGAGATCAAAGGGATATCTCCGGACTAAATTGTCATAGAAACATGAAGGTGGTCTCGTTTGACTCGGGTCAGCAAACAGCCAATCATGAATCACCTCAACACTTCCTAGCCCCTCCCTAGCAACCATTGTCGAGCCCCTTAGCAACCAAAATCCAAAGAGGGATATCTTCCATTCTGAATGTCACAGAGGCATGGGAGTTGGTTTATATCATTCATACTGAAAATCAGCCTTTGGAGTTTCATCATTGGCAGCTGCCAAGCCACTCCATAGCAACCAAACAGAGTACCCTAGCAACTATTTAGCAAGACCTATATCTCTGTATCAGAGCATCGTATAAAGATGGGGGTTGGTTTATATCATTCATACTGAAAAGCAGCCTTTGCAGTTTCATCATTGGCAGCTGTCAAGCAACTCCATAACAACCAAAAAGAGTACCCTAGCAACCGTTTAGCAAAACGTATATCTCTGCATCAAAACATCGTATAGAGATGGGACTTGGCTCTTTTGACTAAATCATGGTAAACTATGGTAAATCATGCTAGAATCAGTAAATCATACTTGAACATGGTAAATCATTTGTATACTATAGTAAATCATGGTAAACTATAGTAAATCGTGGTAAATCATAGTAAACTATGGTAAATCATGGTAAACTATGGTAAATCATGCTAGAATCAGTAAATCATACTTGAACATGGTAAATCATGGTATACTATAGTAAATCATGGTAAACTATGGTAAATTATCCTAGAATCATAGTAAATCCTACTAAAACATGGTAAATCATGGTATACTATAGTAAATCATAGTAAACTATGGAAAATCGTGGTAAATCATGGTAAATCATGGTAAACTATGGTAAATCATGGTATACTATAGTAAATCATGGTAAACTATGGTAAATCATGGTAAACTATGGTAAATCATGGTAAACTATGATAAATCATGCTAGAATCAGTAAATCATACTTGAACATGGTAAATCATGGTATACTATAGTAAATCATGGTAAACTATGCTAAATCGTGGTAAATCATGGTAAACTATGATAAATCATGGTAAACTATGATAAATCATGCTAGAATCACTAAATCATACTTGAACATGGTAAATCATGGTATACTATAGTAAATCATGGTAAATAATGGTAAACTATGGTAAATTATCCTAGAATCATAGTAAATCATACTAAACCATGGTAAATCATGGTATACTATAGTAAATCATGGTAAACTATGGTAAATCATGGTAAACTATGATAAATCATGCTAGAATCATAGTAAATCATAATTGAACATGGTAAATCATGGTATACTATAGTAAATCATGGTAAACTATGGTAAATCATGCTAGAATCAGTAAATTATACTTGAACATGGTAAATCGTAGTATACTATAGTAAATCATGGTAAACTATGGTAAATCATGGTAAATCATGGTAAACTATGGTAAATCATGGTAAACTATGGTAAATCATGCTAGAATCAGTAAATTATACTTGAACATGGTAAATCGTGGTATACTATAGTAAATCATGGTAAATCATGGTAAACTATGGTAAATCATGGTAAACTATGATAAATCATGCTAGAATCAGTAAATCATACTTGAAACTGGTAAATCATGGTATACTATAGTAAATCATGGTAAACTATGGTAAATCGTGGTAAATCATGGTAAACTATGGTAAATCATGGTAAACTATGATAAATCATGCTAGAATCAGTAAATCATACTTGAACATGGTAAATCATGGTATACTATAGTAAATCATGGTAACCTATGGTAAATCGTGGTAAATAATGGTAAACTATGGTAAATCATGGTAAACTATGGTAAATCATGCTAGAATCAGTAAATTATACTAGAACATGGTAAATCGTGGTATACTATAGTAAATCATGGTAAACTATAATAAATCGTGGTAAATCATGGTAAACTATGGTAAATCATGCTAGAATCAGTAAATCATACTTGAACATGGTAAATCATGGTATACTATAGTAAATCATGGTAAACTATGGTAAATCGTGGTAAATCATAGTAAATTATGGTAAATCATGCTAGAATCAGTAAATCATACTTGAACATGGTAAATCATGGTATACTATAGTAAATCGTGGTAAATCATGGTAAACTATGGTAAATCATGCTTGAATCAGTAAATCATACTTGAACATGGTAAATCATGATATACAATAGTAAATCATGGTAAACTATGGTTAATCATGGTAAACTATGGTAAATCATGGTAAACCATGCTAGCCACGTGGTAAAAGCATGCTAGCATCATCCTAGCAACATAATAATCATGCTAACATAATGCTAGTATAATGCTAATAATGCTAGCATGGTGCTAGCATTATGTTAGTCACATGCTTATTATGCTAGCATGATGTTAATTTTGTTATCATCTTGCTAAAATCTAGCTAACCGCACCCTAGCAACCGAGTGGCGAGTTTTGCCACTGCAAGCACCACTTCACATTTTCTTCAGGAAATGTACATTCTAGTTATTATTATTAATCTTCTGTGAAAAACTGTTGACTCAAACTCGTCCTAGAGCTTTAACTCTACATACTCCAAACTCGGCTCAGACACTCAAACTGATCTGAAGTTAGTTGCTATATCTTTTCAGACTGATCGGACTTACTGTTTTCCTACAAATGACGATCAAAACTCGGAAAAACTCCCATTGACTTACATTGGGGAGTTCTAAAAAATTCAAATCCAGATTCAAACTCACCAACCGACAAAAATTCAAATCTAAACACCTTGAAGACTAAACCAAACTGCCGTTCTATATATATTAGCCAATGAAACTCATTTAAACTAATAAACTCTAATCTCATACATTTATAAACTAATTAACTTAAATTTAATAGCTAATTAACTAATAAACTCATGAATTCATAGATTTATGAACTCTTAAACTCATAAATTAATAAACTCTGAACTCTAAACTCATTTAAACTTATAAACTCTAAACTCAAAAACTCATACACTTATAAACTCATCAATTTATACACTTATAAACTCTAAACTCATAAACTCTGAGTGTGTGTGTGTGTGTGTGTGTGTGTGTGTGTGTGTCTGAGTGAGTGAGTGTGTGAGCGAGGTAGTCTGAGTGAGTGTGTGTGTGTGTGTGTGTGTGTGTGTGTGTGTGTGTGTGTGTGTGTGTGTGTGTGTGTGTGTGTATCTATCTAACTTATTTATCTATCTATCTATCTATCTCTCTGTCATAAACTTCAAACTACTTTAAACTTCAAACCACTTTAAACTTCTTAAGTTTAATGCTTCCAGCTCCCAAACAACTCCATAGCAACCAAACTTGAGTACCCTAGCAACCGTTTTGCAAGACCTATATCTCTGTATCAGAACATCGTATAGAGATGAGTTTTGGCTCTTTTGACTCATGCTAGCAAACAGCACTTCCAACATGCTACACATGCTAGCAGTGAATAGCTACATGCTAATAGCAATTAGTTAAGTGTTAAATCATGCCAAGATCATGCTAAGAACTCTATAAAAACTCCATAGTAACCATCTGTGACAACTACCAACCACCTAGTAACACCATATCAACCGCCCTGAATACCATAGCAACCACCCAGAACACCCTAGCAACCGCCTAGCAACCACCCAGAACACCCTAGCAACCACCCAAAATACCCTAGCAACCACCCAAAAGACCCTAGCAACCACCCAAAATATCCTAGCAACCACCCAAAACACCCTAGCAACCGCCTAGCAACCACCCAAAAGACCCTAGCAACCACCTAGCAACCACCCAAAATATCCAAGCAACCACCCAAAACACCCTAGCAACCGCCTAGCAACCACCCAAAAGACCCTAGCAACCACCCAAAATACCCTAGCAACCACCCAAAATACCCTAGAAACCGCATAGCAACCACCCAAAAGACCCTAGCAACCACCGAAAATATCCTAGCAACCGCCTAGCAACCACCCAAAAGACCCTAGCAACTACACAAAATATCCTAGCAACCGCCTAGCAACTACCCAAAAGACCCTAGCAACCACCCAGAACACCCTATCAACCGCCTAGCAACCACCCAAAAGACCCTAGCAACCACCCAAAACACCCTAGCAACCGCCTAGCAACCACCAAAAAGACCCTAGCAACCACCCAGAACACCCTAGCAACCACCCAAAACACCCTAGCAACCTCCTAGCAACCACCCAAAAGACCATAGCAACCACCCAAAACACCCTAGCAACCGCCTAGCAACCACGCAAAAGACCCTAGCAACCACCCAAAATATCCTAGCAACCACCCAAAACACCCTAGCAACCGCCTAGCAACCACCCAAAAGACCCTAGCAACCACCCAAAAGACCCTAGCAACCGCCTAGCAACCACCCAAAAGACCCTAGCAACCACCTAAAATATCCTAGCAACCGCCTAGCAACCACCCAAAAGACCCTAGCAACCACCCAAAATATCCTAGCAACGACCTAGCAACCACCCAGAATACCCTAGCAACCACCCAAAACAGCCTAGCAACCACCCAGAAAACCCTAGCAACCACCCAGAATACCCTAGCAACCACCTAGAACACCCTAGCTACCACCCAAAATACCCTAGCAACCACCCAAAAGACCTTAGCAACCACCCAGGACACCCTAGCAACCACCTAGCAACCACCCAGAACACCCTAGCAACCGCCCAAAATACCCTAGCAACACCATAGCAACCGCCTAGCAAAAAACGTTCTGCTCCAAACTTTCTCAAGCCAACTTAAAGTTTGTCTCGACGAACTTTCGCATCTAGTTAAGTTGGCTTGAGAAAGCCAACATATTGAAATCCTATTTAAACTTATTATTATTAAGTTGGCTTGAGAGAGCCAACATATTGAAATGCTATTTAAACTTATTATTAAGTTGGCTTGAGAAAGCCAACTTACTGATATTGTATTTAAACATATTATTATTATTATTATGACCCTAAAAATTTACAAGACAAACTCCTCCTAGAGCTTTAACTCTACATACTCCAAATTCGGCTCAGACACTCAAACTGATCTGACTCGAGTTGCTTTATCTTTTCAGACTGATCGGACTTACGGTTTTCCTACAAATGACGATCAAAACTCGAAAAAACTCATTCAAAAACTCCCATTGACTTACATTGGGGAGTTCTAAAAAATTCAAACCGACAAAAATTTAAATCTAAACACCTTGAAGACTAAACCAAACTGCCGTTCTATATACTATATGAGCCATTGAGACTCATTTAAACTAATAAACTATAAACTATAAACACTTATAAACTAATTAACTTATAAACTCATGAATTCATAGACTTATGAACTCTTAAACTCATAAATTAATAAACTCTGAACTCTTAAACTCATTTAAACTTATAAACTCTAAACTCAAAAACTCTTACACTTATAAACTCATCAATTTATACACTTATAAACTCTAAACTCATAAACTCTGAGTGTGTGTGTCTGAGTGAGTGTGTGAGCGAGTTAGTGTGTGTGTGTGTGTGTGTGTGTGTCTATCTATCCAACTTATTTATCTATCTGTCATAAACTTCAAACTACTTTAAACTTCAAACCACTTTAAACTTCTTAAGTTTAATGCTTCCAGCTCCCAAGCAACTCCATAGCAACCAAACTTGAGTACCCTAGCAACCGTTTTGCAAGACCTATATCTCTGTATCAGAACATCGTATAGAGATGAGTTTTGGCTCTTTTGACTCATGCTAGCAAACAGCACTTCCAACATGCTACACATGCTAGCAGTGAATAGCTACATGCTAATAGCAATTAGTTAAGTGTTAAATCATGCCAAGATCATGCTAAGAACTCTATAAAATCTCCATAGTAACCATCTGTGACAACTACCAACCACCTAGTAACACCATATCAACCGCCCTGAATACCATAGCAACCACCCAGAACACCCTAGCAACCGCCTAGCAACCACCCAAAATACCCTAGCAACCACCCAAAAGACCCTAGCAACCACCCAAAACACCCTAGCAACCGCCTAGCAACCACCCAAAAGACCCTAGCAACCACCTAGCAACCACCCAAAATATCCTAGCAACCACCCAAAACACCCTAGCAACTGCCTAGCAACCACCCAAAAGACCCTAGCAACCACCAAAAATATCCTAGCAACCACCCAAAATACCCTAGCAACCGCCTAGCAACCACCCAAAAGACCCTAGCAACCACCGAAAATATCCTAGCAAACGCCTAGCAACCACCCAAAAGACCCTAGCAACTACACAAAATATCCTAGCAACCGCCTAGCAACTACCCAAAAGACCCTAGCAACCACCCAGAACACCCTAGCAACCACCCAAAATACCCTAGCAACCACCCAAAAGACCCTAGCAACCACCCAAAATATCCTAGCAACCACCCAAAACACCCTAGCAACCGCCTAGCAACCACCCAAAAGACCCTAGCAACCACCCAGAACACCCTAGCAACCACCCAAAATACCCTAGCAACCACCCAAAACACCGTAGCAACCACCCAAAACACCCTAGCAACCGCCTAGCAACCACCAAAAATATCCTAGCAACCACCCAAAATACCTTTGCAACCACCTAGCAACCACCCAGGACACCATAGCAACCACCCAGAACACCCTAGCAACCACCCAGAATACCATAGCAACCACTCAAAACACCCTAGCAACTGCCTAACAACCACCCAGAAAACCTTAACAACCACCCAAAATACCTTAGAACACCCTAGCAACACCATAGCAACCACCCAGAACACCCTAGCAACCGCCTAGCAACCACCCAAAATACCCTAGCAACCACCCAAAAGACCCTAGCAACCACCCAAAACACCCTAGCAACCGCCTAGCAACCACCCAAAAGACGCTAGCAACCACCTAGCAACCACCCAAAATATCCTAGCAACCACCCAAAACACCCTAGCAACTGCCTAGCAACCACCCAAAAGACCCTAGCAACCACCGAAAATATCCTAGCAAACGCCTAGCAACCACCCAAAAGACCCTAGCAACTACACAAAATATCCTAGCAACCGCCTAGCAACTACCCAAAAGACCCTAGCAACCACCCAGAACACCATAGCAACCACCCAAAATACCCTAGCAACCACCCAAAAGACCCTAGCAACCACCCAAAATATCCTAGCAACCACCTAAAATACCCTAGCAACCGCTTAGCAACCACCCAAACGACCCTAGCAACCACCCAAAAGACCCTGGCAACCGCCTAGCAACCACCCAGAACACCCTAGTAACCACCCAAAATACCATAGCAACACCCTAGCAACCACCGAAAATATCCTAGCAACCGCCTAGCAACCACCCAAAATACCCTAGCAACCGCCTAGCAACCACCCAAAAGACCCTAGCAACCACAGAAAATATCCTTGCAACCGCCTAGCAACCACCCAGAACACCCTAGCAACCACCTAAAATACCCTAGCAACCGCCTAGCAACCACCCAAAAGACCCTAGGAACCACTGAAAATATCCTAGCAACCGCCTAGCAACCACCCAAAATATCCTAGCAACTGCCTAGCAACCACCCAAAACAGCCTAGCAACCACCCAGAACACCCTAGCAACTGCCTAACAACAACCCAGAATACCCTAGCAACCACCTAGCAACCACCAAAAAGACCCTAGCAACCACCCAAAAGATCCTAGAAATCACCTAAAATACCCTAGCAACCACCTAGCAACCACCCAAAAGACCTTAGCAACCACCAAAAATATCCTAGCAACCGCCTAGCAACCACCCAAAAGACCCTAGCAACCACCCAAAATATCCTAGCAACAACCTAGCAACCACCCAGAACACCCTAGCAACCGCCCAAAATACCCTAGCAACACCATAGCAACCACCCAGAACACCATAGCAACCACCTAGCAAAAAACCTTCTGGTCCAAACTTTCTCAAGCCAACTTAAAGTTTGTCTCGACGAACTTTCGCATCTAGTTAAGTTGGCTTGAGAAAGCCAACATATTGAAATCCTATTTAAACTTATTATTATTATTATTATTATTATTATTCTTACCAAAAAATTACACTCAATCTCCTCCTAGAGCTTTAACTCTACATACTCCAAACTCGGCTCAGACCTTCAAACTGTTCTGACTCGAGTTGCTTTATCTTTTCAGACTGATCGGACCTACGGTTTTCCTACAAATGACGATCAAAACTCGGAAAAACTCCCATTGACTTACATTGGGGAGTTCTAAAAAATTCAAATCCAGATTCAAACTCACCAACCGACAAAAATTAAAATCTAAACACCTTGAAGACTAAACCAAACTGCCGTTCTAAATATATTAGAAAAATGAAACTAATTTAAACGAATAAACTGTAATCTCATACACTTATAAACTAATTAACTTAAATTGAATAACTAATTAACTAATAAACTCATGAATTCATAGACTTATGAACTCTTAAACTCATAAATTAATAAACTCTGAACTCTAAACTCATTTAAACTTATAAACTCTAAACTCAAAAACTCGTACACTTATAAACTCTAAACTCATAAACTCTGAGTGTGTGTGTGTGTCTGAGTGAGTGTGTGAGCGAGGTAGTCTGAGTGAGTGTGTGTGTGTGTGTGTGTGTGTGTGTATCTATCTAACTTATTTATATATCTATCATAAACTTCAAACTACTTTAAACTACTTTAAACTTCAAACCACTTTAAACTTCTTAAGTTTAATGCTTCCAGCTCCCAAGCAACTCCATAGCAACCAAACTTGAGTACCCTAGCAACCGTTTTGCAAGACCTATATCTCTGTATCAGAACATCATACAGAGATGAGGTTTGGCTCTTTTGACTCATGCTAGCAAACAGCACTTCCAACATGCTACACATGCTAGCAGTGAATAGCTACATGCTAATAGCGATTAGTTAAGTGTTAAATCATGCCAAGATCATGCTAAGAACTCTATAAAAACTCCATAGTAACCATCTGTGACAACTACCAACCACCTAGTAACACCATATCAACCGCCCTGAATACCATAGCAACCACCCAAAATACCCTAGCAACCGCCTAGCAACCACCCAAAATACCCTAGCAACCACCCAAAAGACCCTAGCAACCACCCGAAAGACCCTAGCAACCACCTAGCAACCACCCAAAATATCCTAGCAACCACCCAAAACACCCTAGCAACTGCCTAGCAACCACCCAAAAGACCCTAGCAACCACCAAAAATATCCTAGCAACCACCCAAAATACCCTAGCAACCGCCTAGCAACCACCCAAAAGACCCTAGCAACCACCGAAAATATCCTAGCAAACGCCTAGCAACCACCCAAAAGACCCTAGCAACTACACAAAATATCCTAGCAACCGCCTAGCAACTACCCAAAAGACCCTAGCAACCACCCAGAACACCCTAGCAACCACCCAAAATACCCTAGCAACCACCCAAAAGACCCTAGCAACCACCCAAAATATCCTAGCAACCACCCAAAACACCCTAGCAACCGCCTAGCAACCACCCAAAAGACCCTAGCAACCACCCAGAACACCCTAGCAACCACCCAAAATACCCTAGCAACCACCCAAAACACCCTAGCAACCACCCAAAACACCCTAGCAACCGCCTAGCAACCACCAAAAATATCCTAGCAACCACCCAAAATACCTTTGCAACCACCTAGCAACCACCCAGGACACGATAGCAACCACCCAGAACACCCTAGCAACCACCCAGAATACCGTAGCAACCACTCAAAACACCCTAGCAACTGCCTAACAACCACCCAGAAAACCTTAACAACCACCCAAAATACCTTAGAACACCCTAGCAACACCATAGCAACCACTCAGAACACCATAGCAACCACCCAAAATACCTTTGCAACAACCTAGCAACCACCCAGGACATCATAGCAACCACCCAGGACACCCTAGCAACCGCCTAGCAACCACCCAGAACACCCTAGCAACCACCTAAAATACCCTAGCAACCGCCTAGCAACCACCCAAAAGACCCTAGCAACCACCCAAAATATCCTAGCAACTGCCTAGCAACCACCCAGAACACCCTAGTAACCACCCAAAATACCCTAGCAACACCCTAGCAACCACCCAAAACATCGTAGTAACCACTCATAACACCCTAGCAACCACCTAGCAACCACCCAAAATATCCTAGCAACCGCCTAGCAACCACCCAGAACACCCTAGTAACCACCCAAAATACCCTAGCAACACCCTAGCAACCACTCAAAAGACCCTAGCAACCACCAAAAATATTCTAGCAACCACCTAGCAACCACCCAGAACACCCTAGCAACCACCTAAAATACCCTAGCAACCGCTTAGCAACCACCCAAAAGACCCTAGCAACCACCCAAAAGACCCTGGAAACCGCCTAGCAACCACCCAGAACACCCTAGTAACCACCCAAAATACCATAGCAACACCCTAGCAACCACCGAAAATATCCTAGCAACCGCCTAGCAACCACCCAAAATACCCTAGCAACCGCCTAGCAACCACCCAAAAGACCCTAGCAACCACCGAAAATATCCTAGCAACCGCCTAGCAACCACCCAGAACACCCTAGCAACCACCTAAAATACCCTAGCAACCGCCTAGCAACCACCCAAAAGACCCTAGGAACCACTGAAAATATCCTAGCAACCGCCTAGCAACCACCCAAAATATCCTAGCAACTGCCTAGCAACCACCCAGAACACCCTAGCAACTGCCTAACAACCACCCAGAATACCCTAGCAACCACCTAGCAACCACCAAAAAGACCCTAGCAACCACCCAAAAGATCCTAGAAATCACCTAAAATACCCTAGCAACCACCTAGCAACCACCCAAAAGACCCTAGCAACCACCCAAAATATCCTAGCAACAACCTAGCAACCACCCAGAACACCCTAGCAACCGCCCAAAATACCCTAGCAACACCATAGCAACCACCCAGAACACCATAGCAACCACCTAGCAAAAAACCTTCTGGTCCAAACTTTCTCAAGCCAACTTAAAGTTTGTCTCGACGAACTTTCGCATCTAGTTAAGTTGGCTTGAGAAAGCCAACATATTGAAATCCTATTTAAACTTATTATTATTATTATTATTATTATTATTATTCTTACCAAAAAATTACACTCAATCTCCTCCTAGAGCTTTAACTCTACATACTCCAAACTCGGCTCAGACCTTCAAACTGTTCTGACTCGAGTTGCTTTATCTTTTCAGACTGATCGGACCTACGGTTTTCCTACAAATGACGATCAAAACTCGGAAAAACTCCCATTGACTTACATTGGGGAGTTCTAAAAAATTCAAATCCAGATTCAAACTCACCAACCGACAAAAATTCAAATCTAAACACCTTGAAGACTAAACCAAATTGCCGTTCTATATATATTAGAAAAATGAAACTAATTTAAACGAATAAACTGTAATCTCATACACTTATAAACTAATTAACTTAAATTGAATAACTAATTAACTAATAAACTCATGAATTCATAGACTTATGAACTCTTAAACTCATAAATTAATAAACTCTGAACTCTAAACTCATTTAAACTTATAAACTCTAAACTCAAAAACTCGTACACTTATAAACTCTAAACTCATAAACTCTGAGTGTGTGTGTGTGTGTCTGAGTGAGTGTGTGAGCGAGGTAGTCTGAGTGAGTGTGTGTGTGTGTGTGTGTGTGTGTGTGTGTGTGTGTGTGTGTGTGTGTGTGTGTATCTATCTAACTTATTTATATATCTATCATAAACTTCAAACTACTTTAAACTACTTTAAACTTCAAACCACTTTAAACTTCTTAAGTTTAATGCTTCCAGCTCCCAAGCAACTCCATAGCAACCAAACTTGAGTACCCTAGCAACCGTTTTGCAAGACCTATATCTCTGTATCAGAACATCATACAGAGATGAGGTTTGGCTCTTTTGACTCATGCTAGCAATCAGCACTTCCAACATGCTACACATGCTAGCAGTGAATAGCTACATGCTAATAGCGATTAGTTAAGTGTTAAATCATGCCAAGATCATGCTAAGAACTCTATAAAAACTCCATAGTAACCATCTGTGACAACTACCAACCACCTAGTAACACCATATCAACCGCCCTGAATACCATAGCAACCACCCAAAATACCCTAGCAACCACCTAGCAACCACCCAAAACACCCTAACAACCGCCTAGCAACCACCCAAAAGACCCTAGCAAGCACCCAAAATATCCCAGCAACCACCTAGAAACCACCCAGAATACCCTAGCAACCACCCAGAAACCCTAGCAACCGCCTAGCAACCACCCAAAAGACCCTAGCAACCGCCTAGCAACCACCCAGAACACCCTAGCAACCACCCAAAAGACCCTAGCAACCACCCAAAACACCCTAGCAACCGCCTAGCAACCACCCAAAAGACCATAGCAACCACCCAAAAGACCCTAGCAACCAGCCAAAAGACCCTAGCAACCGCCAGAAATATCCTAGCAACCGCCTAGCAACCACCCAGAATATCCTAGCAACCACCCAAAACAGCCTAGCAACCACCCAGAACACCCTAGCAACCGCCTAGCAACTACCCAAAAGACCCTAGCAACCGCCTAGCAACCACCCAGAACACCCTAGCAACCACCCAAAAGACCCTAGCAACCGCCTAGCAACCACCCAAAAGACCCTAGCAACCACCCAAAATATCCTAGCAACCACCCAAAACACCCTAGCAACCGCCTAGCAACCACCCAAAAGACCCTAGCAACCACCAAAAATATCCTAGCAACCACCCAAAATACCCTAGCAACCGCCTAGCAACCACCCAAAAGACCCTAGCAACCACCGAAAATATCCTAGCAACCACCTAGCAACCACCCAAAAGACCCAAGCAACTACCCAAAAGACCCTAGCAACCACCCAAAAGACCCTACCAATCACCCAGGACACCCTAGCAACCACCTAGCAACCACCCAGAACACCCTAGCAACCGCCCAAAACACCCTAGCAACACCATAGCAACCACCCATAACATCTTAGCAACCGCCTAGCAAAAAACGTTCTGCTCCAAACTTTCTCAAGCCAACTTAAAGTTTGTCTCAACGAACTTTCGCATCTAGTTAAGTTGGCTTGAGAAAGCCAACTTACTGATATTGTACTTAAACTTATTATTATTATTATTATTCTGTTAAAAACTGTTGACTCAAACTCGTCCTAGAGCTTTAACCCTCTGGGGACCAAAAACGCGCCCGCGCGTTTTGCTCGTTTTTTTTTTTTAGCAATGAAAATAACCACTAAATGCTCTGTTAATTTTGATCTTTCATTTTCGTGTAATACATCAATCGATCCTGTTCAGTTTCTATTTTTTTTCTGTATACTCACAATAAAAATAAAGTGTTTTGCTTTTTGACAAATAAAGAAAAAATAAGATGATGCGATTTCTGCCTTCTCTCTGTCAGTAAACTCCCGTTTGAAACGCGTTCGAAAATGATCTATAACTCCGCGAAAATTCAGTCAAACAGGCAAACAGACCCATGGGCATAAAGCTTGAGATCGCATCTTTTAATTGAAGTCATTTATATAAAAAACAAATATTCTTAGTTTCTGTAATCTGTATACAAAGAGAGCGACTCCAGTCGACCTCATTACGAGATGATTCACAGTAATTTGACCACTCCCCGGAGAGCGCGCGCTATTCAAATGCAAATTCTGAGAACCATTTCAGTCTGTGAAACGCCCCCACATCAGCTGTAAACAAAGCGCGTCGCGAGCATGGTCGCGAGTGAGACATTATAGCCTTTATGGAGAAAAGTTTCCACAGTGCTGATGAGGCGAAATATCTCCTGATATGAGCAGCAGATCGCGCTGAGGAGTGAGGTAGGCTGTTTTCTTTTCTCAAGTGTGGAATAACGTTATGGAATAACGTTAGTGTAGGCCTGTAAACCGCAAAAAGATGAATCGCATTTCTATAATATGACTCGCGTTTCTGTGAGATGAATGAAGGGTACATATTTGTAAAGAGTGTTTAGCCTAAATATGAATCGCGTGTCTGTGTGTGAAAGAATAAACTGCTTTGCCATAGCCTACTGAGATGAGTAAAAATCGACTGGAATATGTCGAAATAAAATGTATTTGTATAAGCAACGTAAATTAACATTTATATGCCCTGATATTTCAATAAAACAACGTTAGTCAGGCGTTAGTCACACTATTTTTGTCAAAAATAAAGTCATAGACTAAGATGTTAGATGTTCCAATGTTTGCTATATTCAAACTAATGAATACATATGATAAAATGTAGGCCTATAATCTTTTTTTTCTTTCTTTTTTTTTTTTACAAAGAAAGAGTACACTTGAAATATTGTTGAAATTGTAATTATTGTAACATTTTTAATAAAATAGCTAAACATATTTACAAGATAGATGTAAGCGAAATCTTAAATGGTCAATATAAGTATTCTTCTATATAGGCATTGTCCTTGCATTGTGGCTCAGTCAGTGTCACACCTGAATGAATGGCTAATTATGCAGAGTCATTATGCAGAGTGGGTGGGACAACCCAGGTGTAAACTACTCCTTCACGCCCCCCTCGCATATTGGCTTTCCAAGCAAAACCTGTTTTACACCATTTAAATCAATGTAATTTTTTTTGTGAACGATAAAGCAAGACTATTTTCACATAATTTTGAAGCCAGTACTCAAAGGTACAACATCAATTAGACAAAAGTCTTGTGGACACATATTTAATATGTGTTTTGTGGTCTTAATTCAGCCACTTTCATTTTTATTTTTTCCAATAACCACGCATAAACATTATTCTCTTAAAAATACAAACATCTACATACACGTTGCCCGCATATTTTGGTAGCCCTGTTTGTGCTATATAGAGTGATTTTACACCTTTGCCATTAACATGTTTATAAATAACTGAAAAAAGCACGAATTTCAAGGCATGTCAGAACATCTCAAGGGCTCCAAAAACACCTTGGTCCCCAGAGGGTTAACTCTACATACTCCAAACTCGGCTCAGACACTCAAACTGATCTGAAGTTAGTTGCTTTATCTTTTCAGACTGATCGGACTTACGGTTTTCCTACAAATGGCGATCAAAACTCGGAAAAACTCCCATTGACTTACATTGGGGAGTTCTAAAAAATTCAAATCCAGATTCAAACTCACCAACCGACAAAAATTCAAATCTAAACACCTTGAAGACTAAACCAAACTGCCGTTCTATATATATTAGCCAATGAAACTCATTTAAACTAATAAACTCTAATCTCATACATTTATAAACTAATTAACTTAAATTTAATAACTAATTAAGGCGAGACACTACAGGTGAATAGGGTAAAATTTTTAACTAGCAGATATCACCATAAAACTTTCCCAGTTGATTACCTACATTAAGATGAGAAAAAAATGTATTACAAGTTTTCTGTAATTTAATGTTTAAATATGCAAATCAGGCAATATCTAATCAAATATGCACTAATTTGCATATATTTTAAAAAACGATATCTCAGTATTGGATAAAGCCAGGTTAAAAATTATTTTTTCATTGTGTTCACATATTAGATGGGAAAAAAATTACAGAGGGATTTATGGATATCTACTTTTGTTATCCTGTAAATCAGAAAATACTGTCAATAGCCTTAAAAAAAAGATTTTCGCCATGTTTTTTGGAATAAAATGTTATATAAATCAGGCTAGGAATAATATATTTACAAATCCCTCTGTAAATGTCTTCATAATATAACTAGGTACAAGTCTGGAAAGTTTGGTGTATATAGGTGCTACTGAAGTGGAGATTTCGGACTTGGAGAATGAGAGAAAAGTCATTTTGAGAAAACGGGCTTTAAAGATTTTTCATCAGCCAATGAGATTGCGCATTCAGCCCTTTTACTTTCACGATTGGTTGCTGATAAAAAGGAAATGACCATATTTGGATCCGACAGGATTGTACACAACATAGAGAGCTTCCTAACGGTGCTTCTGATGACAGGCTGACGGCAGAGATCGCGGAGCAGCACGTTGATTAAGAACGCGAACTTTTGTTGAATTTATGAGAAATCTACAGACGCAAACAGACAAAGTGTAATAAAATAAAGACCTAAATGTGTATTTCTGACTTTTTTTCAACACAAGTCTGAAAGAAGACGTGTTATTGAAGACAAATATCCCCAAATCTCAAAATTGACCAGTAAAAAAAAAACGATGTTTTTGCCTGCCGTGTCTCGCCTTAACTAATAAACTCATGAATTCATAGACTTATGAACTCTTAAACTCATAAATTAATAAACTCTGAACTCTAAACTCATTTAAACTTATAAACTCTAAACTCAAAAAACTCGTACACATATAAACTCTAAACTCATAAACTCTGAGTGTGTGTGTGTGTGTCTGAGTGAGTGTGTGAGCGAGGTAGTCTGAGTGAGAGTGTGTGTGTGTGTGTGTGTGTGTGTGTATCTATCTAACTTATTTATATATCTATCATAAACTTCAAACTACTTTAAACTACTTTAAACTTCAAACCACTTTAAACTTCTTAAGTTTAATGCTTCCAGCTCCCAAGCAACTCCATAGCAACCAAACTTGAGTACCCTAGCAACCGTTTTGCAAGACCTATATCTCTGTATCAGAACATCATACAGAGATGAGGTTTGGCTCTTTTGACTCATGCTAGCAATCAGCACTTCCAACATGCTACACATGCTAGCAGTGAATAGCTACATGCTAATAGCGATTAGTTAAGTGTTAAATCATGCCAATATCATGCTAAGAACTCTATAAAAACTCCATAGTAACCATCTGTGACAACTACCAACCACCTAGTAACACCATATCAACCGCCCTGAATACCATAGCAACCACCCAAAATACCCTAGCAACCGCCTAGCAACCACCCAAAACACCCTAACAACCGCCTAGCAACAACCCAAAAGACCCTAGCAACCACCCAAAAGACCCTAGCAACCACCCAAAATATCCCAGCAACCGCCTAGCAACCACCCAGAATACCCTAGCAACCACCCAGAAACCCTAGCAACCGCCTAGCAACCACCCAAAAGACCCTAGACACTGCCTAGCAACCACCCAGAACACCCTAGCAACCACCCAAAAGACCCTAGCAACCACCCAAAACACCCTAGCAACCGCCTAGCAACCACCCAAAAGACCCTAGCAACCAGCCAAAAGACCCTAGCAACCGCCAGAAATATCCTAGCAACCGCCTAGCAACCACCCAGAATATCATAGCAACCACCCAAAACAGCCTAGCAACCACCCATAACACCCTAGCAACCGCCTAGCAACTACCCAAAAGACCCTAGCAACCGCCTAGCAACCACCCAGAACAACCTAGCAACCACCCAAAAGACCCTAGCAACCGCCTAGCAACTACCCAAAAGACCCTAGCAACCGCCTAGCAACTACCCAAAATATCCTAGCAACCACCCAAAACACCCTAGCAACCGCCTAGCAACCACCCAAAAGACCCTAGCAACCACCCAGAATATGCTAGCAACCACCCAAAACAGCCTAGCAACCACCCAGAATACCTTAGCAACGCCTAGCAACACCATAGCAACCACCCATAACACCCTAGCAACTGCCTAGCAACCACCCAGAACACTCTAGCAACCACCCAAAATACCTTAGCAACCGCCTAGCAACACCATAGCAACCACCCATAACACCCTAGCAACTGCCTAGCAACCACCCAGAACACCCTAGCAACCACCCAAAATACCCTAGCAACCACCCAAAATATCCTAGCCACCACCCAAAACACCCTAGCAACCGCCTAGCAACCACCCAGAACACCCTAGCAACCACCCAAAACACCCTAGCAACCGCCTAGCAACCACCCAAAACACCCTAGCAACCACCCAAAACACCCTAGCAACCACCCGAAATACCCTAGCAACCGCCTAGCAACACCATAGCGACCACCCATAACATCCTAACAACCGCCTAGCAAAAAACTTTCCGGTCCAAACTTTCTCAAGCCAACTTAAAGTTTGTCTCGACGAACTTTCGCATCTAGTTAAGTTGGCTTGAGAAAGCCAACTTACTGATATTGTACTTAAACTTATTATTAGTGGTGCTTTTCAAAGCAACACTATTGTTATTCTCCATACTTATTATTATTATTCTTATTATTCTGGACAAAGTTTGGCGCGTAATGCGCCCCGCACCGTTTGTCTCAGACCCCTGAGTGAGGTGTCAAATCGACCGGCTCATTGAGGAGAGGTGTGCTATATCTTTTCTAAGCGATCGGTTGTACGATGTTCGCACAGCGGACGAAAAAGCGGCCAAAAAAGTCCCATTGACTTTACATTGGGAGTTCTAAAAACATTTGAATCCAAACCGACGTTTTCACACACACAGACTCCAAAGGGCCTGACACCCCTGCGTCTCTCCCTCTCTCTCTCCCTCAGAGGATTTATATTATCAAGCAACCAATAAGTAATGTTCTAAAATCTTCATAGCCACACCCTAGCAACCAGTTAGAGCACCCTAGCAACCACTAAGAGCTCCCTAGCAACCACCCTGAACCAAAAAAAATAAATTTTTACATTTTTTTGTATTTTTTAAAGCAATATTACACTCGTGGCCTTGCGATATCGCTCCATGCTTGTGCCTAATCGGCCATAGGCACGAGGCCGCAGGCCGAGTGCCGTACTGAATGCACTCGTTATTAAAGATTTTAATAACTCTATAAAAACTCCATAGTAACCACATCTTTGACAACTACCAACCACCTAGTAACACCATAGCAACTACCAAAAATACCTTAGCAACCATCCTGAACACCCTAGAAACATCTAGAAACGCTCTAGTAGATCCCATAAACACGAAGGTGGTCTCGTTTCACTCAGGGCATCAAATGGCCAATCATGAATCACCTCAACACTTCCTAGCCCCTCCCTAGCAACCATTGTCGAGCACCTTAGCAACCAAAATCCTAGAGGGATATCTTCTATTCTGAATATGACAGAGGCATGGGAGTTGGTTTATATCATTCATACTGAAAAAGCAGCCTTTGGAGTTTCATCATTAGCAGCTGCCAAGCCACTCCATAGCAACCAAACAGAGTACCTTAGCAACTATTTAGCAAGACATATATCTCTGTATCAGAGCATCATATAGAGATGGGGGTTGGTTTATATAATTCATAGTGACAAGAAGCCTTTGGAGTTTCATGATTGGCAGCTGCCAAGCCACTCCCTAGCAACCAATCAGAGTACCCTAGCAACCAAAATCCAAAGAGGGATATCTTCCAGTCTGAATGTCACAGAGGCATGGGAGTTGGTTTATATCATTCATAGTAACAAAAAGCCTTTGCAGTTTCATCAATGGCAGCTGTCAAGAAACTCCATAGCAACCAAACAGAGTACCCTACCAACCAAAATCCAAAGAGGGATATCTTCCATTATGAATGTCACATAGGCATGGAGGTTGGTTTATATCATTCATAGTGACAAGAAGCCTTTGCAGTTTCATCAGTGGCAGCTGTCAAGCAACTCCATAGCAACCAAACAGAGTACCCTAGCAACCAAAATCCAAAGAGGGATATCTTCCATTCTTAATGTCACACAGGAATGGGAGTTGGTTTATATCATTCATAGTGACAAGAAGTCTTTGCAGATTTATCATTGGCAGCTGCCAAGTAACTCCATAGCAACCAATCAGAGGACCCTAGCAACCAAAATCCAAAGAGCGATATCTTCCATTCTGAATGTCACACAGGCATGGAAGTTGTTTTATATCATTCATAATGACAAGCAGCCTCTGGAGTTTCATGATTGGCAGCTGTCAAGCAACTCCCTAGCAACCAAACAGAGTACCCTAGCAACCAAAATCCAAAGAGGGATATCTTCCATTCTGAATTTCACAGAGGCATGGGAGTTGGTTTATATCATTCATAGTGACAAGAAGCCTTTGCAGTTTAATCATTGGCAGCTGCCAAGCAACTCAATAGCAACCAAACAGAGTACCCTAGCAACCCTTTATCAAGACCCATGTCTCTGCATCAGAACATCGTATAGAGATGGGAGTTGGCTCTTTTATTTCGTTGGGAAACAGTCTGTAAATATCACCATGGTAACTGTGTATTCACACCCTAGCAACCGTTTAGAGCCACCTAGCAACCATATTGCAACATATAGAAGCCATATTTCAGCTCCACAACAGCGACAGACATGGTTGTTGGCTTGTATGCAATCATGTACAACACCCTAGCAACCGAGTGGCGAGTTTTGCCACTGCAAGCACCACTTCACATTTTCTTCAGGAAATGTACATTCTAGTTAGTGGTGCTTTTTTAAAAGCATCACTATTGTTATTGCTCATACTTATTATTATTATTTTTCTTATTATTATTCCGGACAAAAGTTTGGCGCGAAACTCGCCCCGCACGGTTTGTCACAGACCCCTGAGTGAGGTGTCAAATCGACCGGCTCATTGAGGAGAGGTGTGGTATGACTTTTCTAAGCGATCGGGTGTACGATGTTCGCACAGCGGACGAAAAAGCGGCCAAAAAAGTCCCATTGACTTTACATTGGGAGTTCTAAAAACATTTGAATCCCAACCGACGTTTTCACACACACAGACTCCAAAGGGCCTGACACCCCTGCGTCTCTCCCTCTCTCTCTCCCTCAGAGGATTTATATTATCAAGCAACCAATAAGTAATGGCCTAAAATCTTCATAGCCACACCCTGGCAACCAGTTACAGCACCCTAGCAACCACTAAGAGCTCCCTAGCAACCACCCTAAACCAAAAAAAATAAATGTTTACATTTTTTTGTATTTTTTAAAGCAATATTACACTCGTGGCCTTGTGATATCGCTCCATGCTTGTGTCTATTCGGCCATAGAGGGATATCTTCCATTCTGAATGTCACAGAGGCATGGGAGTTGGTTTATATCATTCATACTGACAAGAAGCCTTTGGAATTTCATCATTGGCAGCTGCCAAGTAACTCCATAGCAACCAGGAGAGAGTATCCTAGCAACCGTTTAGCAAAACGTATATCTCTGCATCAAAACATAGTATAGAGATGGGACTTGGCTCTTTTGACTAAATCATGGTAAACTATGGTAAATCAACCTTGAATCATAGTAAATCATACTAAAACATGGTAAATCATGGTATACTATAGTAAATCATAGTACACTATGGTAAATCGTGGTAAATCATGGTAAACTATGGTAAATCATGCTAGAATCATAGTAAATCATACTTGAACATGGTAAATCATGGTAAACTATGGTAAATCATGGTAAACTATGGTAAATCATGGTAAACTATGATAAATCATGCTAGAATCAGTAAATCATAATTGAACATGGTATATCATGGTATACTATAGTAAATCATGGTATACTATAGTAAATCATGGTAAACTATGGTAAATCGTGGTGAATCGTGGTAAACTATGGTAAATCATGGTAAACTATGGTAAATCATGCTAGAATCAGTAAATCATACTTGAACATGGTAAATCATGGTATACTATAGTAAATCATGGTAAACTATAGTAAATCGTGGTAAATCATGGTTAACTATGGTAAATCATGCTAGAATCATAGTAAATCATACTTGAACATGGTAAATCATGGTATACTATAGTAAATCATGGTAAACTATGGTAAATCATGCTAAAATCAGTAAATCAGACTTGAACATGGTAAATCATGGTATACTATAGTAAATCATGGTAAACTATGCTAAATCGTGGTAAATCATGGTAAACTATAGTAAATCATGGTAAACTATGGTAAATTATGCTAGAATCAGTAAATCATACTTGAACATGGTAAATCATAGTATACTATAGTAAATCATGGTAAACTATGGTAAATGATCCTAGAATCATAGTAAATCATACTAAAACATGGTAAATCATGGTATACTATAGTAAATCATAGTAAACTATGGTAAATCGTGGTAAATCATGGTATACTATAGTAAATCATGGTAAACTATGGTAAATCATGGTAAACTATGATAAATCATGCTAGAATCAGTAAATCATACTGGAACATGGTAAATCATGGTATACTATAGTAAATCATGGTAAAGTATGGTAAATCGTGGTAAATCATGGTAAACTATGGTAAATCATGCTAGAATCAGTAAATCATACTTGAACATGGTAAATCATGGTATACTATAGTAAATCATGGTAAAGTATGGTAAATCGTGGTAAATCATGGTATACTATGGTAAATCATGCTAGAATCAGTAAATCATATTTGAACATGGTAAATCATGGTATACTATAGTAAATCAGGGTAAACCATGGTAAATCGTGGTAAATAATGGTAAACTATGGTAAATCATGGTAAACTATGGTAAATCATGCTAGAATCAGTAAATCATACTTGAACATGGTAAATCATGGTAAACTATGGTAAATCATGGTGAACTATGGTAAATCATGGTAAACTATGGTAAATCATGGTAAACTATGATAAATCATGCTAGAATCATAGTAAATCATACTTGAACATGGTAAATCATGGTATACTATAGTAAATCATGGTAAACTATGGTAAATCATGGTAAATCATGCTAGAATCAGTAAATTATAATTGAACATGGTAAATCGTGGTATACTATAGTAAATCATGGTAAACTATAGTAAATCGTGGTAAATTGTGGTAAACTATGGTAAATCATGCCTGAATCAGTAAATCATACTTGCACATGGTAAATCATGGTATACTATAGTAAATCATGGTAAACTATGGTAATTAGTGGTAAATCGTTGTAAATCATGGTAAACTATGGTAAATCATGCTAGAATCAGTAAATCATACTTGAACATGGTAAATCATGGTATACTATAGTAAATCATGGTAAACTATGGTAAATCATGGTAAATCATGGTAACTATGATAAATCATGCTAGAATCAGTAAATTATACTAGAACATGGTAAATTGTGGTATACTATAGTAAATCATGGTAAACTATGGTAAATCATGCTAGAATCAGTAAATCATACTTGAACATGGTAAATCATGGTATACTATAATAAATCATGGTAAACTATGGTAAATCGTGGTAAATCATGGTAAACTATGATAAATCATGCTAGAATCAGTAAATCATACTTGAACATGGTAAATCCTGGTATACTATAGTAAATTATGGTAAACTATGGTAAATCGTGGTAAATCATGGTAAACTATGGTAAATCATGCTTGAATCAGTAAATCATACTTGAACATGGTAAATCATGGCATACTACAGTAAATCATGGTAAACTATAGTAAATCGTGGTAAATCATGGTAAACTATGGTAAACACCTTAGCAACTGCCTAGCAACCACACTGAATATCCTAGCAACCACTTAGCAACGCCCTAGCAACCACCCAGAATACCTTGGAAACCTCCCAGAACACCATAGCAACCACCTAGTAAAACCCTAGCAACCGTGCCGAATTTTGCCACTGCAAGCACCACTTCACATTTTCTTCAGGAAATGTACATTCTAGTTATTATTATTATTATTCCGCCCAAAGTTTGGCGCGTAACTCGCCCCGCACCGTTTGTCACAGACCCCTGAGTGAGGTGTCAAATCGACCGGCTCATTGAGGAGAGGTGTGCTATGACTTTTCTAAGCGATCGGGTGTACGATGTTCGCACAGCGGACGAAAAAGCGGCCAAAAAAGTCCCATTGACTTAACATGGGGAGTTCTAAAAACATTTGAATCCCAACCGACGTTTTCACACACACAGACTCCAAAGGGCCTGTCACCCCTGCATCTCTCCCTCTCTCTCTCCCTCAGAGGATTTATATTATCAAGCAGCCAATAAGTAATGGCCTAAAATCTTCATAGCCACACCCTAGCAACCAGTTTTAGCACCCTAGCAACCACTAAGAGCTCCCTAGCAACCACCCTAAACCAAAAAAAAAACATTTTTTTAAATTTTTTGTATTTTTTAAAGCAATTTTACTCTCGTGGCCTTGCGATATCGCTCCATGTTTGTGCCTATTCGGCCATAGGCACGAGGCCGCAGGCCGAGTGCCGTACTGAAGGCACTCGTTATTAAAGATTTTAAGAACTCTATAAAAAATCCATAGTAACCATATTTGACAACTACCAACCACCTAGTAACACCATAGCAACTAACAAAAATACCTTAGCAACCACCCTGAACACCCTAGCAACGTCTAGAAATGCTCTAGTAACCACCAAAAAACTCTAGCAACCACCCAGAACACCCTAGCAACTGCCTAGCAACCACCCAGAACATTCAGCATCTTGCTAAAAACATGCTATCAACATGCTAATCATGCTAGCAACATGCTAATCATGCTAGCATTATGCTAGCAACATGCTAATCAAGCTAGCATAATGCTAACAACATGCTAATCATGCTAGCATTATGCTAGCAACATGCTAATCAAGCTAGCATAATGCTAGCAACATGCTAATCATGTTAGCATCTAGCCAAAAACATGCTAGCAACAGGCTAATAATGCTAGCATTATGCTAGCAACATGCTAATCAAGCTAACATCATGCTAGCAACATTCTAATCATGTTAGCATCTAGCTAAAAACATGCTAACAAAATGCTAATCATGCTAGCATCATGCTAACAACATGCTAATCATGCTAGCATCATGCTACCAGCATGCTAATCAAGCTAGCATCATGCTAATCAAGCTAACATCATGCTAGCAACATGCTAATCATGTTAACATCATGCTAGCAAAATTGCTAATCATGCTAGCGTCATGCTACCAACATGCTAATTATGCTAGCATCATGTTAGCAACATGCTAATAAAGCTAGCATCATGCTAGCAACATGCTAGCAACATGCTAATCAAGCTAGCATCATGCTAGCAACATGCTAATCATGTTAGCATTTAGCTAAAAACTTGTTAGCAAAATGCTAATCATGCTAGCATCTTGTTAAAAGCATGCTAGCAAAATGCTAATCATCCTAGCATCATGCTACCAACATGCTAATCAAGCTAGCATCATGCTAGCAAAATGCAAATTATGGTAACATAATGCTAACAACATGTTAATTAAGCTAGCAACATGCTAATCAAGCTAGCAAACATGCTAATCATGCTAGCATCTAGCTAAAAACATGCTAGCAACATGCTAATCATGCTAGCAACAAGGTAAATCGTAGTAAATCATCTTAGAAAAATAGTAAATCGTGGTAAATAATGCTAAAACGTGGTATATCATGGTATCACAACATGGTAATTGTGTTAGCATCTGCCCAGTGGCGCGTTTTGCCACTGCAAGCACCACTTCACATTTTCTTCAGGAAATGTACATTCTAGTGTTGTGATTACTATTCACCTAGACAAAACTTCGGCGCGTAACTCGCCCCACACCGTTTGTCACAGACCCCTGAATGAGGTGTCAAATCGACCGGTTTGTTGAGAAGAGGTGTGCTATGACTTTTATAAGCGATCGGGTGTAAGACGTTCGTCTGGCGGGCAAAAAATTTGCCGAAAAATGTCCCATAGACTTAACATAGCCACAAAATTTGCAAAATCATATCTTTGGCTCAGAAGGTCATAGAGCCTTGGGGTTGGGCTCTTTTGATTCGTCCTATCAAGCAGCCAATAAGTAGTGACATAACAACTTCATAGCCACGCCCTAGCAACCAGTTACAGGCCCCTAGCAACCATTGAACAACATTTACAAGCCATATCTCAGCAACAAAACATTGTACAAACACAGAGATGGGCATTTTTTGACCCAGACTTGAAAATACTCTTTAAATATTACCCCATAAACTGTATAAACAAACCTTAGCAACCATTTGGAGTACCCTAGCAACCGTACAAACACATGAATGAGCTACATCTCAGCACCAGAACATCGTATAGACATGGGGGTGTGCTTGTTTGTTTCGGTTGGGAAACCAGTCTGTAAATATCACCATGGTAACTGTGTATTCACACCCTAGCAACCATTTAGAGCCACCTAGCAACCATATTGCAACATATAGAAGCCATATTTCTGCTCCACAACATCGTACAGGCATGGTTGTTGGCTCGTATGCAATCATGTACAACACTCTAGCAACCGAGTGGCGAGTTTTGCCACTGCAAGCACCACTTCACATTTTCTTCAGGAAATGTACATTCTAGTGTTGTGATTACTATTCAACTGGACAAAACTTCGGCGCGTAACTCGCCCCATACCGTTTGTCACAGACCCCTGAATGAGATGTCAAATCGACCGGATTATTGAGGAGAGGTGTGCTATGACTTTTATAAGCGATTGGGTGTAAGATGTTCGTCTGGCGGGCGAAAAATTAGCCAAAAAATGTCCCATAGACTTAACATAGGCACAAAATTTGCAAAATCATATCTTTGGCTCAGAAGGTCTTAGAGGCTTGGGGTTGGGCTCTTTTGATTCATCCTATCAAGCAGCCAATAAGTAGTGACATAACAACTTCATAGCCACGCCCTAGAAACCAGTTACAGGCCCCTAGCAACCACTGAACAACATTTACAAGCCATATCTCAGTAACAAAACATTGTAAAAACACAGAGTTGGGCATTTTTTGACCCAGACCTGCAAATACTCTTTAAATATTACCCCATAAACTGTATAAACAAACCTTAGCAACCATTTGGAGTACCCTAGCAACCGTACAAACACATGAAGGAGCTATATCTCAGCACCAGAACATTGTATAGACATGGAGGTGTGCTTGTTTGTTTCGGTTGGGAAAACAGTCTGTAAATATCATCATGGTAACTGTGTAACCACACCTTAGCAACCGTTTAAAGCTACCTAGCAACCATATTGCAACATATAGAAGCCATATTTCAGTTCCACAACATCGTACAGACATGGTTGTTGGCTCGTATGCAATCATGTACAACATCCTAGCAACCGAGTGGCGAGTTTTGCCACTGCAAGCACCACTTCACATTTTCTTCAGGAAATGTACATTCTAGTTAAAGGGTAACTAAACCCCTGGTCAGAGCCTGACTCCACCCACTGGCAATATTTGAAAAATGCTGGAAAAGTAGGCAGAGCCCAGTGGAGAGGGGGCGTGCATCTGAGACCTATCTCTATCCCTCTGACATCAGAGTGTACCACAACTTCCAATAGGAAAATTCAACTGCAGTAGCCCCTGTTCAACCTGAAGAGGGCAGCACTCAGACGTTTTTACACCCTATTTAGTAAAATTAAAATACTTTAAACACAAATGTCAAAAAAATTACTTGAATCAATGAATAGCACTAATAAAGCCCCATTCTTACAGATCATTCACTAAAAAAAGTTGGTTTAGGGTTTAGTTACCCTTTAAGTTGGCTTGAGAAAGCCAACTTACTGATATTGTACTTAAACTTATTAAGTTGGCTTGAGAAAGCCAACATATTGAAATCCTATTTAAACTTATTATTATTAAGTTGGCTTGAGAAAGCCAACATATTGAAATCCTATTTAAACTTATTATTATTATTATTATTATTCTTCTTACCAAAAAATTCCACTCAATCTCCTCCTAGAGCTTTAACTCTACATACTCCAAACTCGGCTCAGACCTTCAAACTGTTCTGACTCGAGTTGCTTTATCTTTTCAGACTGATCGGACTTACGGTTTTCCTACAAATGACGATCAAAACTCGGAAAAACTCCCATTGACTTACATTGGGGAGTTCTAAAAAATTCAAATCCAGATTCAAACTCACCAACCGACAAAAATTCAAATCTAAACACCTTGAAGACTAAACCAAACTGCCGTTCTATATATATTAGCCAATGAAACTCATTTAAACTAATAAACTCTAATCTCATACATTTATAAACTAATTAACTTAAATTTAATAACTGATTAACTAATAAACTCATGAATTCATAGACTTGTGAACTCTTAAACTCATAAATTAATAAACTCTGAACTCTAAACTCATTTAAACTTATAAACTCTAAACTCAAAAACTCGTACACTTATAAACTCTAAACTCATAAACTCTGAGTGTGTGTGTGTCTGACTGAGTGTGTGAGCGAGGTAGTCTGAGTGTGTGTGTGTGTGTGTGTGTGTGTGTGTGTGTGTGTGTGTGTGTGTTTGTTTGTTTGTGTGTATCTATCTGACTTATTTATATATCTATCATAAACTTCAAACTACTTTAAACTACTTTAAACTTCAAACCACTTTAAACTTCTTAAGTTTAATGCTTCCAGCTCCCAAGCAACTCCATAGCAACCAAACTTGAGTACCCTAGCAACCGTTTTGAAAGACCTATATCTCTGTATCAGAACATCGTATAGAGATGAGTTTTGGCTCTTTTGACTCCTGCTAGCAAACAGCACTTCCAACATGCTACACATGCTAGCAGTGAATAGCTACATGCTAATAGCGATTAGTTAAGTGTTAAATCATGCCAAGATCATGCTAAGAACTCTATAAAAACTCCATAGTAACCATCTGTGACAACTACCAACCACCTAGTAACACCATATCAACCGTCCTGAATACCATAGCAACCCCCCAGAACACCCTAGCAACCGCCTAGCAACCACCCAGAACACCCTAGCAACCACCCAAAATACCCTAGCAACCACCCAAAATATCCTAGCAACCACCCAAAACACCCTAGCAACCGCCTAGCAACCACCCAAAAGACCCTAGCAACCACCCAGAACACCCTAGCAACACCCAAAAGACCCCTAGCAACCACCCAAAAGACCCTAGCAACCGCCTAGCAACCACCCAAAACACCCTAGCAACCACCCAAAACACCCTAGCAACCGCCTAGCAACCACCCAAAAGACCCTAGCAACAACCCAGAATACCCTAGCAACCACCCAAAACAGCCTAGCAACCACCCAGAACACCCTAGCCACCACCCAGCAACCACCCAGAATACCTTAGCAACGCCTAGCAACACCATAGCAACCACCCATAACACCCTAGCAACTGCCTAGCAACCACCCAGAACACCCTAGCAACCGCCTAGCAACACCATAGCAACCACACATAACACCCTAGCAACTGCATAGCAACCACCCAGAACATCCTAGCAACCACCCAAAATACCCTAGCAACCGCCTAGCAACCACCCAAAAGACCCTAGCAACCACCCAAAACACCCTAGCAACCGCCTAGCAATCACCCAAAAGACCCTAGCATCCACCCAAAAGACCCTAGCCACCGCCTAGCAACCACCCAAAAGACCCTAGCAACCACCAAAAATATCCTAGCAACCACCCAGAACATCCTAGCAACCACCTAGCAACCACCCAAAAGACCCTAGCAACCGCCTAGCAACCACCCAAAACACCATAGCTACCACCCAAAATACCCTAGCAACCGCCTAGCAACCACCCAGAATACCTTAGCAACACCATATCGACCACCCATAACATCCTAACAACCGCCTAGCAAAAAACGTTCCGGTCCAAACTTTCTCAAGCCAACTTAAAGTTTGTCTCGACGAACTTTCGCATCTAGTTATTAGGGGCCAAGCACCGAAGGTGCGGAGGCACCTATTGTGTTTGTTCCGGTTCTTATTAGGGGCCAAGCACCGAAGGTGCGGAGGCACCTATTGTGTTTGTTCCGGTTCTTATTAGGGGCCAAGCACCGAAGGTGCGGAGGCACCTATTGTATCCGTTCGCGTTCTTATTAGGGGCCAAGCACCGAAGGTGCGGAGGCACCTATTGTTTTTGTTCGCGTTCTTATTATTAGGGGCCAAGCACCGAAGGTGCGGAGGCACCTATTGTTTTTGTTCGCGTTCTTATTATTATTAGGGGCCAAGCACCGAAGGTGCGTAGGCACCTATTGTTTTCGTTCCCGTTCTTATTATTATTAGGGGCCAAGCACCGAAGGTGCGTAGGCACCTATTGTATCTGTTCCCGTTCTTATTATTATTATTCTTCCGTTTCTTCCGACTGGGCGTCTATGGCAGCCCATAGAACCGATTGCGGGAAAGTTGTTTTGATTTGACATTCTGATAAAGGACAGTCCCAACATTAAATACACCAATTTTGGTGTTTCTAAGTCATTCCCTCTAGCGCCACCACCTGTCCAAAATTTCACTTTTATTTTGCTAATAACTTTTGAACAGTAAGGCCAATCAACAAAATTCCATTTTGAATGACCTGAAAAAGCTACTTTTTCGAACTCGTCCTAGACGGTTTGTCCGATTTGCACGAAAATTGAACCAGATCATCTTCAGGTAGTGCTGACAAAAAGTTATGGAATTCAAATTGATTCGTCAAACCGTTTTCGAATAACGCTCAAACAAATTTTACGTAGCGCTTGCGAAAACAGTCGTAGGGCTGTATCTCCGCAACGCTTTATCGGATTCAGACCAAAATTGGTACATGTCATCACAAGCATGAACTGAGGCTACATGCTGTGTTTCGGTGCAGCGCCACCTACTGGTCCGGAGATATGAAAAATGGCTATTTTTGCTTATAACTTCTGAACAGTTTGTCCAAAAATCATAAAATTGGTCTTGTTAGATTCAGGGCAACATGCCGAGTCGACTGATATTCAATTTTACTATTTCGGCCATTTTGACTGTCGGCCATTTTGAATTATGTGCTAAAATGCTGTATTTTAAGAACGCATGAACGAATTGTTACGAAACTTGGTATGGGTCATCAGCACGATGTCCTGAAGAAGCCTGAGAAGTTTCGAAACAGCGCCACCTAGTAGTGACATTTTTTTTCCAAATGCTTATAACTTTGGTGGTGATCGACTTATTTTCACGAAACTCATCTCATTAGACTCCTGAATCGTTGCCGAGTCCCAAGATACCAAACATGCTAGGTTTCGCCTTATGGTTTGTGTAGCGTTGTGATTTAGCGCTTAAAAAACATTTGGCTATATCTTCGAAACCGCTTGTCCGATTGAGACGAAACCACCGTCAGAAGTTTGGAAACATAGGTCGATAGCTTTATGTTAACGCCCAAATGCGAAAATATTGATGTTTAGGGGTAGTAAATTCCAATCAAAGTCATGTGTCAGTCATTTTTTACGTGTTTTTTCATATAAATGTCTATAACTCCAAAGGGAATTGAGATATTTTCACCAAAATCGACATACATATGTATGGGCTCACTCTGAGGACATATAAAAAAAATGGTGGGACTGAGCCTCTTGGTGGCGCTATAATAGAACAAAACATGAAATTCCCATTGACTTCAATGCAGTTTTGTGAAATGAAATGCTATACTAAACAAATGCATTGGTGTAATATTACGAAACTCAGAATGTGCCATCAGCACCATCCCCTGAAGGTACCCAAAATATTTCGAGACAACGACACCTAGTGGTCAAAAGTTATAACAAAATTTCCAAAACTGCTAATAACTTTTGAATACAGTGGCCTATTGTAATGCAACTGGTCTTAATAGATTCCTTGGGTCAAGCTGAGAACATAGATACCAAGTTTTCCTTATTTGGCCAAACTTCCTGTCCGCCATCTTGATTTTCATTCAAAACCTACTTTTTCGAACTCCTCCTAGACCGTTTGTCCGATTTTCACCAAAATCGAATCGTATCATCTCCAGACCGTGCCGACTGAAAGTTATGGATTTCGTGTGGATAGACCAAACCGTTTTCGTATAGCGCAGCAGCGAAGTTGAGGCATGATGCTAATAGCACTATTCAGGCTTTATCTCTGCAATGCCTTGACATATTGACACCAAACTTTGTATATGTCATTGTCACTTCACTCTGACCACATCACATCAGTTTTGCAACTGCGCCACCTATTGGTCGAAAGTGATAATCCATTAAATCATATTTTTAATTACTCTTTATATGATTTTTCAGGCATTTCGCCTAAAATCTTCTTTAAATGTCTTTAATTGCTCATTGTTGCAGTTGATCTGACACTTTCAGCAATGTTGGCATGTCTTGTCGTCTTATTTTGCTTGGCCCCGGTAATTGCTGCTTGCAGCTATATTTATTATTATTATTCTTCCTTCTTCCGACTGGGAGTCTATGGCAGCCCATAGAACCGATCGCGGGAAAGTTGTAATGGTTTGAAATTCTGATAGAGGACAGTCCCAACATTAAATACACCAATTTTGGTGTGTCTAAGTCATTCCCTCTAGCGCCACCAACTGTCCAAAGTTGCAGTCATGTTTATGCTAATAACTTTTGAACCACAAGGGCTAGAAACAAAATTCTTTTTTCCTCTGATTCCTGAGCTCATGACGATTCGATTGCAACATATGACGTCATTTTCCGTCATTATAATTTTTCCGCCATTTTGAATTTTTCAAAAAACCTACTTTTTCAAACTCCTCCTAGGCCGTTGCTCCAATTTCCACGAAAATTTAATCAGATCATCTTCAGACCATGCCGACAAAAAGTTATGCAATTCGTGTTGATTCGTCAAACCGTTCTCGAATACCGTGCAAACAAATTTTATGTAGCGCTTGCGAAAACAGACACAAGCCTGTATCTCCGCAACGCTTTATCGTATTCAGACCAAACTAAGCACATATCATCACAAGCATGACCTGAGCCTACATGCTGCGTTTCGGCGCAGTGCCACCTACTGGTCCGGAGATATGAAAAATGGCTGTTTTTGCTTATAACTTCTGAATGGTTTGTCCAAAAATCATAAAAGTGGTCTTGTTAGATTCAGGGCATCATGCTGAGTCGACTGATATCCAATTTTCCCAGATCAGCCATTTTGGCTGTCGGCCATTTTGAATTATGTGCTAAAATGCTGTATTTTAGGAATGCATGAACCTATCATTACGAAACTCGGTATGGGTCATCAGCACGATGTCCTGAAGGAGCCTGAGAAGTTTCGAAACAGTGCCACCTAGTGGTGAATTTTTTTCCCCAAATGCTTCCAAATGCTTCTAACTTTGGGTGTGGTCGACTTATTTTTACGAGACTCATCTCATTAGAGTCCTGAATCGTTGCCGAGTCCCCCGATACCAAACATGCTAGGTTTCACCTTACGGTTTGTGTAGCGTTGTGATTTAGTGCTTAAAAAACATTTGGCTATATCTTCGAAACCGCTATTCCGATCGAGACGAAACCACCGCCAGAAGTTTGGAAACATAGGTCGATAACTATATGCCAATGCCCAAATGCGAAAATATTGATATTTAGGGGTAGTAAATTCCAATCAAAGTCATGTGTCAGTCATTTTTTACTTGTTTTTTCATATAAATGTCTATAACTCCGAAGCGAATTGAGATATTTTCACCAAAATCGACACACATATGTATGAGCTCACTCTGAGGACATGTAAAAAAAATGGTGGGACTCAGCCTCTTGGTGGCGCTATAATAGAACAAAACATGAAATTCCCATTGACTTCTATACAGTTTTGTGAAATAAAATGCTAAACAAATGCATTGGTGTAATATTACGAAACTCAGAATGTGCCATCAGCACCATCCCCTGAAGGGATCCAAAATATTTTGAGACAGTGCCACCTAGTGGTCAAAAGTTATAACAAAATTTACAAAACTGCTAATAACTTTTGAATAAGTTGGCCTATTGTAATGCAACTGGTCTTAATAGATTCCTTGGGTCAAGCCGAGAACATAGATACCAAGTTTTCCTTATTTGGCCTAGCTTCCTGTCCGCCATCTTGATTTTCAGTCAAAACCTACTTTTTCTTACTCCTCCTAGACCGTTTGTCCGATTTTCACCAAAATCGAATCGTATCATCTCCAGACTGTGCTGACTAAAAATTATGGATTTCGTGTCTATAGACGAAACCGTTTTCGTATAGCGTAGCAGCAAAGATGAGGCATGATGCTAAAAGCACTATTCAGGCTTTATCTCTGCAATGCCTTGACATATTGACACCAAACTTTGTATGTGTCATTGTCACTTCACTCTGACCACATCACATCAGTTTTGTAACTGCGCCACTTATTGGTTGAAAGTGATAATCCATTAAATCATATTTTGAATGACTTTTTATATGATTTTTCAGCCATTTCGCCTAAAATCCTCTTTAAATGTCTTTAATTGCTCATTGTTGCAGTTGGTCTGACACATTCAGCCATGTTGGCATATCCTGTCATCTGCTTGCGCTTGGCCCCGATAATTGCTGCTTGCAGCTATATTTATTAGGGGCCAAGCACCGAAGGTGCGGAGGCACCTATTGTATCCGTTCGCGTTCTTATTAGGGGCCAAGCACCGAAGGTGCGGAGGCACCTATTGTATCCGTTCGCGTTCTTATTATTATTATTAGGGGCCAAGCACCGAAGGTGCGGAGGCACCTATTGTATCCGTTCGCGTTCTTATTATTAGGGGCCAAGCACCGAAGGTGCGGAGGCACCTATTGTATCTGTTCCGTTTCTTCTTATTATTAGGGGCCAAGCACCGAAGGTGCGGAGGCACCTATTGTTTTTGTTCGCGTTCTTATTATTATTATTAGGGGCCAAGCACCGAAGGTGCGGAGGCACCTATTGTATCTGTTCCGTTTCTTCTTATTAGGGGCCAAGCACCGAAGGTGCGTAGGCACCTATTGTATCTGTTCCCGTTCTTATTATTATTATTAGGGGCCAAGCACCGAAGGTGCGGAGGCACCTATTGTTTTCGTTCCCGTTCTTATTATTATTATTAGGGGCCAAGCACCGAAGGTGCGGAGGCACCTATTGTTTTCGTTCCCGTTCTTATTAGGGGCCAAGCACCGAAGGTGCGGAGGCACCTATTGTTTTCGTTCGCGTTCTTATTATTATTAGGGGCCAAGCACCGAAGGTGCGGAGGCACCTATTGTTTTTGTTCCCGTTCTTATTATTAGGGGCCAAGCACCGAAGGTGCGGAGGCACCTATTGTGTTTGTTCCGGTTCTTATTATTAGGGGCCAAGCACCGAAGGTGCGGAGGCACCTATTGTTTTCGTTCCCGTTCTTATTATTAGGGGCCAAGCACCGAAGGTGCGGAGGCACCTATTGTTTTTGTTCGCGTTCTTATTATTATTATTATTATTAGGGGCCAAGCACCGAAGGTGCGGAGGCACCTATTGTTTTCGTTCCCGTTCTTATTAGGGGCCAAGCACCGAAGGTGCGGAGGCACCTATTGTTTTCGTTCCCGTTCTTATTATTATTAGGGGCCAAGCACCGAAGGTGCGGAGGCACCTATTGTTTTCGTTCCCGTTCTTATTATTAGGGGCCAAGCACCGAAGGTGCGGAGGCACCTATTGTATCTGTTCCCGTTCTTATTATTAGGGGCCAAGCACCGAAGGTGCGTAGGCACCTATTGTATCTGTTCCCGTTCTTATTATTATTATTCTTCCTTCTTCCAACTGGGAGTCTATGGCAGCCCATAGAACCGAATGCGGGAAAGTTGTTTTGGTTTGACATTCTGATAGAGGACAGTCCCAACATTAAATACACCAATTTTGGTGTGTCTAAGTAATTCCCTCTAGCGCCACCACCTGTCCAAAGTTTCACTTTTATTTTGCTAATAACTTTTGAACCGTAAGGCCAATCAACAAAATTATTTTTCTCTCTGATTCCTGAGCTCATGCCAATTCGATTGCACCCTATGACATCATTTCTGTCATAACAATATGGCCGCCATTTTGAATTTATCTAAAAAGCTACTTTTTCGAACTCGTCCTAGACGGTTTGTCCGATTTGCACGAAAATTGAACCAGATCATCTACAGACCATGCTGACAAAAAGTTATGGAATTCAAGTTGATTCGCTTAACAGTTTTTGATAAACCCACGAATACATTTTACGTAGCGCTTGCGAAAACAGATGTAAGGCCGTATCTCCGCAACGCTTTATCGGATTCAGACCAAACTTGGTACATGTCATCACAAGCATGACCTGAGGCTACATGCTGTGTTTCGGCGCAGCGCCACCTACTGGTCCGGAGATATGAAAAATGGCTATTTTTGCTTATAACTTCTGAACAGTTTGTCCAAAAATCATAAAATTGGTCTCGTTAGATTCAGGGTAACATGCCGAGTCGACTGATATCCAATATTACCATATCGGCCATTTTGACTGTCGGCCATTTTGAATTTTGTGCTAAAATGCTGTATTTTAAGAACGCATGAACAGATTGTTACGAAACGTGGTATGGGTCATCAGCACAATGCCCTGAATGAGCCTGAGAAGTTTCGAAACAGCGCCACCTAGTGGTGAATTTTTTTATTCAAATGCTTATAACTTTGGGTGTGGTCGACTTATTTTCACGAAACTCATCTTTTTAGACTCCTGAATCGTTGCCGAGTCCTATGATACCAAACATGCTAGGTTTCGCCTTACGGTTTGTGTAGCGTTGTGATTTAGCGCTTAAAAAACATTTGGCTATATCTTTAAAACCGCTAGTCCGATCGAGATGAAACCACCGTCAGAAGTTTGGAAACATAGGTCGATAGCTATACGCCAATGCCCAAATGCGAAAATATTGATGTTTAGGGGTAGTAAATTCCAAACAAAGTCATGTGTCAGTCATTTTTTACATGTTTTTTCATATAAATGTCTATAACTCCGAAGCGAATTGAGATATTTTCACCAAAATCGACACACATATGTATGAGCTCACTCTGAGGACATGTAAAAAAGATGGTGGGACTCAGCCTCTTGGTGGCGCTATAATAGAACAAAACATGAAATTCCCATTGACTTCAATGCAGTTTTGTGAAATAAAATGCTATACTAAACAAATGCATTGGTGTAATATTACGAAACTCAAAATGTGCCATCAGCACCATCCCCTGAAGGTACCCAAAATATTTCGAGACAGTGCCACCTAGTGGTCAAAAGTTATAACAAAATTTACAAAACTGCTAATAACTTTTGAATAAGTTGGCCTATTGTAATGCAACTGGTCTTAATAGATTCCTTGGGTCAAGACGAGAACATAGATACCAAGGTTTCCTTATTTGGCCTAGCTTCCTGTCCGCCATCTTGATTTTCAGTCAAAACCTACTTTTTCGAACTCCTCCTAGACCGTTTGTCCGATTTTCACCAAAATCGAATCGTATCATCTCCAGACTGTGCTGACTAAAAGTTATGGATTTCGTGTCTATAGACGAAACCGTTTTCGTATAGCGTAGCAGCAAAGTTGAGGCATGATGCTAAAAGCACTATTCAGGCTTTATCTCTGCAATGCCTTGACATATTGACACCAAACTTTGTATGTGTCATTGTCACTTCACTCTGACCACATCACATCAGTTTTGTAACTGCGCCACAGATTGGTCGAAAGTGATAATCCATTAAATCATATTTCGAATGACTTTTTATATGATTTTTCAGCCATTTCGCCTAAAATCCTCTTTAAATGTATTTAATTGCTCATTGTTGCAGTTGGTCTGACACCTTCAGCCATGTTGGCATATCCTGTCGTCTGCTTGCGCTTGGCCCCGATAATTGCTGCTTGCAGCTATATTTATTATTATTATTCTTCCTTCTTCCGACTGGGAGTCTATGGCAGCCCATAGAACCGATCGCGGGAAAGTTGTAATGGTTTGACATTCTGATAGAGAACAGTCCCAACATTAAATACACCAATTTTGGTGTGTCTAAGTCATTCCCTCTAGCGCCACCAACTGTCCAAAGTTTCACTCATGTTTATGCTAATAACTTTTGAACCACAAGGGCTAGAAACAAAATTCTTTTTTCCTCTGATTTCTGAGCTCAGGGCGATTCGATTGCACCCTATGACGTCATTTTTCGTCATAATAATTTTTCCGCCATTTTGAATTTTCCGAAAAACCTACTTTTTCAAACTCCTCCTAGGCCGTTGCTCCAATTTCCACGAAAATTGAATCAGATCATCTTCAGACCATGCCGACAAAAGTTATGGAATTCGTGTTGATTCATCAAACCGTTCTCGAATACCGCGCAAACAAATTTTACGTAGCGCTTGCGAAAACAGACACAAGCCAGTATCTCCTCAACACTTTATCATATTAAGACCAAACTTGGTATATCTCATCACAAGCATGACCTGAGGCAACATGCTGCGTTTCGGCACAGTGCCACCTACTGGTCCGGAGATATGAAAAATGGCTATTTTTGCTTATAACTTCTGAATGGTTTGTCCAAAAATCATAAAAGTGGTCTCGTTAGATTCAGGGCATCATGCTGAGTCGACTGATATCCAATTTTCCCCGATCAGCCATTTTGGCTGTCGGCCATTTTGAATTATGTGCTAAAATGCTGTATTTTATGAACGCGTGAACGTATCGTTACAAAACTCGGAATGGATCATCAGCACGATGCCCTGAAGGAGCCTGAGAAGTTTCGAAACAGTGCCACCTAGTGGTGAATTTTTTTTCCCAAATGCTTCCAAATGCTTATAACTTTGGGTGTGGTCGACTTATTATCACGAGACTCATCTCATTAGAGTCCTGAATCGTTGCCGAGTCCCACGATACCAAACATGCTAGGTTTTGCCTTACGGTTTGTGTAGCGTTGTGATTTAGCGCTTAAAAAAACATTTGGCTATATCTTCGAAACCGCTAGTCCGATCGAGACGAAACCACCGTCAGAAGTTTGGAAACATAGGTCGATAGCTATACGCCAATGCCCTAATGCAAAAATATTGATGTTTAGGGGTAGTAAATTCCAATCAAAGTCATGTGTCAGTCATTTTTTTCGTGTTTTTTCATATAAATGTCTATAACTCTGAAGCGAATTGAGATATTTTCACCAAAATCGACACACATATGTATGGGATCATTCTGAGAACACGTAAAAAAAATGGTGTGACTCAGCCTCTTGGTGGCGCTATAATAGAACAAGACATGAAATTCCCATTGACTTCAATACAGTTTTGTGAAATAAAATGCTATACTAAACAAATGCATTGGTGTAATATTACGAAACTCAAAATGTGTCATCAGCACCATTCCCTGAAGGTACCCAAAATATTTCAAGACAGTGCCACCTAGTGGTCAAAAGTTATAACAACATTTCCAAAAAGGCTAATAACTTTTGAATAAATCTGGCTACTGAAATGCCACTGGTCTTAATAGATTCCTTGGGTCAAGCCGAGAACATAGATACCAAGTTTTCCTTATTTGGCCAAACTTCCTGTCCGCCATCTTGATTTTCATTCAAAACCTACTTTTTCGAACTCCTCCTAGACCGTTTGTCCGATTTTCACCAAAATCGAATCGTATCATCTCCAGACTGTGCTGACTAAAAGTTATGGATTTCGTGTCTATAGACGAAACCGTTTTCGTATAGCATAGCAGCAAACTTGAGGCATGATGCTAAAAGCACTATTCAGGCTTTATCTCTGCAATGCCTTGACATATTGACACCAAACTTTGTATGTGTCATTGTCACTTCACTCTGACCACATCACATCACATTTGTAACTGCGCCACCTATTGGTCGAAAGTGATAATCCATTAAATCATATTTTGAATGACTTTTTATATGATTTTTCAGCCATTTCGCCTAAAATCCTCTTTAAATGTATTTAATTGCTCATTGTTGCAGATGGTCTGACACCTTCAGCCATGTTGGCATGTCTTGTCGTCTTATTCTGCTTGGCCCCGGTAATGGCTGCTTGCAGCTATATTTATTATTATTAGGGGCCAAGCACCGAAGGTGCGGAGGCACCTATTGTTTTTGTTCGCGTTCTTATTATTATTATTATTATTATTATTATTCTTCCGCCATGGGAGTCTATGGCAGCCCATAGAACCGATTGCGGGAAAGTTATGAAATTTGGCACAATGATAGAGGACAGTCCAAAAAGTCACCATACCAAATTTGGTGTCTTAAAACCAATCCCTCTAGCGCCACCACCTGTCCAAAATTTCACTTTTATTTTGCTAATAACTTTTGAACCGTTTGGCCAATCAACAAAATTCTTTTTTCCTCTGATTCCCGAGCTCATGCCGATTCGATTGCACCCTATGACGTCATTTTCCGGCTTATAAATATGGCCGCCATTTTGAATGGGCTGAAAAAGCTACTTTTTCGAACTCGTCCTAGACGGTTTGTCCGATTTGCACGAAAATTGAACCAGATCATCTTCAGGCAGTGCTGACAAAAAGTTATGGAATTCAAATTGATTCGTCAAACCGTTTTCGAATAACGCTCGAACAAATTTTACGTAGCGCTTGCGAAAACAGTCGTAGGGCTGTATCTCCGCAACGCTTTATCGGATTCAGACCAAAATTGGTACATGTCATCACAAGCATGACCTGAGGCTAAATGCTGCGTTTCGGCGCAGCGCCACCTACTGGTCCGGAGATATGAAAAATGGCTATTTTTGCTTATAACTTCTGAACATTTTGTCCAAAAATCATAAAATTGGTCTCGTTAGATTCAGGGCAACATGCCGAGTCGACTGATATAAAATTTTACCATATCGGCCATTTTGACTTTCGGCCATTTTGAATTTTGTGCTAAAATGCTGTATTTTAAGAACGCATGAACGGATTGTTACGAAACTCGGTATGGGTCATCAGCACGATGTTCTGAAGGAGCATGAGAAGTTTCGAAACAGCGCCACCTAGTGGTGAATTTTATTTTTCAAATGCTTATAACTTTGGGTGTGGTCGACTTATTTTCACCAAACTCATCTCATTAGACTCCTGAATCCTTGCCGAGTCCAACGATACCAAATATGCTAGGTTTCACCTTACGGTTTGTGTAGCGTTGTGATTTAGCACTTAAAAAACATTAGGCGATATCTTCGAAACCGTTTGTCCGATCGAGACGAAACCACCGTCAGAAGTTTGGAATCATAGCTTGTTAACTAAACATGAAAGCCCAAATGCGAAAATATTGATGTCTAGAGGTAGTAAATTCCAATTAAAGTCATGTGTCAGTCATTTTTTACGTGTTTTTTCATATAAATGTCTATAACTCCGAAGATAATTGAGATATTTTCACCAAAATCGACACACATATGTATGGGCTCACTCTGAGGACACATACAAAAAATGGTGGGACTGAGCCTCTTGGTGGCGCTATAATAGAACAAAACATGAAATTCCCATTGACTTCCATACAATTTTGTGAAATAAAATGCTATACTAAACAAATGCATTGGTTTAATATTACGAAACTCAGATTGTGTCATCAGCACCATCCCCTGAAGGTACCCAAAATATTTCGAGACAGCGCCACCTAGTGGTCAAAAGTTCTAACAATTTCCAAAAAGGCTAATAACTTTTGAATAAATCTGGCTATTGAAATGCTTAATAGATTCCTTGGGTCAAGCCGAGAACATAGATACCAAGTTTTCCTTATTTGGCCAAACTTCCTGTCCGCCATCTTGATTTTCAGTCAAAACCTACTTTTTCAAACTCCTCCTAGACCGTTTGTCCGATTTTCACCAAAATCGAATCGTATCATCTCCAGACCGTGCCGACTAAAAGTTATGGATTTCTTGTCGATAGACGAAACCATTTTCGTATAGCGCAGCAGCAAAGTTGAGGCATGATGCCAATAGCACTATTCAGGCTTTATCTCTGCAATGCCTTGACATATTGACAACAAACTTTGTATGTGACATTGTCACTTCACTCTGACCACATCAGTTTTGTAACTGCGCCACCTACTTGTCGAAAGTGATAATCAATTAAATTATATTTTTAATTACTGTTTCTATGATTTTTCAGCCATTTCGTCTAAAATCCTCTTTAAATGTCTGTAATTGCTCATTGTTGCAGTTGATCTGACACCTTCAGCCATGTCTTGTCGTCTTATTCTGCTTGGCCCCGGTAATGGCTGCTTGCAGCTATATTTATTATTATTATTCTTCCTTCTTCCGACTGGGAGTCTATGGCAGCCCATAGAACCGATCGCGGGAAAGTTGTAATGGTTTGACATTCTGATAGAGGACAGTCCCAACATTAAATACACCAATTTTGGTGTGTCTAAGTCATTCCCTCTAGCGCCACCAACTGTCCAAAGTTTCACTCATGTTTATGCTAATAACTTTTGAACCACACGGGCTAGAAACAAAATTCTTTTTTCCTCTGATTTCTGAGCTCAGGGCGATTCGATTGCACCCTATGACGTCATTTTTCGTCATAATAATTTTTCCGCTATTTTGAATTTTCCGAAAAACCTACTTTTTCAAACTCCTCCTAGGCCGTTGCTCCAATTTCCACGAAAATTGAATCAGATCATCTTCAGACCATGCCGACAAAAAGTTATGGAATTCGTGTTGATTCATCAAACCGTTCTCGAATACCGCGCAAACAAATTTTACGTAGCGCTTGCGAAAACAGACACAAGCCAGTATCTCCTCAACACTTTATCATATTCAGACCAAACTTGGTACATCTCATCACAAGCATGACCTGAGGCAACATGCTGCGTTTCGGCACAGTGCCACCTACTGGTCCGGAGATATGAAAAATGGCTATTTTTGCTTATAACTTCTGAATGGTTTGTCCAAAAATCATAAAAGTGGTCTCGTTAGATTCAGGGCATCATGCTGAGTCGACTGATATCCAATTTTCCCCGATCAGCCATTTTGGCTGTCGGCCATTTTGAATTATGTGCTAAAATGCTGTATTTTATGAACGCGTGAACGTATCGTTACAAAACTCGGAATGAATCATCAGCACGATGCCCTGAAGGAGCCTGAGAAGTTTCGAAACAGTGCCACCTAGTGGTGAATTTTTTTTCCCAAATGCTTCCAAATGCTTATAACTTTGGGTGTGGTCGACTTATTTTCACGAGACTCATCTCATTAGAGTCCTGAATCGTTGCCGAGTCCCACGATACCAAACATGCTAGGTTTTGCCTTACGGTTTGTGTAGCGTTGTGATTTAGCGCTTAAAAAACATTTGGCTATATCTTCGAAACCGCTAGTCCGATCGAGACGAAACCACCTTCAGAAGTTTGGAAACATAGGTCGATAGCTATACGCCAATGCCCAAATGCGAAAATATTGATGTTTAGGGGTAGTAAATTCCAATCAAAGTCATGTGTCAGTCATTTTTTACGTGTTTTTTCATATAAATGTCTATAACTCCGAAGCGAATTGAGATATTTTCACCAAAATCGACACACATATGTACGAGCTCACTCTGAGGACATGTAAAAAAATGGTGGGACTCAGCCTCTTGGTAGCGCTATAATAGAACAAAACATGAAATTCCCATTGACTTCAATACAGTTTTGTGAAATAAAATGCTATACTAAACAAATGCATTGGTGTAATATTACGAAACTCAAAATGTGCCATCAGCACCATTCCCTGAAGGTACCCAAAATATTTCAAGACAGTGCCACCTAGTAGTCAAAAGTTATAACAACATTTCCAAAAAGGCTAATAACTTTTGAATAAATCTGGCTACTGAAATGCCACTGGTCTTAATAGATTCCTTGGGTCAAGCCGAGAACATAGATACCAAGTTTTCATTATTTGGCCAAACTTCCTGTCCGCCATCTTGATTTTCAGTCAAAACCTACTTTTTCAAACTCCTCCTAGACCGTTTGTCCGATTTTCACCAAAATCGAATCGTATCATCTCCAGACTGTGCTGACTAAAAGTTATGGATTTCTTGTCTATAGACGAAACCGTTTTCGTATAGCGTAGCAGCAAACTTGAGGCATGATGCTAAAAGCACTATTCAGGCTTTATCTCTGCAATGCCTTGACATATTGACACCAAACTTTGTATGTGTCATTGTCACTTCACTCTGACCACATCACATCACATTTGTAACTGCGCCACCTATTGGTCGAAAGTGATAATCCATTAAATCATATTTTGAATGACTTTTTATATGATTTTTCAGCCATTTCGCCTAAAATCCTCTTTAAATGTCTTTAATTGCTCATTGTTGCAGATGGTCTGACACCTTCAGCCATGTTGGCATATCCTGTCATCTGCTTGCGCTTGGCCCCGATAATGGCTGCTTGCAGCTATATTTATTATTATTATTATTATTATTATTATTCCGACTAGGGTGTCTATGGCAGCCAATAGAACCGATTGCGGGAAAGTTGTTTTGGTTTGACATTCTGATAGAGGACTCTCCCAACATTAAATACACCAATTTTGGTGTTTCTAAGTCATTCCCTCTAGCGCCACCACCTGTCCAAAGTTTCACTTTTATTTTGCTAATAACTTTTGAAGCGTAAGACCAATCAACAAAATTCTTTTTTCCTCTGATTCCTGAGCTCATGCCGATTCGATTGCACCCTATGACGTCATTTTCCGGCTTAAAAATATGGCCGCCATTTTGAATGTGCTGAAAAAGCTACTTTTTCGAACTCGTCCTAGACGGTTTGTCCGATTTGCACGAAAATTGAACCAGATCATCTTCAGGCAGTGCTGACAAAAAGTTATGGAATTCAAATTGATTCGTCAAACCGTTTTCAATAAGCGCACAAACAAATTTTACGTAGCCCTTGCGATAACAGTCGTAGGGCTGTATCTCCGCAACGCTTTATCGGATTCAGACCAAACTTGGTACATGTCATCACAAGCATGACCTGAGGCAACATGCTGCGTTTCGGCGCAGCGCCACCTACTGGTCCGGAGATATGAAAAATGGCTATTTTTGCTTATAACTTCTGAACAGTTTGTCCAAAAATCATAAAATTGGTCTCGTTAGATTCAGGGCAACATGCCGAGTCGACTGATATCAAATTTTACCATATCGGCCATTTTGACTGTCGGCCATTTTGAATTTTGTGCTAAAATACTGTATTTTAAGAACGCATGAACGGATTGTTACGAAACTTGGTATGGGTCATCAGCACGATGTTCTGAAGGAGCGTGAGAAGTTTCGAAACAGCGCCACCTAGTGGTGATTTTTTTTTTTCAAATGCTTATAACTTTGGGTGTGGTCGACTTATTTTCACCAAACTCATCTCATTAGACTCCTGAATCCTTGCCGAGTCCAACGATACCAAACATGCTAGGTTTCGCCTTATGGTTTGTGTAGCGTTGTGATTTAGCGCTTAAAAAACATTTGGCTATATCTTCGAAACCGTTTGTCCGATCGAGACGAAACCACCGTCAGAAGTTTGGAAACATAGGTCGATAGCTATACGCCAATGCCCAAATGCGAAAATATTGATGTTTAGGGGTAGTAAATTCCAATCAAAGTCATGTGTCAGTCATTTTTTACGTGTTTTTTCATATAAATGTCTATAACTCTGAAGCGAATTGAGATATTTTCACCAAAATCGACACACATATGTATGGGCTCACTCTGAGGACACATAAAAAAAATGGTGGGACTGAGCCTCTTGGTGGCGCTATAATAGAACAAAACATGAAATTCCCATTGACTTCAATACAGTTTTGTGAAATAAAATGCTATACTAAACAAATGCATTGGTGTAATATTACAAAACTCAGAATGTGCCATCAGCACCATCCCCTAAAGGTATTCAAAATATTTCGAAACAGCGCCACCTAGTGGTCAAAACTTATAATACATTTCCAAAAAGGCTAATAACTTTTGAATACATCTGGCTACTGAAATGCCACTGGTCTTAATAGATTCCTTGGGTCAAGCCGAGAACATAGATACCAAGTTTACCTTATTTGGCCAAACTTCCTGTCCGCCATCTTGATTTTCATTCAAAACCTACTTTTTCGAACTCCTCCTAGACCGTTTGTCCGATTTTCACCAAAATCGAATCGTATCATCTCCAGACCGTGCCGACTAAAAGTTATGGATTTCGTGTGGATAGACCAAACCGTTTTCGTATAGCGCAGCAGCAAAGTTGAGGCATGATGCTAATAGCACTATTCAGGCTTTATCTCTGCAATGCCTTGACACATTGACACCAAACTTTGTATGTGTCATTGTCACTTCACTCTGACCACATCACATCAGTTTTGTAACTGCGCCACCTATTGGTCGAAAGTGATAATGCATTAAATCATATTTTTATTGACTGTTTCTATGATTTTTCAGCCATTTCGTCTAAAATCCTCTTTAAATGTCTTTAATTGCTCATTGTTGCAGTTGGTCTGACACTTTCAGACATGTTGGCATGTCTTGTCGTCTGATTGCGCTTGGCCCCGATAATTGCTGCTTGCAGCTATATTTATTATTAGGGGCCAAGCACCGAAGGTGCGGAGGCACCTATTGTATCTGTTCCGTTTCTTATTATTATTATTATTATTAGGGGCCAAGCACCGAAGGTGCGGAGGCACCTATTGTATCTGTTCCGTTTCTTATTATTATTAGGGGCCAAGCACCGAAGGTGCGGAGGCACCTATTGTATCTGTTCCATTTCTTATTAGGGGCCAAGCACCGAAGGTGCGGAGGCACCTATTGTGTTTGTTCCGGTTCTTATTATTAGGGGCCAAGCACCGAAGGTGCGGAGGCACCTATTGTGTTTGTTCCGGTTCTTATTATTATTATTATTATTCTTCTTCCGACTGGGCGTCTATGGCAGCCCATAGAACCGATTGCGGGAAAGTTGTTTTGGTTTGACATTCTGATAGAGGACAGTCCCAACATTAAATACACCAATTTTTGTGTTTCTAAGTCATTCCCTCTAGCGCCACCACCTGTCCAAAGTTTCACTTTTATTTTGCTAATAACTTTTGAACCGTAAGGCCAATCAACAAAATTCTTTTTTCCTCTTATTTCTGAGCTCATGCCGATTCGATTGCACCCTATGATGTCATTTTCCGTCATATAAATATGGCCGCCATTTTTAATTTTCTGAAAAAGCTACTTTTTCGAACTCGTCCTAGACGGTTTGTCCGATTTGCACGAAAATTGAACCAGATCATCTTCAGGCAGTGTTGACCAAAAGTTATGGAATTCAAATTGATTCGTCAAACCGTTTTCGATAAACGCACGAATACATTTTACGTAGCTCTAGCAAAAACAGTCGTAAGGCTGTATCTCCGCAACGGTTTATCGTATTCAGACCAAACTTGGTACATGTACTCACAAGCATGACCTGAGGCTACATGCTGCGTTTCGGCGCAGCGCCACCTACTGGTCCGGAGATATGAAAAATGGCTATTTTTGCTTATAACTTCTGAACAGTTTGTCCAAAAATCATAAAATTGGTCTCGTTAGATTCAGGGCAACATGCCGAGTCGACTGATATCCAATTTTACCATATCGGCCATTTTGACTGTCGGCCATTTTGAATTTTGTGCTAAAATACTGTATTTTAAGAACGCATGAACGGATTGTTACGAAACTTGGTATGGGTCATCAGCACGTTGTCCTGAAGGAGCGTGAGAAGTTTCGAAACAGCGCCACCTAGTGGTGAATTTTTTTTTTCAAATGCTTATAACTTTGGGTGTGGTCAACTTATTTTCACGAGACTCATCTAATTAGACTCCTGAAACCTTGCCGAGTCCTACGATACCAAACATGCTAGGTTTTGCCTTACGGTTTGTGTAGCGTTGTGATTTAGCGCTTAAAAAACATTTGGCTATATCTTCGAAACCGCTAGTCCGATCGAGACGAAACCACCGTCAGAAGTTTGGAAACATAGGTCGATAGCTATACGCCAATGCCCAAATGCGAAAATATTGATGTTTAGGGGTAGTAAATTCCAAACAAAGTCATGTGTCAGTCATTTTTTACGTGTTTTTTCATATAAATGCCTATAACTCTGAAGCAAATTGAGATTTTTTCACCAAAACTGACACACATATGTATGGGCTCACTCTGAGGACACGTAAAAAAAATTGTGAGACTGAGCCTCTTGGTGGCGCTATAATAGAACAAAACATAAAATTCCCATTGACTTCAATACAGTTTGTGAAATAAAATGCTATTTTCATTAAAAACCTACTTTTTCGAACTCCTCCTACACCGTTTGTCCGATTTTCACCAAAATCGAATCATATCATCTCCAGACCGTGCCGACTGAAAGTTATGGATTTCGTGTCGATTGACGAAACCGTTTTCGTATAGCGCAGCAGCAAATTTGAGGCATGATGCTAAAAGCATTATTCAGGCTTTATGTCTGCAATGCCTTGACATATTGACACCAAACTTTGCATGTGTCATTGTCACTTCACTCTGACCACATCACATCAGTTTTGTAACTGCACCACCTATTGGTCGAAAGTGATAATCCATTACATCATATTTTTAATTATTGTTTCTATGATTTTTCAGCCATTTTGCCTAAAATCCTCTTTAAATGTCTTTAATTGCTCATTGTTGCAGTTGGTCTGACACTTTCAAACATGTCGAAATGTCTTGTCGTCTTATTCTGCTTGGCCCCGGTAATTGCTGCTTGCAGCTATATTTATTATTATTATTCTTCTTCCGACTGGGCGTCTATGGCAGCCCATAGAACCGATTGCGGGAAAGTTGTTTTGGTTTGACATTCTGATAGAGGACAGTCCCAACATTAAATACACCAATTTTTGTGTTTCTAAGTCATTCCCTCTAGCGCCACCACCTGTCCAAAGTTTCACTTTTATTTTGCTAATAACTTTTGAACCGTAAGGCCAATCAACAAAATTCTTTTTTCCTCTTATTTCTGAGCTCATGCCGATTCGATTGCACCCTATGATGTCATTTTCCGTCATATAAATATGGCCGCCATTTTTAATTTTCTGAAAAAGCTACTTTTTCGAACTCGTCCTAGACGGTTTGTCCGATTTGCACGAAAATTGAACCAGATCATCTTCAGGCAGTGTTGACCAAAAGTTATGGAATTCAAATTGATTCGTCAAACCGTTTTCGATAAACGGACGAATACATTTTACGTAGCTCTAGCAAAAACAGTCGTAAGGCTGTATCTCCGCAACGGTTTATCGTATTCAGACCAAACTTGGTACATGTACTCACAAGCATGACCTGAGGCTACATGCTGCGTTTCGGCGCAGTGCCACCTACTGGTCCGGAGATATGAAAAATGGCTATTTTTGCTTATAACTTCTGAACAGTTTGTCCAAAAATCATAAAATTGGTATCGTTACATTCAGGGCAATATGCCGATTCGTATGATATCCAGTTTTACCATATCGGCCCTTTTGACTGTCGGCCATTTTGAATTTTGTGCTAAAATACTGTATTTTAAGAATGCATGAACGAATTGTTACGAAACTTGGTATGGGTCATCAGCACGTTGTCCTGAAGGAGCGTGAGAAGTTTCGAAACAGCGCCACCTAGTGGTGAATTTTTTTTTTCAAATGCTTATAACTTTGGGTGTGGTCAACTTATTTTCACGAGACTCATCTAATTAGACTCCTGAAACCTTGCCGAGTCCTACGATACCAAACATGCTAGGTTTTGCCTTACGGTTTGTGTAGCGTTGTGATTTAGCGCTTAAAAAACATTTGGCTATATCTTCGAAACCGCTAGTCCGATCGAGACGAAACCACCGTCAGAAGTTTGGAAACATAGGTCGATAGCTATACGCCAATGCCCAAATGCGAAAATATTGATGTTTAGGGGTAGTAAATTCCAAACAAAGTCATGTGTCAGTCATTTTTTACGTGTTTTTTCATATAAATGCCTATAACTCTGAAGCAAATTGAGATTTTTTCACCAAAACTGACACACATATGTATGGGCTCACTCTGAGGACACGTAAAAAAAATTGTGAGACTGAGCCTCTTGGTGGCGCTATAATAGAACAAAACATAAAATTCCCATTGACTTCAATACAGTTTTGTGAAATAAAATGCTATTTTCATTAAAAACCTACTTTTTCGAACTCCTCCTACACCGTTTGTCCGATTTTCACCAAAATCGAATCATATCATCTCCAGACCGTGCCGACTGAAAGTTATGGATTTCGTGTCGATTGACGAAACCGTTTTCGTATAGCGCAGCAGCAAATTTGAGGCATGATGCTAAAAGCATTATTCAGGCTTTATGTCTGCAATGCCTTGACATATTGACACCAAACTTTGCATGTGTCATTGTCACTTCACTCTGACCACATCACATCAGTTTTGTAACTGCACCACCTATTGGTCGAAAGTGATAATCCATTACATCATATTTTTAATTATTGTTTCTATGATTTTTCAGCCATTTTGCCTAAAATCCTCTTTAAATGTCTTTAATTGCTCATTGTTGCAGTTGGTCTGACACTTTCAAACATGTCGAAATGTCTTGTCGTCTTATTCTGCTTGGCCCCGGTAATTGCTGCTTGCAGCTATATTTATTATTATTATTCTTCCGCCATGGGAGTCTATGGCAGCCCATAGAACCGATTGCGGGAAAGTTGTTTTGGTTTGACATTCTGATAGAGGACAGTCCCAACATTAAATACACCAATTTTGGTGTGTCTAAGACATTCCCTCTAGCGCCACCACCTGTCCAAAGTTTCACTTTTGTTTTGCTAATAACGTTTGAAGCGTAAGGCCAATCAACAAAATTCTTTTTTCCCCTGATTCCTGAGGTCATGCCGATTCGAATGCACCCTATGACGACATTTTCCGTCATAAAACATGGCCGCCATTTAGAATTTTCCAAAAAAGCTACTTTTTCGAACTCGTCCTAGACGGTTTGTCCGATTTGCACAAAAATTTAACCAGATCATCTTCAGGCATTGCTGACAAAAAGTTATTAAAAGAAAGTTGATTCGTCAAACCGTTTTTGATAAACGCTCGAACAAATTTTAGGTAGCGCTTGCAAAAACAGTCATAAGGCTGTATCTCCGCAACGGTTTATCGTATTCAGACCAAACTTGGTACATGTCGTCACAAGCATGACCTGAGGCTACATGCTGCGTTTCGGCTCAGCGCCACCTACTGGTCCGGAGATATGAAAAATGGCTATTTTTGCTTATAACTTATGAACAGTTTGTCCAAAAATCATAAAATGGATCTCGTTAGATTCAGGGCAACATGCCGAGTCGACTGATATCAAATTTTACCATATCGGCCATTGTGGCTGTCGGCCATTTTGAATTTTGTGCTAAAATGCTGTATTTTAACAACGCATGAACGGATTGTTACGAAACTTGGCATGGGTCATCAGCACGATGCCCTGAAGGAGCCTGAGAAGTTTCGAAACAGCGCCACCTAGTGGTGAATTTTTTTTTCCAAATGCTTATAACTTTGGTTGTGGTTGACTTATTTTCACGAAACTCATGTCATTAGACTCCTGAATCGTTGCCGAGTCCTACGATACCAAACATGCTAGGTTTCGCCTTATGGTTTGTGTAGCGGTGTGATTTAGCGCTTAAAAAACATTTGGCTATATCTTTGAAACCGCTAGTCCGATCGAGACGAAACCACCGTCAGAAGTTTGGAAACATAGGTCGATAGCTATACGCCAATGCCCAAATGCGAAAATATTGATGTTTAGGGGTAGTAATTTCCAATCAAAGTCATGTGTCAGTCATTTTTTTCGTGTTTTTTCATATAAATGTCTATAACTCCGACGCGAATTGAGATATTTTCACCAAAATTGACACACATATGTATGGGCTCACTCTGAGGACATGTAAAAAAAATGGTTTGACTGAGCCTCTTGGTGGCGCTATAATAGAACAAAACATGAAATTCCCATAGACTTCAATACAGTTTTGTGAAATAAAATGCTATACTAAACAAATGCATTGGTTTAATATTATGAAACTCTGTATGTGCCATCAGCACCATACCCTGAAGGTACCCAAAATATTTCGAGACAGCGCCACCTTGTGGTCAAAAGTTATAACAAAATTTACAAAAAGGCAAATTACTTTTGATAACATCTGCCTTTTGAAATACCATTGGTCTTCTTACATTCCTTGGATCAAGCCGAGAACATAGATACCAAGTTTTCCTTATTTGGCCTATTTTCCTGTGTGCCATCTTGATTTTTAATCAAAACCTACTTTTTCGAACTCCTCCTACACCGTTTGTCCGATTTTCACCAAAATCGAATCGTATCATCTCCAGACCGTGCCGACTAAAAGTTATTGATTTCGTGTCGATTGACGAAACCGTTGTCGTATACCGCAGCAGCAAAGTTGAGGCATGATGCCAAAGGCACTATTCAGGCTTTATCTCTGCAATGCCTTGACATATTGACACCAAACTTTGTATGTGTCATTGTCACTTCACTCTGACCGCATCACATCAGGTTTGTAAATGCGCCACCTATTGGTTGAAAGTGATAATCCATTAAATCATATTTTTATTTACTGTTTCTATGATTTTTCAGGCATTTGGCCTAAAATACTCTTTAATGTCTTTAATTGCTCATTGTTGCAGTTGGTCTGACACTTTCAGCAATGTTGGCATGTCTTGTCATCTGATTGTGCTTGGCCCCGGTAATGGCTGCTTGCAGCTATATTTATTATTAGGGGCCAAGCACCGAAGGTGCGGAGGCACCTATTGTTTTCGTTCCCGTTCTTATTATTATTATTATTAGGGGCCAAGCACCGAAGGTGCGGAGGCACCTATTGTATCTGTTCCCGTTCTTATTATTATTCTTCCTTCTTCCGACTGGGTGTCTATGGCAGCCCATAGAACCGATTGCGGGAAAGTTGTAATGGTTTGACATTCTGATAGAGGACAGTCCCATCATTAAATGCACCAATTTTGGTGTGTCTAAGTCATTCCCTCTAGCGCCACCACCTGTCCAAAATTTCACTTTTATTTTGCTAATAACTTTTGAACCGTAAGGCCAATCAGCGAAATTCTTTTTTCCTCTGATTCCTGAGCTCATGGCGATTCGATTGCACCCTATGACGTCATTTTCCGTCATAAAAATATGGCCGCCATCTTGAATTTTCAAAAAAAGCTACTTTTTCGAACTCGTCCTAGACGGTTTGTCCGATTTGCACGAAAATTGAACCAGATCATCTTCAGGTAGTGCTGACAAAAAGTTATGGAATTCAAATTGATTCGTCAAACAGTTTTCGATAAACGCACGAATACATTTTACGTAGCGCTAGCAAAAACAGTCGTAAGGCCATATCTCCGCAACGGTTTATCGTATTCAGACCAAACTTGGCACTTGTACTCACAAGCATGACCTGAGGCTACATGCTGTGTTTCGGCGCAGCGCCACCTACTGGTCCGGAGATATGAAAAATGGCTATTTTTGCTTATAACTTCTGAACAGTTTGTCCAAAAATCATAAAATTGGTCTCGTTAGATTCAGGGCAACATGCCGAGTCGACTGATGTCCAATTTGACCATATCGGTCATTTTGGCTGTCGGCCATTTTGAATTTTGTGCTAAAATTCTGTATTTTATGACCGCATGAACGGATTGTTACGAAACGTGGTATGGGTCATCAGCACAATGCCCTGAATGAGCCTGAGAAGTTTCGAAACAGCGCCACCTAGTGGTGAATTATTTTTTTCAAATGCTTATAACTTTGGGTGTGGTCAACTTATTTTCACGAAACTCATCTTTTTAGACTCCTGAATCGTTGCCGAGTCCTACGATACCAAACATGCTAGGTTTTGCCTTACGGTTTGTGTAGCGTTGTGATTTAGCGCTTAAAAAACATTTGGCTATATCTTTGAAACCGCTAGTCCGATCGAGACGAAACCACCGTCAGAAGTTTGGAAACATAGGTCGATAGCTATACGCCAATGCCCAAATGCGAAAATATTGATGTTTAGGGGTACTAATTTCCAATCAAAGTCATGTGTCAGTCATTTTTTTCGTGTTTTTTCATATAAATGTCTATAACTCCGAAGTGAATTGAGATATTTTCACCAAAATTGACACACATATGTATGGGCTCACTCTGAGGACACGTAAAAAAAATTGTGGGACTGAGCCTCTTGGTGGCGCTATAATTGAACAAAATATGAAATTCCCATTGACTTCAATACAGTTTTGTGAAATAAAATGCTATACTAAACAAATGCATTGGTGTAATATTACGAAACTCAGATTGTGTCATCAGCACCATCCCCTGAAGGCAACCAAAATATTTCAAGACAGCGCCACCTAGTGGTCAAAAGTTATAACAAAATTTCCAAAAAGGCTAATAACTTTTGAATAAATCTGGCTATTGAAATGCCACGGGTCTTAATAGATTCCTTGGGTCAAGCCGAGAACATAGATACCAAGTTTTCCTTATTTGGCCAAACTTCCTGTCCGCCATCTTGATTTTCAGTCAAAACCTACTTTTTCGAACTCCTCCTAGACCGTTTGTCCGATTTTCACCAAAATCGAATCGTATCATCTGCAGACCGTGCCGACTAAAAGTTATGGATTTCGTGTCGATAGACGAAACCGTTTTCGTATAGCGCAGCAGCAAAGTTGAGGCATGATGCTAATAGCAATAATTAAGGCTTTATCTCTGCAATGCCTTGATATATTGACACCAATCTTTGTATGTGTCATTGTCACTTCACTCTGACCACATCACATCAGTTTTGTAACTGCGCCACCTATTGGTCGAAAGTGATAATCCATCAAATCATATTTTTAATTATTGTTTCTATGATTTTTCAGGCATTTTGCCTAAAATCCTCTTTAAATGTCTTTAATTGCTCATTGTTGCAGTTGGTCTGACACTTTCAGACATGTTGGCATGTCTTGTCGTCTTATTCTGCTTGGCCCCGGTAATGGCTGCTTGCAGCTATATTTAGGGGCCAAGCACCGAAGGTGCGGAGGCACCTATTGTGTTTGTTCCGGTTCTTATTATTATTATTATTATTCTTCTTCCGACTGGGCGTCTATGGCAGCCCATAGAACCGATTGCGGGAAAGTTGTTTTGGTTTGACATTCTGATAGAGGACAGTCCCAACATTAAATACACCAATTTTTGTGTTTCTAAGTCATTCCCTCTAGCGCCACCACCTGTCCAAAGTTTCACTTTTATTTTGCTAATAACTTTTGAACCGTAAGGCCAATCAACAAAATTCTTTTTTCCTCTTATTTCTGAGCTCATGCCGATTCGATTGCACCCTATGACGTCATTTTCCGTCATATAAATATGGCCGCCATTTTTAATTTTCTGAAAAAGCTACTTTTTCGAACTCGTCCTAGACGGTTTGTCCGATTTGCACGAAAATTGAACCAGATCATCTTCAGGCAGTGTTGACCAAAAGTTATGGAATTCAAATTGATTCGTCAAACCGTTTTCGATAAACGCACTAATACATTTTACGTAGCGCTAGCAAAAACAGTCGTAAGGCTGTATCTCCGCAAAGGTTTATCGTATTCAGACCAAACTTGGTACATGTACTCACAAGCATGACCTGAGGCTACATGCTGCGTTTCGGCGCAGCGCCACCTACTGGTCCGGAGATATGAAAAATGGCTATTTTTGCTTATAACTTCTGAACTGTTTGTCCAAAAATCATAAAATTGGTCTCGTTAGATTCAGGGCGACATGCCGAGTCGACTGATATCCAATTTTACCATATCGGCCATTTTGACTGTCGGCCATTTTGAATTATGTGCTAAGATGCTGTATTTTAGGAACGCATGAACGGATTGTTACAAAACTTGGCATGGGTCATCAGCACGATGTCCTGAAGGAGCGTGAGAAGTTTCGAAACAGCGCCACCTAGTGGTGACATTTTTTTTTTCAAACGCTTATAACTTTGGGTTTGGTCGACTTATTTTCACGAGACTCATCTAATTAGACTCCTGAAACCTTGCCGAGTCCTACGATACCAAACATGCTAGGTTTCGCCTTACGGTTTGTGTAGCGTTGTGATTTAGCGCTTAAAAAACATTAGGCTATATCTTCGAAACCGTTTGTCCGATCGAGACGAAACCACCGTCAGAAGTTTGGAAACATAGGTCGATAGCTAAACGCCAATGCCCAAATGCAAAAATATTGATGTTTAGGGGTAGTAAAATTCAAACAAAGTCTTGTGTCAGTCATTTTTTACGTGTTTTTTCATATAAATGTCTATAACTCTAAAGCGAATTGAGATATTTTCACCAAAACTGACACACATATGTATGGGCTCACTCTGAGGACACGTAAAAAAAATTGTGGGACTGAGCCTCTTGGTGGCGCTATAATAGAACAAAACATGAAATTCCCATTGACTTCAATACAGTTTTGTGAAATAAAATGCTATTTTCATTCAAAACCTACTTTTTCGAACTCCTCCCACACCGTTTGTCCGATTTTCACCAAAATCGAATCGTATCATCTCCAGACTGTGCCGACTAAAAGTTATGGATTTCGTGTCGATAGACGAAACCGTTTTCGTATAGCGCAGCAGCAAAGTTGAGGCATGATGCCAAAAGCACTATTCAGGCTTTATCTCTGCAATGCCTTGACATATTGACACCAAACTTTGTATGTGTCATTGTCACTTCACTCTGACCACATCACATCAGTTTTGTAACTGCTCCACCTATTTGTCAAAAGTGATAATCAATTAAATCATATTTTTAATTACTGTTTCTATGATTTTTCAGCCATTTCGTCTAAAATCCTCTTTAAATGTCTTTAATTGCTCATTGTTGCAGTTGGTCTGACACTTTCAGACATGTTGGCATGTCTTGTCGTCTTATTCTGCTTGGCCCCGGTAATTGCTGCTTGCAGCTATATTTATTATTATTATTATTCTTCCTTCTTCCGACTGGGAGTCTATGGCAGCCCATAGAACCGATCGCGGGAAAGTTGTAATGGTTTGACATTCTGATAGAGGACAGTCCCAACATTAAATACACCAATTTTGGTGTGTCTAAGTCATTCCCTCTAGCGCCACCAACTGTCCAAAGTTTCACTCATGTTTATGCTAATAACTTTTGAACCACAAGGGCTAGAAACAAAATTCTTTTTTCCTCTGATTTCTGAGCTCAGGGCGATTCGATTGCACCCTATGGCGTTATTTTTCGTCATAATAATTTTTCCGCCATTTTGAATTTTCCGAAAAACCTACTTTTTCAAACTCCTCCTAGGCCGTTGCTCCAATTTCCACGAAAATTGAATCAGATCATCTTCAGACCATGCCGACAAAAAGTTATGGAATTCGTGTTGATTCATCAAACCGTTCTCGAATACCGCGCAAACAAATTTTACGTAGCGCTTGCGAAAACAGACACAAGCCAGTATCTCCTCAACACTTTATCATATTAAGACCAAACTTGGTACATCTCATCACAAGCATGACCTGAGGCAACATGCTGCGTTTCGGCACAGTGCCACCTACTGGTCCGGAGATATGAAAAATGGCTATTTTTGCTTATAACTTCTGAATGGTTTGTCCAAAAATCATAAAAGTGGTCTCGTTAGATTCAGGGCATCATGCTGAGTCGACTGATATCCAATTTTCCCCGATCAGCCATTTTGGCTGTCGGCCATTTTGAATTATGTGCTAAAATGCTGTATTTTATGAACGCGTGAACGTATCGTTACAAAACTCGGAATGGATCATCAGCACGATGCCCTGAAGGAGCCTGAGAAGTTTCGAAACAGTGCCACCTAGTGGTGAATTTTTTTTCCCAAATGCTTCCAAATGCTTATAACTTTGGGTGTGGTCGACTTATTTTCACGAGACTCATCTCACTAGAGTCCTGAATCGTTGCCGAGTCCCACGATACCAAACATGCTAGGTTTCGCCTTACGGTTTGTGTAGCGTTGTGATTTAGCGCTTAAAAAACATTTGGCTATATCTTTGAAACCGCTAGTCCGATCGAGACGAAACCACCGTCAGAAGTTTGGAAACATAGGTCGATAGCTATACGCCAATGCCCAATTGCAAAAATATTGATGTTTAGGGGTAGTAAATTCCAATCAAAGTCATGTGTCAGTCATTTTTTACGAGTTTTTTCATATAAATGTCTATAACTCCGAAGCGAATTGAGATATCTTCACCAAAATCGACACACATATGTATGGGCTCACTCTGAGGACATGTAAAAAAAATGGTGGGACTCAGCCTCTTGGTGGCGCTATAATAGAACAAAACATGAAATCCCCATTGACTTCAATACAGTTTTGTGAAATAAAATGCTATGCTAAACAAATGCATTAGTTTAATATTTCGAAACTCAAAATGTGCCATCAGCACCATCCCCTGAAGGTATCCAAAATATTTTGAGACAGTGCCACCTAGTGGTCAAAAGTTGTAACAAAATTTACAAAACTGCTAATAACTTTTGAATAAATTGGCCTATTGTAATGCAACTGGTCTTAATAGATTCCTTGGGTCAAGCCGAGAACATAGATACCAAGGTTTCCTTATTTGGCCTAGCTTCCTGTCCGCCATCTTGATTTTCAGTTAAAACCTACTTTTTCGAACTCCTCCTAGACCGTTTCTCCGATTTTCACCAAAATCGAATCGTATCATCTCCAGAGTGTGCTGACTAAAAGTTATGGATTTCGTGTCTATAGACGAAACCGTTTTCGTATAGCGTAGAAGCAAAGTTGAAGCATGATGCTAAAAGCACTATTCAGGCTTTATCTCTGCAATGGCTTGACATATTGACACCAAACTTTGTATGTGTCATTGTTACTTCACTCTTACCACATCACATCAGTTTGTAACTGCGCCACCTATTGGTCGAAAGTGATAATCCATTAAATCATATTTTGAATGACTTTTTATATGATTTTTCAGCCATTTCGCCTAAAATCCTCTTTAAATGTATTTAATTGCTCATTGTTGCAGTTGGTCTGACACCTTCAGCCATGTTGGCATATCCTGTCATCTGCTTGCGCTTGGCCCCGATAATTGCTGCTTGCAGCTATATTTATTATTAGGGGCCAAGCACCGAAGGTGCGGAGGCACCTATTGTATCCGTTCGCGTTCTTATTATTATTATTCTTCTTCTTCTTCTTCTTCCGCTCTTGGAGTCTATGGCAGCCCATAGAACCGATTGCGGGAAAGTTGTTTTGGTTTGACATTCTGATAGAGCACAGTCCCAACATTAAATACACCAATTTTGGTGTTTCTAAGTCATTCCCTCTAGCGCCACCACCTGTCCAAAGTTTCACTTTTATTTTGCTAATAACTTTTGAACTGTAAGGCCAATCAACAAAATTATTTTTTCCTCTGATTCCTGAGCTCATGCCGATTCGATTGCATCCTATGACTTCATTTTCTGTAATAAAAATATGGCCGCCATTTTGATTCATTCGAAAAACCTACTTTTTCGAACTCGTCCTAGACGGTTTGTCCGATTTGCACGAAAATTGAACCAGATCATCTTCAGGCAGTGCTGACCAAAAGTTATGGAATTCAAATTGATTCGTCAAACCGTTTTCAATAAACCCACGAACAAATTTTACGTAGCGCCTGCAAAAACAGTCGTAAGGCTGTATCTCTGCAACGGTTTATCGTATTCAGACCAAACTTGGTACATGTCATCACAAGCATGACCTGAGGCTACATGCTGCGTTTCGGCGCAGCGCCACCTACTGGTCCGGAGATATGAAAAATGGCTATTTTTGCTTATAACTTCTGAACAGTTTGTCCAAAAATCATAAAATTGGTCTCGTTATATTCAGGGCGACATGCCGAGTCGACTGATATCCAATTTTACCATATCGGCCATTTTGACTGTCGGCCATTTTGAATTATGTGCTAAAATGCTGTATTTTATGAACGCATGAACGGATTGTTACGAAACTTGGCATGGGTCATCAGCACGATGTCCTGAAGGAGTGTGAGAAGTTTCGAAACAGCGCCACCTAGTGGGGAATTTTTTTTTTCAAATGCTTATAACTTTGGGTGCGGTCGACTTATTTTCACGAGACTCATCTAATTAGACTCCTGAAACCTTGCCGAGTCCTACGATACCAAACATGCTAGGTTTCGCCTTACGGTTTGTGTAGCGTTGTGATTTAGCGCTTAAAAAACATTAGGCTATATCTTCGAAACCGCTTGTCCGATCGAGACGAAACCACCGTCAGAAGTTTGGAATCATAGCTTGTTAACTAAACGTTACAGCCCAAATGCGAAAATATTGATGTTTAGGGGTAGTAAAATTCAAACAAAGTCATGTGTCAGTCATATTTTACGTGTTTTTTCATATAAATGTTTATAACTCTAAAGCAAATTGAGATATTTTCACCAAAACTGACACACATATGTATGGGCTCACTCTGAGGACACGTAAAAAAAATTGTGGGACTGAGCCTCTTGGTGGCGCTATAATAGAACAAAACATGAAATTCCCATTGACTTCAATACAGTTTTGTGAGATAAAATGCTATTTTCATTCAAAACCTACTTTTTCGAACTCCTCCCACACCGTTTGTCCGATTTTCACCAAAATCGAATCGTATCATCCCCAGACTGTGCCGACTAAAAGTTATGGATTTCGTGTCAATTGACGAAACCGTTTTCGTATAGCGCAGCAGCAAATTTGAGGCATGATGCTAATAGCACTATTCAGGCTTTATCTCTGCAATGCCTTGACATATTGACACCAAACTTTGTATGTGTCATTGTCTCCTCACTCTGACCACATCACATCAGTTTTGTAACTGCGCCACCTATTTGTCGAAAGTGATAATCCATTAAATCATATTTTTAATTACTGTTTCTATGATTTTTCAGCCATTTCGTCTAAAATCCTCTTTAAATGTCTTTAATTGCTCATTGTTGCAGTTGGTCTGACACTTTCAGACATGTCGGCATGTCTTGTCGTCTTATTCTGCTTGGCCCCGGTAATTGCTGCTTGCAGCTATATTTATTATTATTCTTCCGCCATGGGAGTCTATGGCAGCCCATAGAACCGATTGCGGGAAAGTTGTTTTGGTTTGACATTCTGATAGAGGACCGTCTCAACATTAAATACACCAATTTTGGTGTTTCTAAGTCATTCCCTCTAGCGCCACCACCTGTCCAAAGTTTCACTTTTATTTTGCTAATAACTTTTGAACCGTAAGGCCAATCAGCGAAATTCTTTTTTCCTCTGATTCCTGAGCTCATGGCGATTCGATTGCACCCTATGACGTCATTTGACGTCATAAAAATATGGCCGCCATCTTGAATTTTCAAAAAAAGCTACTTTTTCGAACTCGTCCTAGACGGTTTGTCCGATTTGCACGAAAATTGAACCAGATCATCTTCAGGTAGTGCTGACAAAAAGTTATGGAATTCAAATGGATTCGTCAAACCGTTTTCAATAAACGCACAAATACATTTTACGTAGCGCTAGCAAAAACAGTCGTAAGGCCGTATCTCCGCAACGGTTTATCGTATTCAGACCAAACTTGGTACTTGTACTCACAAGCATGACCTGAGGCTACATGCTGTGTTTCGGCGCAGCGCCACCTACTGGTCCGGAGTTATGAAAAATGGCTATTTTTGCTTATAACTTCTGAACAGTTTGTCCAAAAATCATACAATTGGTCTCGTTAGATTCAGGGCAACATGCCGAGTCGACTGATATCCAATTTGACCATATCGGTCATTTTGGCTGTCGGCCATTTTGAATTTTGTGCTAAAATTCTGTATTTTATGAACGCATGAACAGATTGTTACGAAACGTGGTATGGGTCATCAGCACAATGCCCTGAATGAGCCTGAGAAGTTTCGAAACAGCGCCACCTAGTGGTGAATTTTTTTTTTCAAACGCTTATAACTTTGGGTGTGGTCGACTTATTTTCACGAGACTCATCTAATTAGTATCCTGAAACCTTGCCGAGT